>OX422207.1:41266495-41586495 GCA_949130495.1 Sambucus nigra
GAGCGTAGGTATGTGCGTGACCCGTGGGATCGAGGACTATGTTCGCCTCCAATATGTGTGATTTTGGCTTATTGATACGGTTCGTGTGTGATTCGGAACATGTAATCCTTATGTACGTGATGTACCGGGATGAGATAGCAGAGTACGAGTGCACCACAGTTTTTTTCAGGGGTGCCAATGTTTATAAGTACTGAGAATAAAATACATGTACACTTGTGATGTTCCACCATTGCTTAGTAAATTAAAATGACTAAGCTCATTATATTATGGTTCGGTGGATTGATTCTTCTACTTGTTGCGTATAGTATATTGTTATATGTGAGATTTGTTATCATATAACGTAACCTTGTATAAAAAGGTAAAATAATGAATAAAGTGTAATATATTCCTTCCGATAAATTTTATCTAGTTGTTTATGAATTATGAATCATAAGTTAATGTACTGAGGTCCTAAAGGATCCCGATGATCAACATTGTCATGTAGTATTTGATGATACGAGAAATCAGCCATAAGGCGTTCTCATACTAGCAAGTCAAGAGTAAAGTGTGTAATAAACAAGTAACGCAAGTAAGTAGAGAGAAGACACGATATAGAGTGGTTCAGCCTTTAAAATAGGCCTACCTCCACTGTGTTGCTCCGTTCTCATTATATGTGTTGCATTGTACAATATAATCGTGCCTAAAGAGGTGTACAAGTATGAGAATAAAAGAGATTACATGGCAGTACTGAGGATTCCGGTGTGTCGGAGAGGAGGCTGTGATGTAGATGTGAGGCCTCCAAGTCGTGTATTGAGGTCGAGTAGCGAGAATCTGTATTGCAGAGCCTGCCCCGGACGGGTATGGAATCGATTCCCCTCCTTCGGGGTGTGGTCCTCTATTAATGAGAAAATGTGCTGAGTCACATGCCCTGAGCACGTGGCGTATACCAAGTCTGAAGTAGTTGTGGATGAGGGGGGTGCGGCCTGCAAAGCAAGCATTGTTGTAAGCTGATGGAGGCGTGCCGCGCAGCATACGGTGGAGTGCTACGGCCAATAATGGACAGGGATGCACCCTGTGCCATTTGGTGTCGCGCCGAGTGAGTTCTGGCCGCGCCCTGAGCGAGGTTCGTTCGCGCCCCGTATGGCCTAAAGCGAACCGGAGAAGAAATAATTCTGCGACAGGGTACTATAATTGTATTATTAATAAGTCCCCAAGCCGTAGTGCCAAGAGAAATTGATTGGGGCTGCGGCTAAGTGGCTAATGTGCCGCGGTGCTTTTAAAGCGACGATTCATCTTCCGCGCTCCCTTATATAAATTGTTCCTGGCCGTGGACTTCATTACGTTTCCAAAACATTGATAGCACATCGAGAGCGAAACTCTGCACCTCCATTCTCTTTGCATATTCCGACAACCTTTCAAGTCGGTGTACGGTGGTGCAAGGTAGTCTGAAGCAGACCATTGCCAATTTCTTCATTTCCAGGTGATTTTTCAACCACTTTACTTTCTTAAAAGACTTGTAAATTTACAGTTTTGTTTATGTTTGCATGATTTTCTTTTTACCTCGTATGTTTCACATGAAATACAACTGTTCTTCCTATTCATAGTCAAGCCCTCCACATTCTTGTAACACCCCGTATTTTTTTTGTGCTTTTAATATTTAATTAATTCGGGAATTTTAAATTACTTGTGTGTTTTAATTTTAATTGAATTATTTATGGCAATATATATATATATATTTAAATGTTAATCGAGGAGTGAATGATTAATGCTTAGGAAAATTTATTTACTAAGTGAATAGTAGTAATTTAATTACGTCATTACGGGTATTAATGACGGGGTATGCATTTATCTCAGCCGGGAGTCGGTATAGACTAAATTCGGTGTGAGATATGGATTTTTATAAATTAATTCGGATGCCAATTATGAGAGCGTGGTTGAGTCCGGATGGATTGAGATAGTCATAAATGAGTACCCGGGGTAGTAATTGGGTCTCGACGTATTTTTGGGCATAGCCGGGCCTATACGGGGTGAGTTGAGCCACTTTAATTAAGCCCATTAGGTGAAAAACGGGATTAAGGGTTTTTAACCTAATTGGGAGATTAAGGAATGGCATCCAACATAATTCTAAGCCTAGGGCTTGAGAGGAGATTTGGGGGAAAACAAATCAAGCACAAATTGGAGGTTATTGAAGCCAAATTGAGGGACTACGCCAACGGATCTGACACTACGAACACTTACAGACAAGTGGTTAACTGTTGTGATTTCTAAAAGTTTGATAATCAATTCATATCATAGTGATGTGTGTATGAAAATTCATTTTTGGGTGTGTCATCAAAATCTAAATTGGGTTTTTGTAAATTTATATACCTTAATGGGATTTAGGGGGAAATTGACGGTGTTTATGATTCTAGAATGTAGAGGACTGAATCAGATGTTAAAACCAGTAAGAGTAGGCGGTTAATTACTGTTAAAATAAATGAAATTCGGAGTGGGGATTTGAAACCCGGATAATACCCAAATTGGAAAAACGTTGGAATAAATGGTTATTGGCAATGAATCAAGGTCTGTGGGATGTTTAGACCCTTTTATTATTCAGAGGATATGTTGTTTGTATTTGGGTAAGAGCTTAGAGGGAGAATCAAAGCTTAAATTTTCGTCCATGGCTGACAGCGGTGGAAGAGAACGAATACTGGAACGATCGATCGATCGACCCAGGGGGTTCGATCGATCGAAGGTACAGAAATCTGGGCAGTTCGCCCAGTTTATTATATAAAGGGAAATTTATTAAAAAGGGGGTTTCATACATTAATAAGTGATAAACAATTATGAAATAAATATTCCTAGCAATTATGGGAGAAAGTAATTGGGACTAGGATAAAATTATGTGGGGCGTTTAATGGATGAATTTGAGAGATTTTATTCCTAAATAGTGAGGTACGGATCAAGTGAGTGAATCCGGGCATATTGGTCAAGAGACCCCAAGGTAGTGAATTAAGTTTGGAGATAAACTAAGTAATTTTGAGTCGGGATATAGACTCGGGAGATATTTAATTGTGGACCAAGTGGGCGTGTCCGGGTATATTGGTAGTTATAGGTAAATTTAATAGGGAAATTATGGAGATAAATGTGTGACGCATTGTGGGCGAAAAATATGGGAAAGAAATTATGAGATGTAAAAATGGACCGAGTGAGTGAGTCCGGGTATGTTGGTTATGTGACACCAAAGTATTAAATTTAACATTGAGAGAAAGTAATTAATTTGGAGTCGGAACATTGACTCGGGAAATATTGAGGTACGTTCCAAGTGAGCGAGTCCGGGGATAATGGTTGGGTGATACCAAGTTGTTAAATTAATAAGAGTGACAATTAATTTAATAAGAGTTGGATTGTAGACTCGGGTAGTATTAAATTAATAAGTGTATTAATTAATTTAATTAGTGTCCGTTTGTAGACTCGGGTAGGATTAAATTAATAAGGGTGTTAATTAATTTAATTTGAGTCGGTTTGTAGACTCGGGTATGATTAAATTAATGGGTGGGATATTTAGTTTAATCAGAATCGGATTGTAGACTCGTGAAGGTTACTTATTAATTAATGTGATAATTAATTATATTAGAGTCGGACCACAGACTCAGAATTTGGGTTAATTAATTAATGTGTAAATTAATTTTATTAGAGTCGGACAATAGACTCGGGGAGGTATTAAACTAATAAGTGTGTCAATTAATTTAATTAGAGTCGGGTGATAGACTCGGGAAGGTATTAAATTAATAAGTGTGTCAATTAATTTGATTGGAATCGGACCATAGACTCGGGGAAAGTATTATATAAATTAAAGAGTGAGTTAAATATATTAAAGTCGGACCAAAGACTCGGGAAGACGATAAATTTTTAAGTGAGAAAATTAACTACGTTGAGTCGGGCCACAGACTCAGGAAATTACAGGCAGTGTACGGGATTTTTAGTTCACGGTAAAGCCAGGGGTTTATAAAATATATATAAGGTGTAGTGATAGTGTATATATATATATATATATATATATATATATATATATATATATATATATATATATATATATACGTGTATGTATTGTGTGTGACATTAAATTACAGGCAGTGTACGGGATTTTGAGTACACGGTAAAGCCGGGGATTATAGTATATATATACGGGTAGTAATAGTATATATATGTGTGTGTATATTGTGTCTGGTAGTAAATATCAGTGAGTAGATATTTATTCGATTTAAATACTCTAATGCTATCAAGGGAGGTTACGCGATGTGGGTGAATCCCCTAGCTTGAGGAGTAGGGCGAGTATATCCCCAGGTCATAGCGTCAGTATATATGGGTGAGGGATTTATCTCACTTTCAGGGAAGGAATATGACCGCCTCCACTACGTTTATATTTTTGGGCCAGGTTGGTGAGCGATTCCAACTTGGGGAACTAGGTTTTGTGAGCACACCTAGTGAGATAGCATTTTAGAGGGAATCATCCGGTGAGGGAATACTCGAAAGGATGGATACACGTATGATATATGTGTGGATGTTAGTAAAGGTACGTATAATATGGTAGAAAATATTATATGTAGGTGATAATACAGTGTGTGATGTATTTATCTTATATAACTCGGGTTACAGTTATATGCCGTTAATTAATGAGAAGTTAATTAAGTTAATCATTTGTGGGAATAATATAGTGTGTGATGTATTTACTTTATATAACTTGTGATACGGTTATATGCTATTATTTAAGAGGAATTAATTAAGTTAATTGTGAGATAACTTATAATTCAAGAATCAATTATACTCGGGTTAGAGTAGTATGGTAAGGTAAGGTTATACCAGGACTAGTTGAACGGGGTAGTACAACTAGGTGGGGTTAAGGTAACCGGTAGGTGTGCAGAATAGTGGAGGGGTGAGAATGTCCACAAGGGAGTGCGGCACTAACTTAAATATGAAGCGCATTCATGCATTTTAAATTACTGCAGTTAATTCACTACCTAAATATTTTCAAAATGTTTTGGGTTCTAGCCCTTGCTATAAAACTATTTTCAAAACCTTTTAGGTGTCCAGCTACAGGGACGCCAGGATTGATATTCTATTCCTGGGACACGGAGCTGCGGCATATGTGGATGCTAGCAGGAGTTTGGATTAGACGCATCATTCATTCGTTCCTAGAGTAGGAACTTGTATCAGTCTCAGTTTAATTTACGGCTTGTAGCCCAGACTTCTCGGTACAGTTTTCAGGTGTAATTCATTCAGGTGTTGAATATTTGTATTGGATTATTTATTTGGTGGCCGGTGATTTATTCGGCAAGTTCTGTAATTATTATTCTATTTACTTTCATTCAGTTGTGTGAATGGTTTATATTTTTAATTCCGCATGTATTGTTTTGTTTAATTAAAAAGTTAAAAATGGCACCAGTTTTTGGAATACTAGGTGGTTAGTAAGTTTTAAAAAGTTTTCGACAGTGATGCTAAGGATGGTCCAACTGGGATTCCTATTTTAATTTGGTATAGGACTGATCACCCGGTATTTTATTAGGCGGGGTGTCACAGATGGTATCAGAGCAATAGGATCTAGTGTCCTTAGGATCTGTACGGCTTTTCATGTTTCAGCTTGGCAATCTTTGATATAGAGCCCTATTATAGGATTGTTGTATTCTTATACGTATGCGCATATACGTTCTTCTGAAAAATTTATATTTGAGGGTGAACTCATACAAAATGCGATTCTCATTCCAGATGACGCCCAGGAGAGGGAGAGCAGCTAGGGCAGCAGGGGGAGATGAGATGAGGGAGGCTCGTTAGGAGCAAGAGCTACCGCAGCAACGACCAGAGATGATTTTGGCAGCATAGGTAACTGCAATAGTAGCACAGGCAGTTGAAGCAACGGTAGTCGCAAACGACAAGGTACTTTCCACGAGATCCGCCACAAGTGTTAGTGGCGCCGGATGTTCAGACTCACGCGGGGTCGTCGGGGTGGAAACAAGAATGAGGGGCTATTTTTAGCGGAAACCACTAGAGTTGCGAGGGGGTTCAGGTGTAGTACTAGCGTGTCAAGGAAGAGAGGTATCCAGCATCACTTACGCATGGGAGATTGCGATGGGGTGCGAAAGTAAATGCTAACCACTTTTAGTTAGTGGGAGCGGCGCTACAGTGGCGGGAGTCGATCACCACAGTGAGGAAAGGGACACACTAGCTACTGTAGAGTTTTGGGTGCAGTTCGACCGCAAGTATTTTTCCTTCAGCGGTTGAGACCGAAATGAGGGGAAAATTTTGTTAGGTGACTCAAAGAAAGACCGTTCAGTGGTCGATTACGAGGAAGATTTCACTCGTTGGCAAATTTTGTACCGGATGAGGTAAGCGAGGGAAAAGAGAAAGAAAGAAAAGTGTATGGATGGGTTAGTCTGGAGAATCAGACAACATTTAATTGATAATTCTGCATTAGTAGATTATACTGATGTCATTAACACAACACTCTGGCACTGTCGGGAATATCGCTTCCACACGAAAGGAAGCGAGAAGGGAGTGGGGATTAGCCAGTCGGATGAGGCAGAAGGGAACAATACCAGTGGGGTATCCCAGAAGCAGACTGGGGGAGATCAGGGGCAGGATTTTCGGCAGGGAAATCATGCCAAATGATCTAGAACTGGAGGTTATCGACGGGATTGCCAGAAATTCCAACAAGGTTGGCATGGAAGGGATCAGTGGCACGGTGAACATATTATAAAGTTTTTTTTTTCGTTTGTGGGAAAAGCGAGACACATGAAGGGATATTGCCTTAAGCGAGGCAGGGGTTAACTACAGGATGAGGTCCTGGATGTACAGCCACTAAAGCAAGTCACGAGTGCATTCGAGCAGGGAGAAGCTGCTCCGAAAACCGAGAACCAGCTGTTGCAGCTGGAGTATAGAGGTAATTATTTTTACCCTAGGGGCATGGGGTATATTTTTTAGTGACAAAGAGGATGTCACAAAATAAGACTTATTTTTCACTAGAGTTCGCAAGTGAGTCGAACTTAGTGGGTGCATTGGCGGTAGCAGCCATAGCATGTGGGTAAACTTTCTGTAGGGTAGCGGAGTTCCTTAGTGGTCTTCACGGGAGAGTGGGGGTGTACACTAAGTGATTGTTTGAATTATGAAAAGAATTAAAACTTTCGAGAATTATGGGAGTAGGGTTGATAATACTTTTTAAACATCGGCTGAATAGCGATGGAATTTAACTATTGTGAATAGTGGTGTAAACTTTTGGTGTTCACGACCCCAGGGTAGGGTTGGTACTAGGTATCACCGGAGACGGCGTATAGCCTATATATATGTGGATATATATGTTATATGGCGTGGTGCGATAGCACATAGTGAGGTTTTGTGTTCTCACATTTTATCCCGATAAGTGGGATTGTTTACTGAAGTGAATCAGGGTGGTTGAATTGATTTTTGAGCAAAGAGAGAGACCTCGGTGTTTATTTTGCGCAAGAACTAGTGGTAGTAAGGGCACGATATTTTATGTTGTCTTTGGTAGCATAAAGGTAAGCGTATATACTTTTGTTTTGAGAGACAAGTATTTATGGGGAGATGTTTGGACGTTAGCACGTGGGTTGGGTACCCAGGCAGTAGATACATATGTATATGTATATATATATATATATATATATATATATATATATATCTGTGATATGACTACGGGTTCGAAGTTATACTACGGCGTTATGACTAGCATAGTCGGGTAACTTTCGTGCGGTAGAGCGCGGGGATAGGGTGTATGGGCACCCGGGTTAATTAAGACAAAATTTTGTGCGGTTAAGAACGGGTATAGGGTGTATGGGCACCCTGGTTAATTTTAAATGCATACTTGTGTAACGTATGGTTAGAAGCGGATGGGATAGATATAGCGGGCTTGGAGGCACATGACTAGAGAGTAATATAAGAAACTTGGAACATTACGCTCATCTTAATTTCTAGGACGAAATTCCTTTGTAAGGGGGGAAGTATGTAACACCCCGTACTTTTTTTGTGCTTTTAATATTTAATTAATTAGGGAATTTTAAATTACTTGTGTGTTTTAATTTTAATTGAATTAATTATGGCAATATATATATATATATTTAAATGTTAATCGAGGAGTGAATGGTTAATGTTTAGGAAAATTTATTTACTAAGTGAATACTATTAATTTAATTACGTCATTACGGGTATTAATGACGGGGTATGCATTTATCTCAGCCAGGAGTCGGTATAGACTAAATTCGGTGTGAGATAAGGATTTTTATAAATTAATTCGGATGCCAATTCTGAGCACGTGGTTGAGTTCGGATGGGTCGAGATAGTTAGAAAAGAGTACCCGGGGGTAGTAATTGGGTCTCAGGGTATTTTTGGGCATAGTCGGGCCAATACGGGGTGAGTTGAGCCACTTTAATTAAGCCCATTAGGTGAAAAAAAGGATTAAGGGTTTTTAACCTAATTAGGAGATTAATGAATGGCAGCAAACATAATTCGAAGCCTAGGGCTTGAGAGGAGATTTGGGAAAAAACAAATCAAGCACAAATTGGAGGTTATTGGAGCGAAATTGAGGGACTACGCCAACGGATCTGACACTACGAACACTTACAGGCAAGTGGTTAACTGTTGTGATTTCTAAAAGTTTGATAATCGATTCATATCGTAGTGATGTGTGTATGAAAATTCATTTTTGGGCGTGTCACCAAAATCTAAATTGGGTTTTTGTAAATTTATATACCTTAATGGGATTTAGGGGGAAATTGATGGTGTTTATGATTCTAGAATGTAGAGGACTGAATCAGATGTTAAAACCATTAAGAGTAGGCGGTTAATTGTTGTTAAAATAATTGAAATTCGGAGTAGGGATTTGAAACCCGGATAATACCCAAATCGGAAAAACGTTGGAATAAATGGTTATTGGCAATGAATCAAGGTATGTGGGATGTTTAGACCCTTTTATTATTCGGAGGATATTTTGTTTGTATTTGGGTAAGAGCTTAGAGGGAGAATCAAAGCTTAAATTTTCATCCACGGCTGATAGCGGCGGAAGAGAACGAATGATAACTATGACTTTTGCGTGTGGTCATTGTTGAAAGCCAAGTTAGTCAAAATCCTCAAATACCTACAAAATATAATAAACTCAAGTGTAGAGGTAAGTAAGGGTATCAATCCACTTTCTAGGGAGTAAAGCAAATGGAACAAATTCAATTGTAATTCACTATTTATTTTCTTTTTGGATTTTTTCACTTTTCTAATTTTTTTTTTTAGCTTTTTAGGTGAGGTCTAAACTAAAATAAACTAAAGTGTGAGATGAAAACTAACTAGAAATTTACTAAAATGAAAATTAAAGTCTTACACTAAAATAAAGAGATAAAGTGAGGTAAATAATTGTGAGAACAATCAAGGAGTGGGATTACACCACAAATTTTAATTATTCTAATTAATTAATTTAATTATTTGAATTCTCCCAAATTAATATTAAAATTACAAACCAACTCTCGTTGCAAGTGTAATTAGAATAGTAATCTTTTAGAAAGTTAAAATTAACACTCCACAACTCTAGAAAATTAGATCTACACTCCTTTTAATTAATCACCCGCTAGGATCAATCAATTAAAATTTATGTCAATCTTAGAAATTAAATTTAGAGTTAAAATTCAAATGATAATACCCCACTTAAGAGACCCCTATCTCTAGTTCGAATCTAAAATGGGTATTATCACTAGAATTTCGATTTTCTCTCGAAAATCATTTACCCTCTCTCGAGGCGTAAATCTAAGGGTGAGGGATCAAATTTAACATTCAAAGGGAAATTTCAAGTAAGCAAACTAATTAAACTAAAATAATATCAAATAAGGGTTTCACCCCACCCCTTGAAAAGGGTTTTAGCCTAACATGGTATGAAATTTGACAAATTAGTAATCGAGGCATAAACAAATAAAATAGAAGGGTAAGAGGACAAATCTTCAAACAAGTCTCCTTGATTTGCAAAATTGGACTCTAATCCTCCATTAAAAGTGAGCAACATCCATTCAAAGTGAGCTTTCCACCATATTCAATTACATACAAACACTCATTTGAATCACTCAACAATTAATTTCTCACAAATATCTAAAAAGATAAAAACAAAATTATTTACAAAAATATTCTACCTAATTTATTTTTTAAACTAAACTATCTCTCTCTCTAGAATTTTCTCTCTAGTTGATGATTTTTTTCTTGAAAGAGCATGGTATTCTTTTATATCCAAATGGAGCTAAGGGGCATAATTGGAAAATTGGCTAGAGGTGCATGTGTTTTGAGTGAGGTCATGGGGGTGAGGGCGGTGAGGATAAAATCTGATTTGTTTTGTGGGGTATTTTGGGAAAATGGCTTAAAGTGGTTGGTTAGGGGGTATTTGGGTAAAAGGAATTAAAAGGGATAAGTGACATGTGGGTTTATTGGCACATGGGTTTATGTTTTATTTTTGGTTTGGCTGGTGATGATTTTTTACTTTGGAGAAATGGGTTTTAAAGGCTTTGGGGTTAAAATGGGTGAAGGTTGGAAATGGGTTATAGATTGAAAGAGGGTCAATTTGTTTGGCATTTGCTTTGTGTTTTGACAGGTGAAGAAATCGTATGAGGGCTGAAATGGGTTTGGGTTGGAAAGGCATGATGGTGGCCAGAGTGGGAGACATCGCCGGAGTGGGGCGATAATACGGTCGCCGATTTTTTGTCGCCGGCAAGTCGCAGGGAGAGAGGGTCGACGCCGGCAGTTGCTGACCGCCGGAGCAGGATACCGTGGTAGTCGGTTTCGCGGAGTGAGGTAGAGAGGGACAGCCGCGCCGGGGGAATAAGGGAGCAGGTGGTCGGGTAAAGGTCAACGCAGGGGGTTTGGCCGGAGATGGAGGTGACGCAGGCGAGGGGATGGGAGAGAGGGTCGGAGTTGGGTAGCGAGGAGAGAGGAGAGAGAATTGGGTTGAGTTGGTAATGGAGGTAGAGGAGAGAGAGGTTGGTTGGAGGTTGAAGAAGATGTGGTGTTAGTGTGGGTGAGGGTGTATGGTAGTGTAGGATAAGGTGTAGGATAGATTAGGTGGGGTTATGTGTGTATTTTATTTGGACACCTATAAATAATAAAATAAAATAAAAAAACTCAACTAACAAAATAAAAATAATAAATAAAATCTACAAAAACAAAAAGAACTAAATAAATAAATTCTTAACTTTAAAAAATAAAAGATATAAAATTAAAAAATTAAAAACCTATTAAACTTAAAATCACAAATCCTAAAAAAAAGTAAAATCTAATAAAACTAAATATAAAATCCTAGAACTAATACTAATAAAATAAGACTAAACTAAAAGCTAATCAAAATCAAAATAAAATAAAATTATATTAATAAAAATAAAATAGAAAAATAGAAAATAAAATCTAAAAATTCTGAAATAAATCCTAAAAATAGAAATGACCCAAACTAAAAATCTAAAAAATAATAAAAGGGGCACAAACTAAACACACACGGTTTTGGGATAAGTTTGGGCTAGGTTAAGGCTCGGGTGAGGTTGCGGGATTGGCAATTAGCTCCATAGAATGCACAATTGCCTTGAAATACGCATTTGAATACCGCAACGTGCATTAAGCCTGCATATTGAACAATTAAGCGCATAAGACCAATATTGTCGAAAATTAGCAACTAAAGTACGTCTATTCGGGGTATAAATTGTACAGTTTTGGGTGCTTCTCAACGAATACTGGAACGATCGATCGATCGAATCGATCGAAGGTACAGAAATCTGGGCAGTTCGCCCAGTTTATTATATAAAGGGAAATTTATTAAAAAGGGGGTTTCATACATTAATAAGTGATAAAAAATTATGAAATAAATATTCCTAGCAATTATGGGAGAAAGTAATTGGGACTAGGATAAAATTATGTGGGGCGTTTAATGGATGAATATGAGAGATTTTATTCCTAAATAGTGAGGTACGGATCAAGTGAGTGAATCCGGGCATATTGGTCAAGAGACCCCAAAGTAGTGAATTAAGTTTGGAGATAAACTAAGTAATTTTGAGTCGGGATATAGACTCGGGAGATATTTAATTGTGGACCAAGTGGGCGTGTCCGGGTATATTGGTAATTATAGGTAAATGTAATTGGGCAATTATGGAGATAAATGTGTGACGCATTGTGGGAAAAAAATAAGGGAAAGAAATTATGAGATGTTAAAATGGACCGAGTGAGTGAGTCCGGGTATGTTGGTTATGTGACACCAAAGTATTAAATTTATCATTGAGAGAAAGTAATTAATTTGGAGTCGGAACATTGACTCGGGAAATATTGAGGTACGGGCCAAGTGAGCGAATTTGGGGATAATGGTTGGGTGATACCAAGTTGTTAAATTAATAAGAGTGATAATTAATTTAATAAGAGTCGGATTGTAGACTCGGGTAGTATTAAATTAATAAGTGTATTAATTAATTTAATTAGAGTCGGTTTGTAGACTCGGGTAGGCTTAAATTAATAAGGGTGTTAATTAATTTAATTCGAGTCGGTTTGTAGACTCGGGTATGATTAAATTAATGGGTCGAATAATTAGTTTAATCAGAATCGGATTGTAGACTCGTGAAGGGTACTTATTAATTAATGTTATAATTAATTATATTAGAGTCGGACCACAGACTCGGAATTTGGGTTAATTAATTAATGTGTAAATTAATTTTATTAGAGTCGGACAATAGACCCGGGGAGGTATTAAATTAATAAGTGTGTCAATTAATTTGATTAGAGTCAGGCGATAGACTCGAGAAGGTATTAAATTAATAAGTGTGTCAATTAATTTAATTGGATTCGGACCATAGACTTGGGGAAAGTATTATATAAATTAAAGAGTGAGTTAAATATATTAGAGTCGGACCAAAGACTCGGGAAGACGATAAATTTTTAAGTGACAAAATTAACTACGTTGAGTCGGGCCACAGACTCAGGAAATTACAGGCAGTGTACGGGATTTTTAATTCACGGTAAAACCAGGGGTTTATAAAATATATATACGGTGTAGTGATAGTATATATATATATATATATATACGTGTATGTATTGTGTGTGACATTAAATTACAGGCAGTGTACGGGATTTTGAGTACACGGTAAAGCCGGGGATTGTAGTATATATATACGGGTAGTGATAGTATAAATATATATATATATATGTGTGTGTGTGTGTGTGTGTGTGTGTGTGTATTGTGTGTGATAGTAAATATCAGTGAGTAGATATTTATTCGATTTAAATACTCTAATGCTATCAAGGGAGGTTACGCGATGTGGGTGAATCCCCTAGCTTGAGGAGTAGGGCGAGTAGATCCCCAGGTCATAGCGTCAGTATATATGGGTGAGGGATTTATCTCACTTTCAGGGAAGGAATATGACCGCCTCCACTACGTTTATATTTTTGGGCCAGGTTGGTGAGCGATTCCAACTTGGGGAACTAGGTTTTGTGAGCACACCTAGTGAGATATCATTTTAGAGGGAATCATCCAGTGAGGGAATACTCGAAAGGATGGATACACGTATGATATATGTGTGGATGTTAGTAAAGGTACGTATAATATGGTAGAAAATATTATATGTAGGTGATAATACAGTGTGTGATGTATTTATCTTATATAACTCGGGTTACAATTATATGCCGTTAATTAATGAGAAGTTAATTAAGTTAATCATTTGTGGGAATAATATAGTGTGTGATGTATTTACTTTATATAACTTGTGATACGGTTATATGCTATTATTTAAGAGGAATTAATTAAGTTAATTGTGAGATAACTTATAATTCAAGAATCATTTATACTCGGGTTAGAGTAGTATGGTAAGGTAAGGTTATACCAGGACTAGTTGAACGGGGTAGTACAACTAGGTGGGGTTAAGGTAACCGGTAGGTGTGCACAATAGTGGATGGGTGAGAATGTTCATGCATTTTAAATTACTGTAGTTAATTCACTTGCTAAATATTTTCAAAATGTTTTGGGTTCTAACCCTTGCTATAAAACTATTTTCAAAACCTTTTAGGTGTCCAGCCACAGGGACGCCAGGATTGATATTCTATTCCAGGGACATGGAGCTGCGGCATATGTGGATGCTAGCAGGAGTTTGGATTAGACACATCATTCATTCATTCCTAGAGTAGGAATCTTGTATCAATCTCAGTTTTATTTAGGGCTTGTAGCCCAAACTTCTCGGTAAAGTTTTCAGGTGTAATTCATTCAGGTGTTGAATATTTGTATTGGATTATTTATTTGGTGGCCGGTGATTTATTCGGCAAGTTCTGTAATTATTATTCTATTTACTTTCATTCAGTTGTGTGAATGGTTTATATTTTTAATTCCGCATGTATTGTTTTGTTTAATTAGAAAGTTAAAATTGGCACCAGTTTTTGGAATACTAGGTGGTTAGTAAGTTTTAAAAAGTTTTCGACAGTGATGCTAAAGATGGTCTTACTGGGATTCTTGTTTCAAATTGGTATAGGACTGATCACCCGGTATTTTATTAGGCAGGGTGTCACAATTCTATGAGTTTGATCTTAAAACGGTTTAAAATTGGATAATCAACTTGTTTAGGATAGAGGTCGCGGCATGATAGGATTACAATAATCCATTCCCTTGAACTGATGATCCTTTTTTGCGTCATAACGTGCCAAATGGTCGCGGTCCATTAAATTATCATCCGCGATGCTGAATCACCACCCTTTTAGTTTCGAACAGCCTTCAAATTTTCATGAAGCCAATACATATCCATGTTAAATAACTGTAATTGCTACTAGAGCGCATCAAATTGATTTTGAGAAAATTTAGGAATGGCCGTGGCCAGCAATCTCTTAAAGCAATCCGATATTATTACCGCGACATCCTACGTTCCTCTGTTATGGACACTGTCGCGGCTAGTTGTGACAGTACGATCCCATAAGAGTTGGCCCATTAACAACTGCATTAGGGAAATAATTCCCAAGGCATTTTTAACTTAAAAAATAACCCTTTCGCGGCTTCTTGGAGTCTTTTCCAAACCATACTGGCTGCGGTGCCTAACTGCAAACTCTGCTTTTTAGGTACTGCTGCAGCCATATGAGCTTTGACCCAGACGAGTTCCTTAGAGGCTTTTGGGAAAAGCACTTTGGCACCTCTCCCCCTGAACTTGCTTCCGTGCCCCCCCAAGGTCAATAGGGCCTTGCAAGCTAAAAGATTGCCCAAACTGCGTGATACTTGACTCAGACTCCGCGAACACGGCATCTGGGAAGGATTTCCAATTCGTGCAATGGAGGAGGAAGCCAACTCAAGCACACATCCAATGGATGAAGGAAACAATGCCTCGGTAGTCAGAAATAACCCAGGTGGCGTATCTGGGAGGGCTGAGAGACCCTTGGCCGCACTCAATATCCGCGGCTCTATGACCCAAGATTGGTTTGAGCAGGTGGCTACAGCCTTCTAATTTCCAGAAAATTTGATGTGCTCAGCCCCTGCCGCAAACCAAAGACCGTGCACGGTTCTATCCGATGATGGAATTTGCTTCCCTCTGCACGCCTTCATTTATGGGTTGCGGCTGCCTGTTCTAGTTCCTATCCGTTGCCTTTTTCAGGCAATGAACCTGGCCCCAGCGCAGTTGGATCCTAATGGCTGGAGAGCCATTCTCGCTGCAGTTGTCCTTTGGGAGAATTTGTTCAAAAAGGACATCACTCCTACGGAATTCTTCCACTTCTACCTCCCAAAGGAGAACTCGGTGAAGTTCGTGGGCTATTATTACATCTCAAGCCGCGGTAGAGACGATACCCTTTACGCTGGGAGACCGACCAGTGTGAAGAACTAGAAGGGGAAATATTTCTTCATCTCCGGCGAAGGCTGGGAGATGCACCCCGATGAGAATGAGAGGGAAAGAACATGTGTAATGCTACGGAAGTGGGGGTCTCCCTCAAAATTAGGTAATAAGACTATAGTCGCGTCCTTTGATTTCACAAAAATATGCACTTCCAATAACCTTTGAATTTTCTTTTCTTTCTACATCCCTTGGCAATCTGCATTTGAATAAGCGGTAGGAAAAAAGAGTAGCCGAGGCCACGACAGTCCCTGTTGAACATAAGAAGTTTAGTACGCTTGTAACGTCAGCAACCATATTTGAAGCGGGATTTTTCCCAAACAAGTCCATTCCTTAACAAATGGGCGCGGAAGGTAATTAACTGCGCCATGATTTTTACTCCGCGATCAGTTATTCTCTTGAACTCATGCTGCTACTTTTCAGGTGAAGAATTTGACAGGGAACTGCTAGCGGCGCAACTAGTGGAGATGGATGAGGACGCAGTCATCCTAAATAATACTGCGCGGAGAAGAAAGAGGAAGAGGTCCAAGGCCAAGGGACCTGCTGCGGCCCCCTCCGGAGAAAATAATGCTGCCCCTGTCGTGGCTCCTACCGAAAAAACCACAACACCTGCCGTGGATCAAATGGTTAATAATGAGAACCTTCTGCATGACAACTTTGATGATGACATAGGGGAAAACCTGGCCGCGATGGGCTTGATGTCATCCTATGTTACCCTTCACTCATCCTCTCCTCCACCGCCAACTGTTGTGGCGGTTAATGCGAACTTGCCACCTCCTCAATTCCGTGGAGAATCTGGGCCTGATGGTAGATCAAGGCCCCAATTAAGGCAGCCTAACCCCAATTCCTCTTGGGACACTACCGCAAAGGCTGCGCGGAGGATGAAAAGAGCCCTGGATGCTGCGGACCTTGATAGGCTAGTGGGAGAAGATGATGACGATCTTGAGGACTGTGGCCTCAACAGTCTTCTGAGGGTGCATGCCAGTTGTCATTCTTTAACTTTTGCATCTCATATTTTTCCATATTTTTTTAACATCCTTTATTTCAGGCTGCAGATGTGATGGTGGTCCAGAAGAGAAAGTACGAGGCCTTGTATAGATTGAAGGAGGCCGAAAAGAGTTCTCATGCTGCGGACTTGCAGGCTGCACGGACTTCTTCTTTTGAGGCCGGGAAGAAGTCAGCTGCCGTGGCTCTTCAGGCAGCCCACATGGACCTTGAGAAAACAATCAAGGAGAGTGAGGAAGCAGAGGAGAATTTTAAGCAAGCCGCGAAATACCTGAAATCCTCCTAAACCCAGACTGCGGAAGCCGCCGGTGTCACGGAAATTTCAAGTAGTAAGCTAGCCCTCCTCCAGCAGAAGTATTAAGAGTTGGAAGCCATGTCCTCTCAAAAAGACGAAGATCATGCCGCGGTAATAAAAAGGTTGGAGGTTGATCATGGTGACGCCCTCCAGCTAGCCATAGATCATGCCGTGGAGTCATTTAAAGGATCCAAGGACTTCTTTGTTATCAACAATAGGGCATACCTCCGCGGCTATCAGGAGCTGCGGCAGAGATTTATTAAGAGGTTCCCTAAGGCCAAGGAGGAGGTCCTTGCCTAGAAGTTAAGCGATGTCGAACATCAAGAGTGCATCGCTGAACTTCAAGCAGCAACGGAAGAGAGAGAAAGGCTGAGAGCTGAGGCCAAAGTAACGGTTGTAGACGGAGAGACAAAAACTGCCATGAACGGAGAAGAGGCTGATGATGATGATGACGACGCAGCCTCTTAAACTCATTCAATTTCTGTTATCATTAGCACAGTGCTGCGTCCCTCTTTTCTGTAATCTAATTTTCTGTTGTCGCTGTGGCCTTCATTCTGTAATCTTTGGCTATTAATATCAAGGCTGCAACCATATTTATCACTTGTTAGCAGTTCCTTATTTTTTTACATTGCATATTTTACATTGCTTGCTATAATCAATGGTTGAACATAACTGTCTCATATTTGAAAATGCATCCGTGCCCCAATAAACATAACATTTTAAGTCAATGGATAGAGATCAATTTCTTCGTAGTATGATTATTTGTCAATATCCGTGCCCACATGAATGGTGCAACTTTACTCCCGGACATCGACTGCTGCGTCACAAGGCTGTTGCGTGTAAGTCGCGGCCCTTTATTATGCCGCGTCATGTAAACTTCTTCCCTTGATTTCCGGGGACATGATTTCAAGGCTGGGCCTTGCTAATTACATGGATCCACAACTACTTTCATTGCACCAGGTTGTCTGAACCGTTTATCTTTTGTCTTCCCATAACCAACATGGAACATGTAGAGAAAGCCTTTCCTTAGACTTGGTATAATTGATTCTCTTCCACCGTGGCATTTGACGTGGTAGTTTTCTCATGCTTTAAGATGTTAGTGCCTCAGCACTTTCATAAATGAATGGATCCTAGAGCTCTGCAACCGTATCGGTAGGATGCGGCACATTTCTAGTTCATCTAAACAATGTGCCTCTATAGACATACGTTGGTATTTCCAAGTCTTCTCGGGCTAGGTCATGTTACCAATCCCTAATATGCGAGATACTATCAAGACTCTCCAGGCTGGGTTATGTTATTAAGCCACCCACAGCTGATATGCAAGACACCATTAAGACTCTCCAGGCTGGGTTATGTTATTTAAGCCACCCACAGCTGATATGCAAGACACTATCAAGCCTCTCCAGGCTGGGTTATGTTATTAAGCCACCCACAGCTGCTGATATATATAAAGCCATCCCCAGCTAGATATTATAAGCCTCCCGGCTCAATGACGCATCTTGAAAGCTAAGAGCGAGCATTGTAAGCCCCCGTGGCTAATAGGAGCTCCTTGAATCCTCTGATGCTTTCACAAATATGATCATCAGAAGATAAGATATAGTTGCACCTCTTGAGAGTAACTTTTGAGATGACTAAGATTGCAATCCTTCCATAAGTGCATCCTGAAGTAAAATAATCCTTCGAGATAATTTTATTATTATTCCTCTGGAATCTGTTTGAGAGAAAAGGCCTTTTTGTGAGATAATAGATTATGAAACCAAGAGAGATATCAGATATGGCAAAACTTGCTAATTCATATATTTATGTATGTATGCTTCAACTAATGACTTTGTTAACAAAACATAAAGTCTTGAGTATTAGGGCTCTAATTATCTTCATAAAACATAAATAGAAATAGTTAAAATTGAAAAGACTAAGGATGAGGTGAGACATGAAGCCTCTGTCAGGTCCGGCTGGGTCCTTTATGCATTCTTCAGGAATCGCTGCAGTATCCCTTGCCCAATTAGCCTTTCAACTTCATCCTTCAGAGCATAGCATTGCTCTGTGTCATGGCCATGGTCCTGATGGAATTTGCACCAGGTAGCTTTGTTCCTCTTGTGAGGTGGAGCTCTCAACTTTTCTAGCCACCTCAAAAGCTTGTCCTCTTTGATGAACTCAAAGATCTCTTCAATCGGGAAGGTCAACGGAGTATAGACACCCGATTTCCTCTATGATTTATCTGCTCTCCTTTTCTGCCTTCTGTCGGTTGATTTCGTGGCCTCTTTAACTGCCGCGGCAGACAAAGATGGTTGAGTTTTTTCCTCCGCACCCCCGCCTATATTTTGAGAGGCCGCGGCCTCTAGCATTAGCACCCTCTGAGTTAGATAATTGACTTGGGTTTGAAGTGAGGCATGGCTGTCATAGAGGTGATTAAGGTGATTGTACAGTTGCACAATCTCATCCTTGATTTCTGCGCTCTGGCTGGATTCTCCTTCCATTTATGCCTTTGTTAGTCTTTATAAAGTATATAGAATCTGAGACAAAACTAACAGAAGTGAGTGATCATAGGAATATTGGAAAGGGGGATTTAAACTGCTCCATGATATGCTGGCGAGGCCGCGGCCAGTATGGATCATAAGTGCATTATCGCGGCCCTTTAATGTTATTCACCAAGGTTGATCCGAAGGCCTCTCGAGTCCTTCCCACGGTGGTTTTGAGATGTTGTAATAGGTCCACACTAGTAGGGGTTGCGACACGAGAAGCTGTTGAACTTACAGGCCGCACCCCTGTCTAGGGAGTGGAGAGATCCCAAGACAGGAGCCCAGGAACTGATATTTTCTCCCCCAACACATGAAGAAAACCTAATAAGGTCCATTGATGAGAGAATTCCCTTGCGGTACGCAATATGGCGCAATTTCAATGATAACCCCTAGATTATAGGTAGATGGCAACAAAAATGGGAGTAAATATAACCCTTCCCTAATCATCCACCTTTTCGGTACTAAAGTCCACCATGCCTTTCAACATTATCTAGATGGAATGATATCACAGGGGTATGTAAAATAGATCCAAAACCATCTGATGAAGATCCAAAGACATATCCAGAAATATGAAATACCCGTTAAAGGGGGCGAATGTGAAGCAGAGCTCAATAACTAGTCACCAACCCGTGAGAAGATGATCCATAGGACCCTCAGGGGTCGAATAAGGTGTTTAAGAACTCATATATGTAGAGAAACTAGATTGAAATATCTCGCTTCCCACAAACGGCGCCAAGCTGATGGTACGAGAAATCGGCCATAAGGTGTTCTCATACCAGCAAGTCAAGAGTAAAGTGTGTAATAAACAAGTAAAGCAAGTAAGTAGAGAGAAGACACGATATAGAGTGGTTCACCCTTTAAAATAGACCTACCTCCACTGTGTTTCTCCATTCCCATTATATGCGTTGCATTGTACAATATAATCGTTCCTAAAGAGGCGTACAAGTATGAGAATAAAAGAGAGTACACGGCCATACTGAGGATTCCGGAGTGCCGGAGAGGAGGCTGTGATGTAGATCTGTGGCCTCCAAGTCGTGTATTGAGGTCGAGTAGAGAGAATCTGTATTGCAGAGCCTACCCCATATGGGTATGGAATCGATCCCCCTCCTTCGGGGTGTGGTCCTTTATTTATGAGGAAATGTGCTGAGTCACATGCCCTAAGCACGTGGCGTATACTAAGTCTGCAGTAGTTATAGATGAGGGGGGTGTGACCTGCAAAGCAAGCATTGTTGTAAGCTGATGGAGGCGTGCCACACACCATACGGTGGAGTGTCGCGGCCTATAATGGAAAGGGATACACCCTGTGCCATCTAGTCTTGAAGGGATGTCGCGCCGAGGGAGTTTTGGCCGCGCCCTGAGAGAGGTCCGTCCGTACCCTGTATGGCCTAAAGCAAACTAGAGTAGAATTAATTCCGTGGTAGGGTGCTATAATTATTTTATCAGTATTGTATCCGGGTTTTTTTTGTTTGGATTTCGCTTTGCGAGACACCCCATGTACGAATGTAACATAATGTTGAGAATGGGGAGAAGTTTAGTCCTTCGTACTTACATTAATAAGAATTATTAGAGGATAATATAAAATGTTGTATGTACTGAGGGCCTAATGGATCCCGACGATCAACATTGTCACGTAGTAGTGTTCAGGGGGTTCTTTGTTTGGATTTCTCTTTGCGAGACACCCCACGCACGAATGTAACATAATGTTGAGAATGGGGAGAAGTTAAGTCCTTCCTACTTAGATTAAAAAGTATTATTAGAAGATGGTAAATACATTAGTTAGGCAGGGTAGCTTAACTAGGTTGTTTAGAAGATATGCGATAGTTGTGCACGAATAGAAGAGGGGTGAGGTGTATCTCATGAGAGTGTGATACCAATTTAAATATGAGAAATATCATATCATTAAAATAAGGATTTTAAGAACTTGCTAAAAATGTTTCAAAACTCGAGCTCTGATTCGTTTCTCTATTTTTTTCCCATCTTACTATATATATATATAGGTGTCCATACACGGGAACGCCTGGATGATGATTCCTTCGAGTCAGACGTTTGTTGCAGCATATGTGGATCGAGGCAGGTTTATCGTAGACGCTTCTATCATTGAGATCTAGATATGAGGTATTATATACATATTCGGGCTGATGGCCCAACTGTACTCATTTATTCTTCCACCGCCTTTTTGTGAGGCATTCGATTTGGTTGTATTATTTTGTACTGAGTGTTTGATTACTTCATTTCATTTTAGTTATTGCATACAATTGTTGTAATTATTTTATTTGAATGGTTTGGTTAAAAAGATTAGTTAATTTAAATTTTGACGACAACCTAATAGGATATTAGTAATTAAATTGGTTTTCGACAGTGATGCTAAGAATGAACCATATGAGACTCCTATTTTAATTTGATATAGGAGTGATTGCCCGGTATTTTATTCGGCGGGTTGTCACAGGTTGTATTAGAGCATCAGGTTCTAATGTCCTTTAGGAATTTGTACGAACGTACTACGCTTTCAGCGTTACTTTGATTTTACATAGATCCTTGTGATTAGGATTGTTGATATAATCTTGTTAGATTTCGTTCTCCTGCCATTAGGTAAAATTATTGTAAATGTTTTGCGCGCTCGTTCGGGTTTCGTGTGTTGATCGACGAAGTGTGACCATGGAAGCCCATGGAGAGGGAAGTAGGAGGCGGGGCTTAGTTAGAGATATAAGTTGATGTTGGCAATTAGGACTGCAGTAAGCTCACTTTCCATGTGGCATTGTGATATATTGCTGCAACAACTACTAAAATATAATAATTATAATTATCAAGAACCTTTGCTGTTGAATGGTGCTAAAATTAAATTACCCAATGAGGTTAAATTAGGAAAAAGCTTATGAGGTCTTTGATGAGGACTGTACGTTGAAGTTGAGCTTGGCAGTAGTAGTGTATTTTTATCCAAAGGAAGTAGAAGGCTCAGAAGCTCTTGCTCAGAGTTGGGTATGGAAATACTCATAGGTGAAAATTTGAGGAAATTTTTTTCACTCGTCAGAGCAATGTTGAAATGGTGGGGAAAATAGTCACCATATTTGGGGGAGCATGATGTATTTCTCATAAATTAATCTTATAAATGGATTTTTCCCTTAATAAGAATGTGAAATTTGGTGAATTAGATATAAATCATGAAAAAAATGGAGTTTTTATAGATGAATAATTTTGGGTTTATGTTAATATAACTCATGGAAAAATTTAGAGATTTGTTGGATTTTCTTGAATAATTGAAAGGATATAATCCCTAAACTATGGTAAGAAGTGTTCTAGGGGGACTTAGAGTAGTTTTGGAACCTTGTATTTGGGTTGGAATGAGGTTTAGATTGAGTTGGAAGAAGGAAAAATGGGAAAAACAAATTTGGAAGATGAATTGTGCATCTGCAGAAATCTCGTTAGAATTCCAGCCCAGGTCGTTCGAACGAGACTTCTAACGAGGTTCTAGTGGAAATGAGTTTGTAGTTCGTTCGAAGTGGGAAATTCGATCGAACGAAACTCGTTCGAACGAGAATTATGGGTCTTCTAACGAGATTCCGAAATTACTCTTAAGGCCCGATTTTTGTTATGAACTTCTCATATGCTTATTTAAATGAGTGTTAAGCCTGTACGAATGTCGATTAACTTAAAACTTATAAGTGAGCGAAGAATATGCACGATTAGCCGAATAATATTATATATATATATATATATATATATATATATATATATTGAGACGTATATATGTGGTATGTTAATAAATGTGTGTATGTGTGTGATTGGTATCCTTATATGATTTAGTTTTTACTAAGTCAGTGTGATAGTCCGACCACTGGTACCCAGGATGATGTGTAATTAATTCCCTTGAAGATGATAGCATTGGTATACTACATCCATTGAGCTATAGCTCTAAGGGATGGTTATTATACTTATATAATGTGTTATACATAAGTATGAATATACGTGATGTGAATGGTATATTGTATATATATATTTATAATAGGTGTGAAAAATATACCTATGGATATAATAAAGAATGGAATGCGAGATAAATTCTAACTGAGCTCGCCTTTAGTATATAATTAGGTAGAAACTTGATATGTACATGTAGCTTCAGAATTTAGTTCATTGTTAGTAGCTCAAAGGACTTAGTGTTAATGCAAGAGCTTATGGCAAGCCTCCTTGACAGAGTTGGGAATCCTAGCCACACTTTTGACGATAGGATAGATGGGATTATCCCAGTAGCATATTTTAACTAACGGACATCCACGACCGAAAAAGTTAAGTAGCTGTGCATAGGAGGGGTTCCTTCTTTGTATTTCATTTGTGAGACGCTCCACGCATGTACCTTAACAATGTCGGGAGTGGATAGATGTTATAAAAATACAAGTAAATTAGTTTTGACAATAAGTCACATAGTGTATGGAAAACACTATAGAGTGAGAGCCATTTGATGACTATATAATTCTATAGAGATACAAGTACTGTGGAAAAGCACTAAAATTGTTCTCTCACCACAAGTATGTGGGCGAGGTACAGTGAATGAAATTAATTGGAGACATATAGATAGACTTTGAATAAAAGGAAAATTCAAAGAAAAATACATTTTTTGGTATGATGTTAATAATACTTTTGCAGAGAGTAGGCACCCTGATTAGTTAGACTTTCCATTTGGTCAAGATGGAAGAATATAGTGGTAGAAGTACATTATTAGGTTAACGAGGTAGGATTTTAGAACGTCCCGTTGGTGTCCTTTAGACTGTTATATCTCGATGACCGACTAAGCGAGGGAGTAGTGTATCGATAAGGTCCCTTATTTGGATTTCGCTTTGGGAGACGTCCCAGCATGAAATCGAGCAAATGTCGAAAGTCAAGAAAGGTCTTGGTAACTAGGGATATAGTTAGAATAATACTCATATTACGTGTGTTAGAAACACCATAATCCTAGGACTACCACGAAGTAAGGGCAATAAGACTATCGACACTAAAATAGGGAGACTATTGGGAGCTGACCAAAAGAAAATCGATGGTATAATCTTGACAAGGATTAAATTTTTAGGTATCGGGAGAATTAAATCTCCAAATTATTAGGGTTAAGAGTACCCAGGTGTTAGTACCAGGCTGAAGAAATGAGGCCCTTTATTTAGAAAGAGTGTTACACATCAGACGTTTATAATGATTGTGTAGATAGGCACAAGTTAAAAGGTGTATCAAAACCTTGGTAAGTGGATTTTATATACCACCCAAAATAGAAGGGACGTAGTATATAAAGCTAGAGATTATGTTGTAGGGAATTTATAAATAGATTTGAGATGTGTTGGATGGAATGTCGTAGGAAGTACGCAATGATCCAATTATATTTGTACAATACGAATTAGCACACCTAAGATAAGCGAAGAGACTGATGGGAATAGTCGAGCGCTAGTATAGTTTTCCTTTTAAATGAAATTAGAGGTCCTGATGTTAATGAGTAAATACTTGGAGTACGGATCTCCGATGGGACCAATAAGTTCGAGCAACAGTTATAGGCTCGTTTTCTTTATATGCACTTAAGAAAGCACTAGGTGCGATATGACGTTAGAGTCAACTTTATGACTGAGGTAGCGTTATAACATATAGAGATTTAGTTAAGCTTGTGATTAGTCTAGTGTGTTATATTATACGCCTTGAAATAGGTAGAATAGGGTGGGAGCATATTTTGTTAGGCTATATCTAAATTTGGTTACGCTACTATATAGTGCATATAGTGATCCTAAAGTAGTAGTATAAGCTATATCTCAATTTCGAGGATGAAATTCTGTCGTAAGGGGGGAAGTATGTAATACCCCGTATTTTTAAAGGTATTTAAATTATACTGTGGATGTAATTTCATAATTTGAAGAATTATCGTGAATAGTAATTCTGGGATTTATAAGTGAAATTAAATAAATTTAATAATACAAAGTGAATAGTAAATATTAGTTTTAGAGTGTCGGATAAATATTTAGATAGATTATATTTTTCTTACGATACTAAGTATATGAGTATATTATTTTTATTATATGTCGCAGTTGGGTAAAACGATAAAGGAAAATATTTTAAATTGGAAAATATGCGTATTGAACGTGTTGGGCCAAAATAGTGAATTTTAGTTAAGTGACATGGATGGAAATTTTGACTCTGCCGTTCGGTTTAGAATGGACGATATAGTCAAAATAGAGTACTCGGGGGTAGTATTTGGGTTCCGGGCATTTTTGGACTAGTAGGGACTCGTAAATGAGTACACGAGTCATTTAACAATTGGGTATATACCTAATTTCGATTTTAATAAGGCAACCCTCATTTTCTTTCCCCCAAAATCTTCCCTAAGAGAGAGAGAGAGAGAGAGAGAGAGAGAGAGAGAGAGAAGAGAGAGAGAGAGAGAGAGAGAGAGAGAGAGAGAGAGAGAGAGAGAGAGAGAGAGAGAGATAAGAGATAAGGAAGAGAAGAAGAAGAAGAAGAAGAAGAAGAAGAAGAAGAAGAAGAAGAAGAAGAAGAAGAAGAGAAGAGAAGAAGGAAAATGAAGAGATTTTCGACCAAAATTCGCGGGATTCGACTCGGGGTCGTCAGATTTAATCAACAAGTCAAGTGTTTAACTTGCTTTATGGTTTAGGGTATTCATTTCTCATATTGTAGATGGAATAAAACTAAAGATTTTTGGGTTGAAATTTCGTGCATCAAACAGGTTTTCGAAAGATTAAAAAAGATCAAACTCGATTAATACTCAATTTGAGAAACTTGGAATTTATTGAAATAAATTGATGGTTTTGAGTTCTAGGATGATTAGGACCCTTTATATATATATGTATTTATGGTTGTTTGAGGCTAGATGATGATGAGAGAGGAGATAAAAAGCTTGGAGGAGCTTTAATGGAGGTTTGGATTTTGGCTAAGTAGGTGAATAGAGACCAGCGTCATTTTCGGACTGTTTCGGCTAGGAAGACTACCGATTCATCTCTCGGCTAAAATATGAAAGTTGTAGATATTTTCGATACGGTCACGTGGGCACCGACAATGTATTTTTCTGATTTTTTTTTTCAATTTGATATGATTTTTCTAAGATGGCAGTTCCGGAGTTGAAATCATCAACTCGAAAATCAAACCGGGAATTGGAAAAATAAAGGCTAGAATCGTTTGGAGATGAATATTTGGGGTTCCTAAAAATAGTGTGGGAACTTATAAATAATTTTTTTTAGTAAAGCGTGTACCTTGGGTTAGTTGAAAGTAAAATTCAAGATTTACCCAAATAGGGGTGTTCACGAGGAATAATACTTAAAGAGGTATTTAGGTGGGTAATTTTATATAACTAATTGTGAGCATAGAAAAGGTATTTATATACCGACCTTGGTTAAGTAAAATCCTACGAGGAGACTAGGATGAAATTTAGGATACACATTTCAAAGAATTGAGTAATTGCACTATGCATCAATGGATGACGATTTTTATAAGTGAGGAGATACCTAAAGAATTAAGAGACGTAGTGTGTATGCTAATTAATTATTAGGAATTGGTACATTCGGGAATTTATCGTACAAATCTTTATGAAGTGATTAATGAGTGATTTGAATATTAAAGAAGAGAGTACGTATTGGGATAGTATTTCAAGTGTAAGAATGTTTATATTATTAAGAAAGGAAACACTTGAGGTTATTGGCTAGTGCTATAGAGTTTGGAAATTATAGCCAACAAATATTGGGAAGTAATTTAGATTGTATAGAAGACGTTGTTAAATTATATATAACATAAGACAAATAAATATAACAGTGTTATTTGGTGTTATCATCGTACAGTGAGAAAAGATAGGAAATAATATATATTGGGGATTATTTATAATCGATAAATGCGTAGGATATTCGAGATATATAAATACTATGCATGAAATTTATTATATGGGCTATGTGTATACCCTATTATTATTATACATATAGGTTACTTAGAAACCTATAGAAAATTATGTATAGGTGAGATAGATACCTATCGTCATCATATGGTTGTGTAAATACATCATTGATGTTATATTTTTATAAGTGGAAATGTTTGCCTACATTATTGTTTGTTATGTGTATGCCATACCTACCATACTTGCAATCAGGGGAGGACGACTTTCGAAATAGGATAATCTTGTGTTGCCTTTTGGGGGATTTAGATTTGGTACCTCAAGAACATGGGGCCTCGAATGGCTTATTTTGAGTTAATAAGACTGCGGACCATGGGAGCGTAGGTATGTGCATGACCCGTGGGACCGGGGACTATGTTCACCTCCAATATGTGTGATTTTGGCTTATTAATACGGTTCCTGTGTGATTCAGAACACGTGATCCTTATGTACGTGATGTACCAGGATGAGATAGCAGTGTATGAGTGCACCACAGTTTATTTCAGGGGTGCCAGTGTTTATATGTACTGAGAATAAAATACATGTACACTTGTGATGTTCCTGCGTTGCATTGTAAATAAAAATGACTAAGCTACTTATATTATGGTTCGGTGGATTTATTATTATACTTGTTGGATATAGTATATTGTCATATATAAGATGTGTTATCATATAATGTAACCTTGTATAAAAAGGTAAAAGAATGAATAAAGTGTAATATATATGCCTTCCGGTAAATTTTATCCGCTTGTTCATGAATTATGAATCAGAAGTTACTGTACTGAGGGCTTAATGGATCCCGACGATCAACATTGTCACGTAGTAGTGTATCGGGGGGCTTCCTTATTCGGATTTCGCTTTGCGAGATACCCCACACACGAATGTAACATAATGTTGAGAATGGGGAAAAGTTTAGTCCTTCGTACTTCGATTAAAAAGAATTATTAGAGGATAATATAAAATATTGTATGTACTGAGGGCCTAATGGATCTCGACGATCAACATTGTCATGTAGTAGTGTATCGGGGGGGTTCCTTATTTGGATTTCGCTTTGCTAGACACCCCACGCACGAATGTGACATAATGTTGAGAATGGGGAGAAGTTTCATCCTTCGTACTTGGATTAAAAAGCATTATTAGAAGATGGTAAATACATTAGTTAGGCAGGGTAGATTAACTAGGTTATTTAGAATATATGCGATAGTTGTGCACTATGAGAAGAGGGGTGAGGTGTATCTCATGAGAGTGCGATACCAGTTTAAATATGAGAAATGTCATATCTTAAAAATATAGATTTTAAGCACTTGCTAAAAATGTTTCAAAACTCAGAATTTGACCTGTTTCTCTATTTTTTTCCTCTCTTGCTATATATATATATATATATATAGGTGTCCAGACACAGAGACGCCTGGACGATGATTCCTTCGAGTCGGACGTGCTGCAGCAGCTGTGGATGCAAGAAGGTTCATTGTAGACCCTTCTCTCATTGAGATCTAGATAGGAGGTATTCTAGACATATTCGAGCTGATGGCCCAACTGTACTCATTTATTCTTCCACTGCCTTTTTGTGCGGCATTCGATTTGGTTGTATTAGTTTGTACCGAGTGTTCGGTTACTTCATTTCATTGTATTTAATGCATACAACTGTTGTAATTAATTTATTTGAATGGTTTGGTTAAAAGGATTAGTTAACTTAAAATTTGACGGCATCCTAATAGGATATTAGAAATTAAATTGGTTTTCGACAATGATGCTAAGAATGAACCATATGAGACTCCTGTTTTAATTTGATATAGGAGTGATCGCCTAGTATTTTATTAGGCGGGTTGTCACAAATTGGTATCTAATCCTATTGTTATCGTATCTTAGAAATGGTATATAATCATATTGTTATCGTATCTTAGTTTGGGAGATTTAACCTAGGGGGGTGTCTTTCTAAGTAGGTCATTTATTTGATAAAGGGTTAATTTAGGGGGAGTATTTATTTTACATGCATTTAATATTCTTGATAATATTCTTGATATTCCCTATGCATTTGATAGTTTGCTTAGGTGTGCAGGAATTCTTCTAAATGGGAACTTCATGAGAAAAAATATTGTTCCTTGGGTTTTGAGTCAAGCTATGTATTTTTTTTATTTTGGGTGCGATATGTTTTAAGTCTAGTAGAGCTTTATGGCCCTTTAGGATTTTTTGTTTTGGTTTTTGCCCTGGAATAGCCAAAGGGGGAAATTTGTAAGGACACAAGTCTCCGATTGAGTCTTAATGTAGTATTTGCTCAATTTAGGAAAAAAACATTTGAGTTATAGGATAGTGTTCAAGTGTATCCATCCAAGCCTATGACGTGTTAGTTGAAGACGTAGCGGCCAAGAGTATAAAGCTTCATCATATGTCGGGATTAGTGTGCCTTGTTTCTACATCAACAACATTAGTTCCAATGATCCGACGGTATGAATGCATTTATATATATATATATATAGGAGCTTGCAAATTTATTAGGCGTATCATTATAAATTTTGTTTATAAATAATTTTAACGACTTTGTTTTACTCGAAAAATATTTTTAAGAACTTTTCATAAAGAGTTTTGGGCTTAAAAAGAATTTTATATTTTTATTTACTAACACATCATTCGAACTAACTGTAATATCGGTCAAATGAGATTTCAATGTCGTTCGAACGAACTGGCAACTTGTTCGAGAGAGATTGTCAGGTCGTTCGAACGAGATTTCTAACGAGAATTTTTTTTTCGCTCTTGAACATCGTTAGTAAAGTCGTTTGAACGAAAATGGCAGGAACAGTTTTTTGTAATTTTCTCCATCTTCCCACTACCTTTTCCCCACTACGTTTTGATAGATTTATGTAGTGCGGGACCAACCTTTTGGAACTAACTTTTTCACATTCTAAGAGTTATTAGAGACAACAAATATTTCAAGAAAAAGTTCCATGTTTTGTATTTCATTTTTATGGATTAAATTCACCAAAAACACATACACACCCAATAGTTTTGTTTATTCCAAGTTCCTTAATATATATCCTTGCTTGGAGTGTTTGGTACCGGGGGTTTTCTCCACACCTTAAAGAACAGAAGTTTTGGATTTACTTCTACATCCCACAAAGAAGAAGTTTGTTTGCTATGACATACCCACTTGGAGAAAGGCTCCTTGTTCGGGTGGCGGTGACCAGAAAAAGTCCGATCGATGGATTCCGAGATCGCGGTGGATCTCCGTGGTTATTCGCTTGGCAGAGATGTGTACAAGAAGAACCATCGGGGCTTGGACGGAGTCAAGTCGAGTGTTGCAAGTCTTTTCTTTCTTGTACTTGTAAAACCGTAATTAGTGGATTTGAGGCTAGGGTCGTTCGAGGTTTTTTTCATTATGGGGTTTTCCTCATACATCACAGCGTATTGGTTTGTTTATTTTATCTTTCACCAAATTCACTTTAGATGCATGATTAGGTAAAAAGATAAAATCGGGTTTAAATCACTAGTTTAATTTGGTAAAATTGATATTAATTTAATTCAAGTCATCATTTAATTTGTTAACATTGGTTTGGCCTAATTTGGTAATATTGAAAATATGGTTTTGGCAATTTCTAGGGCTTGAGTTGAATTAATTTCGTTTAATTGAAAAATATATTTGGTGTTTAATTTATTCACTTTGGGTTAAGTTTAAAATTAATTTGAAAGAAATTAAAATTTGTTATTTGTGTGTGTTGAGTTGAGCCATCCTTATTCCGCATCTATAAAAGGAAATTACCTTTTGTAAGATTTTAAAATTGGGGGCCTCATGTTCCAACAGTTGTATATTGTTGAAGCCTTTTGTGGGATTCTCTCTCCTCGGTTGAGTAAAAGTAGAATTCATGTGCCGATGTTTGGTCACCCTGAACTTCCCCTACTCCAGAAAGAGTAAGAAACTTTATCATTGTGTGGATCGTTAAAGGCACCACCTCAAACTCTTTGAGGTCTACCCGTCCCAAGATGAGGTAGTAAGCCAAGAAGACGTTTTCGTTCATGACAAAAAAGCTGATCTTCTTGGTCAGGCTATTCGTCCACACATTTCCCAGTTTGACGTCCATTTCATACATGCCTAAGGGGTGGACTTTCTCTCCGCTGAATCCTATCAGATGATGGTGGTATTGGAGGATCATGGCCTTGTTAAGACCTAAGCATTTGAAACATGGCCAAAACATGACGTTTGCGGAGCTTCCCCCATCACTTAGGATTCTCGACACTTTACAACCATGTACTCTAGTGGGGATAACGATTAGGTAGTCATGAGGAGCTAGGATACCCTTGAAATATAGTCTAAAAAACCAAATATTAGGGTTTACATATCTACTTTCTTCCTTTTAGGATTTTACATTCATAGAAGCCGAGTCACTCCCTCGACTTTTGTCACTTCCTTTGCATTGGCGACGTGCGCTTTATAGTCGGCCACCTCTATTCCTCCACCTTCTAGATAGACACAAATCATGCTTACACCAAATGAAATCGCGTTGAGCCATTTTACTGGGATATTATCATCCTTTAGTGGGTGTTCTGGATCGTCATCATCATTATCTTAAGGCTCATCCCATCTGGTCGGGTCTTCCTCTTTGCATTTATTAGTTCTCCTCTTCCTGGGGTCAGATGATCCTCCCTTGGAATGATCCTTGTCAACATAGTTCCTCTATTTAGCAGACTTCAGTATTTCCTTAATCTCGTCCTTGAGGGAAAAACATCTCTCCATCGTATGCCCAAGGCCTTGGTGAAATTCACACCATAGCTTATTATTCCTCTTATGAGATGGGGCTCTTAGCTCTTCAGGCCAACTCAGGTACCTCTCATCTTTGATTTCATTAAGGATGTGCTCGCAGCTGACCATGAGGGGTGTGTAGTAGGAAAATTTGTCATCGTCCAATCTTTTCATGTCGTCCTTACGCTTAAATTTTTAGAACTTACCTCCACTGCTCGTAGCTTTCTCCTCCGCTCCTTTTGTGGTCATCGCCTCCTCTATATGCATAATTCTCCCGGTCATATCCAAGAGCTCGACCATGGATTTTGGAGGGTCTTCAGCTAACTTCCAGAGGATCTTTCCCTTCTGCATACCACCCATAAGGGTGGTCATCGCGATGCTCTCATCTTAATCCTCAACTTCTAGTTTCTCTTTGTTAAATCGGACTATGTACTCTCTTACAAACTCATCCTTCTCCTATTTGACATACAATAGGTGGGTCATCTTTTTCCTTGGCTTCACCCCAAAGAAGAAGTTATGAATAAATCTATCGGCTAACTGTTTGAAATTCTCTATTTATTTTTTAGGAAGAGAGGTAAACCATACATGGGCCTCCCCTGTCAAGGTGTTGAAAAAAACACAACACCTCATCTGATAGTGCACCGAATTGGTACTTCCGTCATACTTTCCACCAGGGGATTGAACTTATTCGGGGTTGGGTAGCCCATTAATTTTTCCACAAAGGGGGGGCCTTTAACATATCCCCTCTGTAAGAGACTTCATCTCTTCATCATATCCCTAAGCTTGTTCTCCAGCCTCTGTATGGACACATTCCAAGGTTTATCAGCTGCAACATCAGCATTGGATCAGAGGACATTGTCTCCAACTCCTTCTCCATCATTTGGACGAGCCGGCCTTTCTACTGAGGGTTCTCTGCCATTACCTATGTGTCGGCTCCTGACCTCCCTTTGCTCCTCTCTTCTTGAACCAAAAACACTCTTGGATCTAGAGAGTCAGTTCCTCAAGTCTTCTTTTGGTTCAATCCTATCAAAGGTCAACCCTCTCCTTAGCATGCCCATGACTAACTCCCTGTATATGTAATCTCGATTGGGCTGATGCACTCAGCTTAGAATACAATCGTGATCCCTGATTTTCCTTAGAGGTTGTACAATGAGTCTACACACCTGGTAGGGTTCCCAACATTCCCTTTCTTCATCGTCCTGATAGAGGTCAGCCCCTCTTAAATCACCACGGAGTTCTTGAACTTGCCTCCCAGGTCATAAACACCTAGGTTAGAGAACGTCTTCTCTGGCGGTCGGAGTTATGAACTCAACTCTGGCACCCGCAGCCCTGGTCGTAAAGTTCTGTCTAAACATATAGAATTAAGTTTGCATTTGCTTCTGGCTGGATATGAAAGAGCGTAGCGCCACTGCTACCTCGTCCATTTCTAACTGAGGTAATGCTTGATTGGAGCTAGTACCATATCTTGGTGGTGGTGCTAGCTAATTTGGAAGAGGAGGAGGATCCAGAGCCATTTCTGTAGACTGTATGAGATGTTGACTTAAAAAGAAATGCTCAAAATCTCAACAAGAGATCTTTTAATGATGAAACATCCCCATAAAGAAGGAGGAATGGCTCACCACTAGAGTCTTTGGTGAGTACAAGCTAAAACAGGGGTATAGATGACTATCTCATTCACATAGATGATGCCAGATTAATGACGACGTAAATAGTACCACCAAGTTAAGATGATTTATAAACTCAATACCGATACAAAATTGAGATAATAGCAATGTAATAGTAGAAAGCGATAAGGCAAAGAGAAGATAAGGTAGTACATAAGTGGTTCATCCAATTAGCCCTACATCCACTGTGTGAGTGTGTGTGTGAATCCACTAAATAAGGGCTCTAATGACCTTAGGATATAACACTCATATCAGTTTTCTCTCTCCACAATGGCATAGAGTTTGGTTAGGCTTTTGAATAAGCTATCATTTCTTATGGAGAAGATGAAGTGTGTATATAGTTCTTAGGGGGTATAGTGTACCCCCCAAGCACGCAATGGGCACATAGTTCTGAAGTCCTCCCGTAGGAAGATGACACCTGTTATTAAAACATGTAACTAATGATGATGCAATATTACCTCACATGAGGGGATAATCTGGTTGTAAGTGAATTATCCATGTGGACCAGGGAGGCATGCCTCCCAAGTTGCACATGCTGAGAGCATCTTCTAGAAAAGACTCGGCTAAGCTAAGTATGAGACATGAAGGATGATGTATGGCATGCTAGTAGTAAATGATTGAAAAAAGTCTCGAATAAGGTGGAAAGGCCAAAATGGTGGTGCGTCGGGTACAGTAAGCTCGTTCCTGATCAAGATGAGACGAGGTAGGCATCGAGAATGATTTGTTTCTCTCTCGGCCAAGTATGGGACGACACTAAATGATATGATGGAAGGCCTCCTTGCCTGATGGGTGGCACTGTGTCAACCCAGGCCGAGCAGATCTAGTCAAGGACAAGGGTACACTTATGGTATATCAAACATAAAAACCTAGGGATTTTGAGGATTTAATGATTTAATATCTTCTTGCATGATAATGGTAATGTTTTGAGAATAAAATTACGTCAGAATCTTACCTAATGCATGTAGAAAGGATTAAGAACAATTGTCTTGGAGTTTGGTGGAGTAGCATGGGAGTTGTTGGTGTTTTAATGGAGAAAAACTAAATTGCGAGTTGAAAAAGAAGAAGTAGCCATTCTGTACCATTTCAAATCGATTCGGTACGGCGAATCGATTCGTTGCTTGGGAAATCGATTCGTTTGTTCCAGATTTGCCTATTTCGTTTATTTAAGCACCAAAACTTTGTATAAATTATTGGGTGACCGTTGGGCCTATTTAAATCATATTAAGGGACTTATGGGTTTAAATTAGGACCATGTTAAGGGTGTTTGGTAGTCTTATAGCGAGAAGTTAAGGCTAAACATATCTCGGACTTAAATTATAATGTAATTAATTCGACAGGATGAGAATGAAATTACGATAAAGTGTGTGTAAAATAATTATACCAGCCAGTAGGGTAAGGAAGACTTAACTACTGAAATCATAAAGGGATAACTCGGGCCCTTTGGGTAGAGAATAATACCCAGTTAAATCCGATAATGAAGAAAAAATTGTAATTTGTAAATACAATAAGTATTCGAGAGCAGTATACTACGTACGAGCATGAATAATTAGGTTGTGTGTATGCCTACTGATTTATATTTATATATAAGTGGTGTGAAGACCTATAGTATATCAAAATTTTATTGGAATCGAGGTAAAATTCCGAGTCAATATAGATATGATTAATCTTGGTGATCGAGGTTCCATTTCGAGCCAATATAATCAATAGCTACTAGTAATTAAAGTATTATTCTGAGCCAGGATATATAAATCACTATTGGTGATCGAGGTACGACTCCGAGCCAATAATCCCAAATGCGTGACACGAGGATATGATTATAAAGTATGTTTTTATAGTATATATTGTGTGTGAAATATGTACTTATTGAATAGGCTACTTAGGAGTGATTGTTGGCAGACAGGTGTTATATGTCGATATATATCTACAAATGAATTAATTAAAGAGGCTAAATTATAACGATTTAACATAGATAGTGTATATCTATAGAATGAATTAGGTGGTGAGACTAAATCAATCAAATAATAAAATTCCTAAGATATGAATAGAAATAGAGAAGTGTCTATCCAAATCTTATAACATCCACATCTGCTTCAGCTGCGAATCCCTGGAATTAAATCAAGCATGGCATCCCTATAACTAGACACCTAAAAGGTTTTGAAAATATTTGACAACAAGCATTAGAACCCAAAACCATTTTGAAAATATTTAGCAAGTGATTAAATTGCAGTAATTTAAATGGATGAACAAAATTCATATTTAAGCTAGTGTCGCACTCTCTTGAGGACAAACGGACTCCTCAACTAATGTGCACACTAAATGCTTTCTTATATCCAGCCTAGTCATCTACCCCATAGCTAGGTTCTTGATATAGCTACTTTCAAACACCCTACTCAATGTCGAGTATGTTTAATATATGATTTATAAGTTATTTATCACCTTAACTTAATTAATCACTTTCCTTGAAATCCATATAACATTCATTAGTTATATAAGTAATACAATTTTCTCCATGTATTAAATTGACCATATATAAATATTTATCCCTTTATATACGTAGAATAATATTACAACATTCACACATATGCTGAATATATATAATGCATCCTCCCGAGTAATACCTCTCCAGATGTATTCTCTAAAGTGCTATCATTCCAGGTGTACTCAGTCCCACCTGGATTTTCGAGACGACTATGGCCCACCGAAATGAAAACATAATTAATAAACATAATGGAGGCGATCATATTTCCCTCGAGTATGAGGAAATTATCTCAATGCCTCACCCTTATATTTGGACTCTATTGTAAGGACACAAATTTCGAATTGAGTCCATGTATTGTGTTGGCTCAATTCCGGACAAAAACATTTATTCATAGGATAGTATGTAATTGTAATACTCTCAAGCCTATGATGTGTTTGTTAAAGACTTAGCGGCAAAGAATATAAAGCTTCATCAAAATGCCGGTTTGCGTGCCTCATTTTCTACGTCATCAACTATGGTTCCATGCTCCCAAGGTATGAATGTAATTATATATATATATATATATATATATATATATAGGATCTTGGAACAAAGTTTATTGGGTGTTAGGTTTAATAAAAACCATGTTTTACTTTCAGAAAAATTACATTAGAACTTTAAATTAAAGTATATAAAGTTTCTGGGCCAAAAAATCGAATTTTATAAAAATTCTGGAAGTCGTTCGAAATGTCGTTCGAACGAGTTTTTCGGTCGAACCAGGTTTCGTTCGAACGAGTTTGCCAACGAGTCTAAAGTGGTCTGTCGTTCGAAATGTCGTTCGAACGAGAAAGTTCGTTCTAACGAGGTTTCCAACGAGATTCTAACGAAGTCCAAACTGGTCAGTCGTTAGAAGTCTCGTTCGAACGAGAGTTCGTTCGAACGAAATGTCGTTCGAACGAACTGCTAGGCGGGAACAGTTTTTAGGCAGTTTTTACCCCATTTTCCCACTTGTTTCGGAACTGATTTTTTCAGACTTAATTAAGGACGGGAAACACATTTTCCAAATTAACTTTTCCAACTTAGTTTATCTCCTAGAGAGAGTTTGAGAGCTAAAATTGTTTTAGGAAAATGTTCATGTTTTGAGTGTTGTTTCTCAAGAGATAATACTTTATCACTCTAGTTCTACACCCAATTGTGTTTTATCCAAGTTCATATATTCATATCAATTGCTTGGAGTTTTGGCACCGATTTTCTCTACCGAATTGAACAAGAGGAGTTTCGGGTTTGCTTCTACATCCCATCACAAAGAAGAAGACGTTTTGTTGTGGTATTACTCACTTGGAGAAAGGCTCCAAGCTTTGGTGACGGTGACCATACAAAGTCCCATCGGTGGATTCCGAGATCGCGGTGGAGCTCCGTGGTTGTCCGCTAGGAAGAGGTGTCTACAAGAAGAAGCATTGGTGCTTGAGAGGGTTCGAGTCGAGTGTTGTAAGTCTTTTGTCTTGTATTTATAATTCCGTATCTAGTGGACTTGTGGCTAGGGTCGTCCGAGGTTTTTCCCGTCTTGGGTTTTTCCTCGTACATCGCGGCGTAGTGTGATATTGTTTATTTTATCTTGCATAATCATTTAGACCGCATGCTTAGGATTAATTCAAGATAAAATTCGGTTTATTTATCACACTCAATTTAAATCATACTTTAATTAATTTTTGGGTAAAGTTGTTTAATTCAAGTCACTTGGAATAATTTGGTTTGGCCTAACTTTGTTGAAATATTAATAATCATGACTTAGGCAAATTCTAGGACTTGGATTTAATTGGACTTAATCGGTTTAAGTGAAAATTAATAGTTTAGTTTGTTTCGTTAATTCTCACTTTGTTTTGTTTAAGTTAACTAAAATTTGAATTTACTATTTTAGTTGAACCATCACCGTTTTCACTATTCCGCATCCAAAAGGGAAATTACAAGTTTTGTTTTTGAATTGTGAATATTTAAAATGTAAATATTTTAAATCGGGAAAGAATTCCAAACCTTAAGGTCTTTCAAATTGGTATCAGAGCCAAAAATGATAAATTATTTCGTTAAGATCCTTTAAATTTTTGGCTAAAACGGAATTTTCCCCATTTTCAAAATTTCCTATTTTTGATGGTTCAAACTACGCGTATTGGAAAGCGCGAATGAAATTGGCACTTAAATCTATCGATGAACGTGTTTGGATGTCGGTTGTTAACGAGTGGTCCCCACCAACTCATCTAGTTGAAAATGAACGTGTTCCCAAACCCGTCGATAGATGGACCGAAAATGAGTTTAAGCTTGCTAATTTTAATTCCCGTGGTTTAAATGTCTTGTTTAGCGCTGTCACACCGGATGAATTCCGACGTATTATGACGTGTGAGACCGCTAAAGAAGCTTGGGATATTTTACAATTAACTCATGAAGGAACGAATGTCATTAAAGCTTCAAAACTCCAAAACCTCACCACTCAATTTGAAACTATAAAAATGAATGATAAAGAAACGTTTGATGAATTTTATGCTAGACTTTCTGATATTGTTAATTCATCTTTTAACTTGGGAGAGAAAATACCAGACGACAGTGTAGTAAAGAAAATTTTAAGGTCCCTACCCGATAGATTTATTCCAAAGGTGACCGTTTTAAATTCTTTACCCACTTTAGCCTCTACGAAATTAGAAGAGCTTGTAGGTGATTTGCAAACCTATGAACTGGATATGTTTCCCTCTAAAAATGAAAAGAAAATCGAAAAGGGCGTTGCTTTAAAAGCCCGAAAAGAGGTCAAACAAGTAGTAGAGAGCGAAAATGATAGTGACTCGGAAGACATGGCTTTATTTGCTCGTAAATTTAGAAAATTTCTTAAAATTAACAAAGATAAATTGAAAAATGACTTTAAGAAATTTGAATCTTCTAAACATGATAAAAGCGAGAAGATTTCTAAAGCCGAAAAGATCCCTAAACCTAGTAATGAAAATTTAGATAGGGACGAGTCTAATAAATGTTTTGGTTGTGAAGGTTATGGCCATTGGGCTTATGAGTGCCCCACTAAACTAAGGAAAGAGGGTAAGCGACCCATTTCATATAATGCGACCCTTAGTGATAGTGATACGGAAGAGAAGCCCGATTCCCCCATTAAGAAATTTTTTGTGGCTTTTATGGCTAGTCATGTGAGTGATAGTGAGAACTCATCGATTGATGACACGATAGCACATGCCACTTCCAAGGTCATTGTTTAGGATTCCCTAGTTTTTTATGATAGTGAGAGTGGAGAAGAAAGAGAGAGTGAAAATTAAGAAGAGGTTGATGTGAGTGAACTTCAAAATGCTTTTCATGAACTATATAAAGAATCTATTAATTTGAAAAGAGCTAATTTGAAGTTAGAAGCGAGTTTAAGAGAGAGTGTCAAGGTCGTTGATGAAAATGTTTTAATAGAAGACCTTAGGACACGTGAGAGGACTCTTCGAGAGAAGCTAGAATATGTAGAAGGCGAGAGCGATAGCCTTAGGGGTTTAATGGAATCCTTGAAAAAGGAGCTTCTAGCTTATGAAGAGCGAAATGTTTTACTAGAATCTAACATTTTAGAATTGGAAAATAAATTAAAAGATTCTAGCAATGTCAAATTTGATTTGGAGTGTCGTTCGAAAAAACTAGATAAAATGTTAGGAACGGTCCAAATTAAAAATGACACTTTTGGTTTAGGCTTCAATACTTGTAATGCATTTAATCCTAAAGCCAAAACCAACATATTAGGAGAATCTTCTAGGAATGCATTTAAAGATCACTCCTTATGTAAATCTTTTCGACATATTTTTACTTGTACACATTGTGGTCGAAAAGGTCATCTTAGGAAATTTTGTTTTGATCTTAAACGAATTCCTAGAAAATCCACTAGTAAAGTAACCACGGTAGTTAAAGTTCCAACACCCCAAGATAGTCATTCTTCATTAATTTGGGTTAGGAAATCCGACTTGGTTGCCTTGCAAAATAGGGTTTTTGATTCTCATTTACTTTCACATGCTTCCTCCCTTGCTAAATCCAAAGGATGAATGTGTTAGTTTTTGCATACTTCAGCTTTTGTACTTCATGCTATATTCACATTCTAAATGTATGCTTGTTTTATCTTTTTCTAGTCTATGCTCCATGCTTATCACATGCTAGAATTATGATTTCTGTTTATCTTTTGTATTATATTTCCTTCATTTTGTTTGCATTAAATGAAAAATACAAAAAGATTTTTGTTTATCATTTGAGTTTTATCTCTCGATAATTTAAGCTTAATGAAAGATTCAAATGATTTTTGTTTATCCTTTTGAGTATATATATTTATTTTTGGTTAAAAATTTTAAAAACTCAAAAAGATTTTATTTTGTGTGTATTTTGATTTGACACACTTTAAGTGGCATATACTTGTGTTTGAATCCCTCCTTTAACGCTCCCACGTGGATAGAACTTTTGGTTTAGATTGTCAATCCTTAAAATGTTCTTTACCATATTGTTTTGGAGTAGTTGGATTTTGTGTTGATTAAATGGATTCTATATTTATATGCCTCTATTCACGCATGCACGAGCTCTTTTGAAATTTGACCTTCATATGTATATTTGAGCTATGTGAGGTGTTCTCCTACCAATCTTATCATCTACATACTTGTGACCTAGGAGGACTAGTGCATGTCAAAATCCGTTACATGTGAGATATGTGTGAAAAATGAAAACATGATCAATATAAATGTGCACGGGGAAGGGCTCCGAAAGGACTAAGTGATCCTTTGCGAATAGTAAGCCACCGTTGTGAATGGACCTAAAAGAAATACGTGGTCCAAAGGCCTAAAAATAGAAAATATGGCATTAAAAAGAAAAATAAATTGCCAAGGCCTATGTTTGATTGATATATTCATTCAAATTTAATACAAATGCATATTGAGGGATATTGGATGGTATATCAACGGTTTGCACAATGTCCGTTTATCCTAGTTGCGTATTTCATGTCATGACTCTATTGGCTTGTAGAATCATCAATATGCTAGGCTTGTATGCATTGTGTATGTTTGTTTATTGAGTTCAATCTATATCGTCACATGAGGTTATATTTAAATGTGATGAAGTTTGCAATCAAATGAGAACTCCGTGAACGTTTATTAAGTGTTTGGGTCTAAATTTAATTGTTGCTACTTCACACCCCTACACTTCCGTTTCCATATGACACATTTTTGCCATACGAGTGTGCAAACTTATTGTATTTTGTGTCATGTGTGTGTTTATATCTATCTATATATGCAAGTACTCTATTGGTATATTTCTAGTATATATATATATGATATTTGTTTGTCTTTGCCTTGATTTCTAGTCCATCCATGCTTATACTTCATTATTGGTACCTATATTGGATTAGTCTTACTTTTGTTGCTCATATACTTTCATGTTTTAACACCTTAAGCTTCAACATGCTTTTATGTTTTGATTCTTTAACCTTTGTCTATTCCTGAACAAAAAGGGGGAGAAATGATAGGGGGAGAAATGGTATCTAATCCTATTATATTATCGTATCTTAGTTTGGGGGAGATTTATCTTAGGGGGAGACGTCTTTCTAAGTAGGTCATGTTTTTTTATAAAGGGGAGAATTAATTTAGGGGGAGTAATTTATTTAAATTGCATTTAATTCTTTGATATTCCCTATGCATTTGATGAGGTTGATTAAGTGTGCAGGAACTATTCTAAAGCGGCATTCTTCATTGGCAAAGAGCTTAATCCTTGGGTTGAGTCAAGTTTGGACGGGTTATGTTTTGAGTCTAGTGAGCTTGACGGCCCTTTAGGATTTTTGTTTTGGTTTTTGTCCCGGAATAGCCAAAGGGGGAGATTTGTAAGGACACAAATTTCCAATTGAGTCCATGTATTATGTTGGCTCAATTCCGGACAAAAACATTTATTCATAGGATAGTATGTAATTGTAATACTCTCAAGCCTATGATGTGTTTGTTGAAGACGTAGCGGCAAAGAATATAAAGCTTCATCAAAATGCCGGTTTGCGTGCCTCGTTTTCTACGTCATCAACTATGGTTCCATGCTCCCAAGGTATGAATGTAATTATATATATAGGAGCTTGGAACAAAGTTTATTGGGTGTTAGGTTTAATAAAAACCATGTTTTACTTTCAGAAAAAATTGCATTAGAACTTTAAATTAAAGTATATAAAGTTTTTGGGCCAAAAAATTGAATTTTATAAAAATTATGGAAGTCGTTCGAAATGTCGTTCGAACGAGTTTTTCGTTCGAACAAGGTTTCGTTCGAACGAGTTTGCCAACGAGTCTAAAGTAGTCCGTCGTTCGAACGAGAAAGTTCATTCTAAAGAGGTTTCCAACGAGATTCTAACGAAGTCCAAACTGGTCAGTCGTTAGAAGTCTCATTCGAATGAGAGTTCGTTCGAACGAAATGTCGTTCGAACGAACTGCTAGGCGGGAACAATTTTTAGGCAATTTTTGGCAGTTTTTACCCCATTTTCGCACTTGTTTCTTAACTGATTTTTTCAGACTTAATTAAGGACGGGAAACACATTTTCCAAATTAACTTTTCCAACTTAGTTTATCTCCTAGAGACAGTTTGAGAGCTAAAATTGTTTTAGGAAAATGTTCATGTTTTGAGTGTTGTTTTTCAAGAGATAATACTTTATCACTCTAGTTCTACAACCAATTGTGTTTTATCCAAGTTCATATACTCATATCAATTGCTTGGAGTTTTGGCACTGGTTTTCTCTACCGAATTGAACAAGAGGAGTTTCGGGTTTGCTTCTACATCCCATCACAAAGAAGAAGACGTTTTGTTGCGGTATTACTCACTTGGAGAAAGGCTCCAAGCTTGGGTGAAGGTGACCATACAAAGTCCCATCGGTGGATTTCGAGATCGCGGTGGAGCTCCGTGGTTGTCCGCTAGGAAGAGGTGTCTACAAGAAGAAGCATCGGGGCTTGAGAGGGTTCGAGTCGAGTGTTGTAAGTCTTTTGTCTTGTATTTATAATTTCGTATCTAGTGGACTTGTGGCTAGGGTCGTCCGAGGTTTTTTCCCATCTTGGGTTTTTCCTCGTACATCACGGCGTAGTGTGATATTGTTTATTTTATCTTGCACAATCATTTAGACCGCATGCTTAGGATTAATTCAAGATAAAATTCGGTTTATTTATCACACTCAATTTAAATCGGACTTTAATTAATTTTTGGGTAAAGTTGTTTAATTCAAGTCACTTGCAATAATTTAGTTTGGCCTAACTTTGTTGAAATATGAATAATCATGACTTAGGAAAATTCTAGGACTTGGATTTAATTGGACTTAATCGGTTTAAGTGAAAATTAATAGTTTAGTTTGTTTCGTTAATTCTCACTTTGTTTTGTTTAAGTTAACTAAAATTTGAATTTACTATTTTAGTTGAACCATCACCATTTTCATGCTTCCGCATCCAAAAGGGAAATTACAAGTTTTGTTTTTTAATTATGAATATTTAAAATCTAAATATTTTAAATCGGGAAAGAATTCCAAACCTTAAGGTCTTTCATCTATGACCTGGTGATTATACTCTCCCTACGCCTCAAGTTAGGGGATTCATCCACATCGCACAACCTCCCTTGATAGAAATTGAAATAAATATCTAATCACTGATATTCATAAGCACACCATATATATACTATCATCTCATCTCAATCGTGTACGATATTCGTAACACTAGCCTAAAATATTTCAGAGTCTATGGTTTCACTCTACTTTAATTAATTTTCTCATTAATTAATTTATTGAAGTAGTGTCACGCAACTACAATACCCGAAGAAAATCACCCAGTTCGTTATTTCATCTTTTAGAATTAAATTCCCAAAATTCATCCATAATGTGTCACAAATTTTTCCATCCCCATTTCTAATTATATTCACCTATAATTGCTAGGAATTAATCCATATACATAATCTCCAATGACTAAATAAATTTAGAATCCAACCCTAATTTAATAAACTAACATTCGGCCTACAGACCCCGATTGGAATCATGGTACCAGCGACTGGAATTGCGGTACACGAACTGTACCAGCGACTGGAATCGCGGTACATGCAATTTGAATCGCGGTACACGATCTGACCCTCTGAGTGGAATCGCGGTACAAGCGATTGGAATCGCAGTACATGAACTGTACCGTCTTCCCCAGATTAGATTTCCATGAATTTTAAACCTGAAGCTTTTTCTCCCCTTTCTCCGGTAATCAAATAACTGTAATAACCATCAACCCTTATAAAGTTTGGTACTAAATACACTAGAGACCTTAATTAATAATTCAATTTACCTAAATCTTATATCCACAGAATGGGTATTTTTCGATTTTAAATCTATCCATTTTAATTTCCATACCATTATCAGAAATTTGTTCTCAATTCTTGTTGGATTTAACATACGATTCAATTTCTAAACTCCAAAATCACATAGCATGAATAATTCCAACTTAAATTTCATCAAAGTGTTCAATTAACCAGAAACCCAATTTCATATGAAAACCCACCCAAAAATGAATTCGTGTCACACCCACTATCATATGAATCGATTATCATAATTTAAGAATCACAACAAGATACCCACTTGCCTTTGTGGTTTCGTAGTGTCTGAACCTTTGGTGTAGAAGTCAATTTTGATAAAGAACACACCTCCCTTGTTCTTCCTTTTTGGCTCCCAAGAGTTCTCCCTTTTCCTCTACATTCTCTGATTTCCCTCAATTGAGTTATGGCTGCCCACATTTTCTAAACTTAGGTTTTATTCACTTAATCCCGTTTTTAGCCTAATGGTCATAATTAAAATGCCTGAAACACCCCCGTGTGGGCCCGATTATTCCCAAAAATACCCGTGACCCATTTACCACCCTCGAGTACATTTATCCGACTATCTCGGCCCATACGGATTCAATCGTGCATTCAGAATTTTCATATGAAATACTTTATAACATCCTTTAATTTTTAACCTCAAAATTCGACTCAAAAATAAATTCGAATATTAAATTTAAGTCTGCCAATTTAAAATAAATCTTCTGATTTAAATAAATTCTCCAAATCATGAATTTAAATTTCTCCAAACAAAAAGATTTCTATTTCTCTCAAAATAATTAAATTCAATGTCCTCGAATTTACAGGGTGTTACATACTCCCCTCCCCCCCCCCCCCCCCCCCCTCGAAATTAAGATAAAGATAGTACACCAAGTTTCAAAAATCACTCTAATCCTATACCTCTAAGATCGCTACACCTACCTCTCCCACTTCTAACCGCGAATTATTTATAATTAAAATAGTTAACCGGAAAACACATACACCCAGTACCCGTGCTCCACCGAACAGAGTAAAGCTCGGGTATCACCAGCCTAAAATTGTAATATAAATTCTATCTCATGGTTATAACTACATATATGAACAAAAATCGAGGTATCTAACCCAGGTACTAAAGACCAAACATTTCCCTACTTCAAAAGTGAATTAAGTTTCATGCGCGGGATGTCTTGCAAAGAGAAATCCAAATAAGGAACCCCCCGATAAACTACTATTTAACATTATCGATTGTGGAGATCCGTTAGGCCTTCAATCCATAGCACGCACCACCAAATAGCCGTCACTTGACATAAAAGTGTACAGTCCACTCTTATGATACAAAAGACAACATATAATATTGTGCCCTTACTATCACTAGTTTCTTGTGCAAAATTAATCTTGAGCTATATCTCCCTGCTCGCAATTAATCCTATTCACCGTAAATTACATCAGTGAACATCCCTACTCCCCAGGATAAAATTAGCAATCTAAGCATAATATAATAAGTCTATTATGCAACTCATTTTAACATATATACATATATACACATAAGCTAGACCCTATCTCAGGTGATACCTAGCAGAAATCATCCATAACATGGTATAGCGAACACCAAGTCTTACTATATTCATCCCTTATAGTTCCAATCATCGCTAACCAGCCGGACACTAAAAAATATACACCATAATCCCATTATCTTCGAAAGTGGGACCCCTCGTGTAATGTAGCTACCCTCTTAGTGTACCCTCCAGTCTCTCGTGGTTAACATCCAAGTACCCCGCTACCCCGCGGTAATTTTATATACATTTTATGGCTACTACAGCTAACGCACCCACAAAATTTAGCTTACCTGGGAATTCAAGTGAAAATAGTTTCATGTTGTGATGCCCCCATTGTCACACCAAACTTACCCCATGCCCATAGGATAAAAATAATTACCTCAATACTCTAGGTATTTTGCCTAGTCGATGGGCTCCTGAGCGGCCTCCTCAAGCTAGAATGGGCCCATGAACTCCTGTAGTGGCTGCACATCCACAACCTCATCCTAAAGTTGCTCCTTATCTTAATTTGGGAAATATCTCTTTCTGTGGCCTATTCCCCCACAAAAGAAACAACTCCCAGAAAATTCTTCTTGTTTCTGATCATGTCCTTGCTGACCACCCCTGCCATTCCCTCAGGCATGGTCATAACATCTAGATTTAAACTTCTTAGCCAGATTCCCCTGATGCAAATCATGTCTCTGCTGGCTACCTGCCTAGTTCTATGCTCCTCTAGTATTTCCCCCACCTACCTTATCCTACTGGTTCGTCTCCCCTCCCCTCTTGATGCCCTTAAGGTGGAAGCGGTGGTCCTGGCAGTGTAACAAATCGGCATTGACAACGTCTGTATACATCACTAATGCGGGGTTCCCAATCAATGCTGCCTGATCCTCCAGGCTAATCCAGTCATAAACCGTACCTTCTTTCGCTCCTAGTTGCTCACCTGATTTAGAAAAAAACTAGCGAAACGGGTGAACTCCCCCTCATACTCTTCTACGGAGAACTCTCCCTGAGTCACTTAACTAAATATCCTCCTTATCTCTGTCTCAACGGCTGGAGGAAAATACTTGCAATCAAATCGCACCCAGAAGTCATCGAATCCCTATCGCCAATAGTGGTAATAGACTCCCACAACTGTAAAGCTCCCCCTATTAGCCTGAAAGTGGATAACATCTTCCTTTGTACCTTAATACAGTTAACCATACGCAAGTGGTGCAGTATATCTTTCTTCCACTGACACACCTCTACTATATCATAGCTACCCTGAAACTCGGGCGGGTGGTCCTTTTGAGACGATTCCCTAACTCTCTGCCAAACAGACGACCCCAGCCGGTCCTGGACTTCTAGTGCCATTATTGGAGGCAGATGCGAAAAGTAAATAACCATGGATGTCATCGCTATATTGACTGCCTAGGCCACATTCTCTGCCATTTGAGTTTCCGTTACTAATCCTGGTGGGGCCTGTGGTTGTGAAACCTCTGGATCCTGCTGAGGCTCCCTCACCTAATCCTTAGTTATTGGCCTAGCTGGTCTACCTCTCCTAGGCGACATCTAAAAATTCAAAGAGAGTTGTATGAGTTCACAGTTAATACATCTATAATAGCAGAAGAATGCAAACGCGCGATCGTAAATGAATACAACAATCCTGTCATAAATCTCTATGTCCAATAATGCTATGCTGAAATGTTAGAAGCCGCACAGATCCTAAGGATACTAGAACCTGATGGTCTGATACCATCTGTGGCACCCCGCCTAATAAAATACTGTGTGATCAGTCCTATATCAAATTAAAATAGGAATCTCATATCTTCATTATTAGCATCACTGTCAAAAACTTTTTAAAACATACTAACCACCAAGTATCCAAAAGTTAATATCAAAATTTTAATCTTTATTAATCCAAGAAAAAAATATTGCAGAATGAAAATAAAACAACAAGTGCAAATAGAGTCAAATCATCTAATCAAATAACTAAAACAATGTCTTACCGAATAAACCATCGGCTAAATCCAAAACAAAAGTAATCTAATAGAGAGTAAAAATCTAATACAATCTAAAATGAAATCTAAATAAAAGTTGTTAGCGACATGCTCAAGATAGACTGAAATAAAATTCCAAAGCTAGGAATAAAATAAGAGTAACATATATACAAATCCTGCAACATCGACATCTGCTGCAGCTGCGAATCCCTGGAATGAAGTCAAGTCTGGAGTCCCTGTGGATGGACACCTAAAAGGTTTTGAAAATACTTGACAACAAAGGTTAGAATCCAAAATCATTTTGAAAATGTTTATCATGTGATTAAATTGAAGTAATTTCAAATGCATGAATGCTCTTCATATTTAAGCTAGTGTCGCACTCTCTTGAGGGTAAACTCACCCCTCAACTAATGTGTACACCTAAGGTTTTTTTATATCCCGCCTAGTCATCTACCCCATAGTTGGATTCTTGATATAACTCCTTTAAAACACCATACTCAACCCTTCATATGTTTAATATATGGTTTTTAAGTTATTTATCACCTTAACTTAATTAATCATTTTCCTTGATATCCATATAACATTCACTAGTCATATAAGTAATATAATTTTCTCCATGTATTAAATTATATGTATATAATTATTTATCACATTATATACGTAGAATAATATTAGAGCATTCACATATATGCTAAATATATATAATCCAACTTACCCCCGAACTCTGGTAAAAATAGTTTGACGTTTTAACGCCCCCACCGTCACACCAAACTTACCCCTTGCTCATAGTATAAAAATAATTACCTCCATAATCTAGTTGTTTTGCCTAGTCGATGGGTTCCTGAGCGGCCTCCCCATGCTAGAACTGACCCATGAACTACTGTAGTGGCTTCACGCCCAGAATCTCGTCCTGAAGTTACCCCTTATCTTGATTTGGGTAATATCTTTTTCTGTGGCTTATCTCCCCACAAAATTAGCAATTCCCATAAAATCCTTCTTGCCACTAATCATGTCCTTTCCGACCTTACCTTCCATTCCCTCATCCCTGGTGATAACGTCTGGATTTAAACTTTTTAGCCGAATTCCCCTAACTGATATCATGTCCTTGCTGGCTACCTGCCTGCGGATGTGCTCCACTAGTATTTCCCCCCACCTTCCTTATCCTACTGCTTCGACTCACCTCCCCTCTTTCTCCCCTTAAGATGGAAGCGATGGTCCTGGCAGTGTAACAAAGCGGCATTGACAACATCTTTATATGTCACCAATGCACGGTTCCTAATCAAATGCTGTCTGATCCTCCAAGCTAATCCAATTACAAATCGTGTCTTCTTTCGCTCCCCATTGCTCACCTCGTATGGAATAAAATATGCCAAATGGGTGACTCCTCCTCGTACTTTGCTATGAAGCGCTCTCCCTGAGTCACTTCACTGAATTTCCTCCTTATCTCGGTCTCAACTGCTAGAGGAAAATACTTGCGATCAAACCGCACCCAGAAGTTATCAATTGTTATCAAATCCTTATCTCCAATAGTGGTAAAAGACTCTCACCACTTTAAAGCTACCCCGTTTAGCCTGAAAGTGGCTAACATTTGCCTTTGTACATCGTTGCATTCAACCATACATAAGTGGTGCGGCATATCTTTCATCCACTAACACGCCTCTACTACATCAGAGATACCCTAAAACATGAGGGGGTGGACCTTCTGAAACAATTCTCAGACTCTCTGCCAAATGGATGGCCCCAGCCGAGCCTGGAATTCCGGTGTCACTGGTGGCGGCAGTTGCCGAATGTGGACATCCATGGTTGTCATCGTTGCATTAACTGTCTGGGCCACAATCTCTGGCATCTGAGCTGTCATTACTAATCCTAGTGGGGGCTGTAGTTTTGAAACCTCTGGCTCCTACTGAGCCTCCCTCATCTCATCCATGGGTACTGGCCTAGAAAGTCTACCTCTCCTAGGCGGCATCTGAAAATTCAAAGCGTGTTATATGAGTTCACAGTTCATACATCTATAATAGTAGAATAATGAAAACGTGTGATCGTAAATGAATACACCAATCATATCATAAAGCTCTACATCAAAGAACGATATGTTGAAATGTGAAAAGAGGCATAGATCCTAAGGACACTAGAACCTGATGCTTTGAAACCATTTGTGACACCCCGCCAAATGAAATACTGGGTGATCAGTCCTATATCAAATTAAAAGAGGAATATCATCTGGTTCATTCTTACCGTCACTGTCAAAAACTTTTTAAAACTTATAACCACCTAGTATTCAAAAGTTGATGTCAAAATTTTAATCTTTATTAATCCAAGACAAAAATAATGCGGAACTAAAATAAAAGGAAAAGTGCTAATAGAATCAAATCATCTCATCAAATAACTAAAACAAAGTCTTGACGAATAAACTATCGGCTAAATCCAAACGAAAATAAACTAATAGAGAATAAAAATCCCATACAATGTGAAATGAAATCAAAATCAAAGTTGTGAGGGACATGCTCGAGATAGACTGAAATAAAATTCCAAACCTAGGAATCGAAGAAGAGAAGCATCTATCTAAATCCGGCAGCATCCACATATGCTGTAGATGAGAATCCCTGGAATGAAATCAAGTCTGGCGTCCCTCTGACTGGATACCTAAAAGGTTTTGAAAATATTTGACAACAAGGGTTAGAACCCAAAAACATTTTGAAAATATTTAGCAAGTGATTAAACTTCTGTAATTTAAAATGCATGATTGCTCTTCATATTTAAGCTAGTGTCGCACTCTATTGAGGACAAACTCACTCCTCAACTAATGTGCACACATAACGCTTTCTTATATCCCGCCTAGTCATCTACCCCATAGCTAGATTCTTGATGTAACTCCTTTCAAACACCCTACTCAATGTTGAGTATGTTTAATATATGATTTATAAGTTATTTATCACCATAACTTAATTAATCATTTTCCTTGAAATCCAAATAACATTCATTAGTTATATAAGTAATACGATTTTCTCCATATATTAAATTGTCCATATATAAATATTTATCCCTTTATATACGTCCAATAATATTACAACATTCACACATATGCTGAATATATATAATCCATCCTCTCGATTAATCCCTCTCCGGATGTAATCTCTAAAGTGTTATCATTCCAGGTCTACTCAGTCAAACCTGGATTTCAGAGACGACTATGGCCCGCCCAAATCGGAACCTAATTAATAAACGTAATGGTGACAATCATATTTCCCCTGAGTATGAGGACATTATCTCAATGCATCACCTCTATATTTGGACGCTATGACCGGGGAATTACACTCACCCTACTCCTCCAGTTAGGGGATTCACCTACATCATGCGGCCTCCCTTGATAGCACTAGAGTATAGAATTTAAATAAATATCTAGTCACTGATATTCATAAAAACACCATCAATATACTATCACAACACCATATATATAATAATTTAAATTGAATCTCTGCTCTACCGTGTACAATATCCATAGCACTAGCCTAAAAAAATTCCTGCGTCTATGGCCCGACTCTAACTTAATTAATTTTCTTATTAATTAATTTATTTATGTAATGTCACGCAACTACAATACCTGAACAAAATCATACAGTTCGTTATTTCATCTTTTAGAATGAAATTCCCAAAATTCATCCATACTGTGTCACACAGTTTTCCCTTCTCATTTCCAATTATATTCAACTATAATTACTATGAATTAAGCCTTATATATAATCTCCAATGACTAAATAAATTTATAATCCAACCCCAATCTAATAAACCAACATTCGGCCTACAGGCCCCCGATTGGAATCGTGGTACACGATCTGACCCCCTGTTTCGAATCGGGGAACATGCGATTGGAATCGCGGTACATGAAATGTACCGTCTTCCCCAGATTCGATTTCCACCATTTTTCAAACTTAAGCCTTTTCTCCCCGTTCTCCATAATCAAACAACCGTAATCACCATCAACCCTTATAAAGTCATGTACTAAATACACTAGAGACCTTAATTCATAATTTAATTTATCGAAATCTTATATCCACAGATTTGGGTATTTTTCGGGTTTAAATCGATCCATTTTAATTTCCATACCAATATCTGAAATTTGTTCTCAATTCCTACTGAATTTAACATACGATTCGAATTCTAAACTCCAGAATCACATAGCATGAATAATTCCAACTTAAATTTCATCAAAGTGTTCAATTAATGAAAACCCAATTTCTTTTGAAAAACCTCCCAAAAACGAATTTGTGTCACACCCACTATCTTATGAATTGATCATTATAATTTAAGAATCTCATCAAGATAAATGCTTGCCTTTTTTATTTCTTAGAGTCTGATCCTTTGTTGTAGAGGTTGATTTTGATGAAGAATACACCTCCCTTGTTCTTCCCTTTTTGGCTCTCCAGAGTTCTCCCTTTTCCTCTACGTTCTCAAATTTCCCTCAATTGAGTTATCGCTACCCATATCTCCCAAACTTAGGTTTTATTCACTTAATCCCGTTTGTAGCCTAATCATCCAATGAAAATGGCCCAAAAACCCCCATGTGGGCCCGGTTATGCCCCAAAAAACCCCGTGTTTCATTTACCACTCGGGTACACTTTTTCGACTATCGACGCCCATTCGAATTCAGCCGTGCACTCAGAATTCTCACCCAAAGTACTTTGTAACATCCCCCAATTTTTAACCTCAAAATGCGACACAAAACTAAATCTGAATATTAAATTTAAGTCCGCCAATTTAAAATAAATCTTCTCATTTAAATAAATTCTCCAAATCATGAATTTCATTTTCTCCAAACAAAATGATTTTTATTTCTCCCAAAATAATTAAATCTAATGTCCTCGAATTTACGGGGTGTTACATAAAGGTCGCATTTATTAATCTAGACAAGTAACGACTAATAAATCCTCTTCAACACTATAACACCCTGTATTTCTATACATTTAACATTTAATTAATTCAGAAATTTTTTAAATTACTTGTGTGTCATAATCCAATTGAATTAATTATATTAGTATTTATTTAAATATTAATCAGGAGAGTAACCGGTTAATATTTATGGAAATTAAATTACTAAGTGAACAGTAATATTTTATTTATGTCATAGAGAGAAATAGTGACGTGTCATTTAATTATCTTAACCGTGACTCGGGTATAGACTATATTGGGTGAGAGATTAAGAATTTAAGTAAATTAATTCAAATGAAAATTCTAAGTGCACTGTTGAATCCGAATAGGTAGAGATAGTCGGAAAAGTGTACCCAGGGGTGGTAAATGGGTCTCGAGATATTTGGGCCATTAAAATTAAGCCCATAAGACTAAAAATGGGATTGAGTGATTGAAACCTAAAAGAGAGAGTTGGGGGCATCCATAATTCATTTTGGAAAACGTAAGAATGTAGAGGAGAAAATAGGGAGATTTTGGGAGAACTCTTGGGAGCCAAAAGCAAAAACAAGTGTGGGTTTTCTTCATCAAATACTCATCTACACCAAAGGAATTCAGACGCTGCGAATCCTAAAGCAAGTGGTTAAACTTTCTTTTAAATTAATTGTAGTCTTCAATTCATATCATAGTAGGTGTGATAAATAAATAATTTTTTTGTTGGGATTCACACATAAATTGCGTTTTCAATTTGTGGGATTTTATGACTAAATTCTATGTTAATGGTGATAATTATTTTGTATGTATTAATTAAGGAATTAATTGATAAATTAGAACAATTGATGTACTATAAAGGATTTAGGAGAAACCATTTAAATCTCAAAATTTGGTTGTTGGGTGTATAATTTTTGGGAATGAAAATGGTTGAGTTGGGATTTATTAAAAAGGGTTTACAATATGAATTTCTAGGAAAAAGAAGGGCTTGTGATTGTCCATGGCGTCGAATTGAAGAAGAAAAGGAGGAGAGAGAAAACCAGGAGGTCGTTCGAATGACTTGGTTTCTTATTAGAGGGACGTGTAATGTCGTTCAAATGACATGACAAGTTGTTCAAACGACGTGTCAACTCGTTCGAGCGACATTGTGATTTCAGCGGATTTTGGTTCTTTCTTCGATTTGGTTAGGAATTGATAAAAGGCCTACAGTGTTGGGAAAAGTTATTTCAGGGTTAATTGAGGTTTTTGGGATATATCAGTAGTAGGTTGCCTAATCCGAGAGAGGAACATTAATGTTAATTAAAATAATAAGTGTGTCAAACTTACTAAAAGGAATTTGGGAAATAATTTTGAATATTAAGTTATGGGACAAGTGAGCGAGTTCAGGTATATTGATTGAGTGACACCATGGTAATAAATTAATTAATCAGCAAATTAATTAAATTAGAATCGCAATATAGACTTGGTAATATTTGAGGCTAGTGCTACGGGTGTTGTATAGGGCAAAGCCGAGATTTAATGTAAATTATATAAATATATATATATTGTCTTCTTGTAAATATCAGTTAGTAAGTATTTATTTATTTATTTTATATACTCTAGTTCTTTTAAAGGAGGTCGCGTGATGTGGGTGAATCCCCCTAACTTTAGGATCAAGGAGAGTATATCCCCAGGTTTTAGCGTCTATATCGAGTGGAGGCATTTAGATGATTTTCTTCACATTCGAGAGAACTATGACAGCTTCCACCATGCTTATTTTATTACATTCCGATTTGGCGAGCCATAGTTGTCTAAAAAACCTAGGTGGGACAGAGTAGACCTAGGATGATAGCTCTTTAGATAATACATCCGATGAGGTATTACTAAGGAGGATGGACTATATATATTAAACATATCTGTTAAAGTTGCAATATAGTTCTACGTATATAAGGGAATAAATAATTATATACGAGTAAATAAATACCTGAAGTGGATTGTATTATATATAGCTAATGGGAATATGATATGGCATTAATGGAAAATGATTAATTAAGTTAATGTGATAAAGAACGTATAAATCATATATTCAACATAATTGGGATAGACTAGGGTGTCTGAAAGGAGTTATATCAAGGACTAGTTACCGGGTAAATGACTAGTTGGGATATAAAGAAAGCGTTTAGTGTCCACAATTGTTGAGGGGTGAGTATATCCTCGAGAGAGTGGGACACTAGCTTAAATATGAAGTGCATTCATGGATTTTAAATTAATGCAATTTAATCACTTGCTAAATATTTTCAAAATGTTTTAGGGTTCTAACCCATGTTGTCAAATATTTTCAAAACCTTTAGGTGTCCATCCACAGGGACGCCAAACTTGATTATATTCAAGGGATGCGACGCTGAGACATATGTGGATGTTTTCAGAGTTGGATTAGACGTTTCTTCCATTTATTCCTAGATTAGGAATTCTATGTCAGTTTCATTTAGCGCATGTTGCTCTCAATATTTATTTAAATTTATTTCAATTTAGTTGATTTTGGACTTATTTGACTATCTGTTAGTTTATTTCCTTTGAATTATTTTTGTCGATGGTTTATTCAGAAAGACTTTGTTCTTGTTATTTGATAAGATATTTAGACTCTGTTAAATTGTTATAATTCTATTTATTTTTCCGAATTTGTTCCTGACTTGGTTATTAAAAGATAAATTTTTGACACCGGCTCAATTGACTAATATGTGATTAGTAATTAATATGATTTCGATAGTGATGCTAAGAATGAACCAAATGAAAATCTTGATTTAATTTAATAAAGGCCTGATCACCCAATATTTATTTAGGCGGGGTGTCATAGATGGCATCAGAGCATCAAGTTCTAGAATCTATAGGATCTGTACGGTTTATTACATTTCAACGTAGCGTTCTTTGATATAGAGCCTTATTATAGGATTGTTGTATTCCACTACGTATGCAACTTATGTTCTTCTGCTACTAATTATAGTGACGCAAATCATACAAGAGTTCAACTGGGCTTCATACACCGAATAATATAAGGCGACCAACGAGGGCCGTTAGAAGGATTACATGAGGAGAGGCTCAGCAGAAGCCATAGAGTATTTGGGAAACAATGACCACGATAGGAGTCACTATGATTACTGTTCAGATAGTTGATGTTAAAATGACCATTGGGGTGCAGTCGTCACCCAAGAATCATCATAAAGGATGGTGGAGAAAATTTAGACCCACCTAGTGTAGTCGATAAGGGTGAGAGCCGAAGAGGTTTTGCAGAAAATCCATCTGATGGAGTGGGAGGATAGTGCATAAGGGTGATTTACAAATGGAAATAGAACATCCAATTGGCATCACATATGGGAGAGTGTAGTGACAGTTGGGATTCAATTTCAGACGAAAATTTTAGCTCATAGGAGTAGTGTAGAGTGATGGGAGTCATCCATCACTTCTATGGGTAAATACCATGAATAACGAGGAATTATGGGTGTGATTCAACTGTAAATTCTCTCATCAGTTGTCTAAATAGAGAGGCAAAGGAGATTTCAGTGCATACTTCAAAATGGTCGGACATTGGCTAGACATGAAGGAAAATTTGATTTGTTTAGCAAACTTCATACCCTACGAGGGGGATACGGTAATAAAAAAGGGTTTCGCAAGTTGATAAGGGAGCCATACATAAAAATCCACATTCGTGGATGAGAAATAGAGTTGGGATGACTGGTGTTATTGTCATTAAGGTTTTATGTTTACGATTTGATATCAATACTTCTATGAGAAGGGAACAAAGAGAATTGGATAATCTAATCTAAGGACAAAAGTAGATATAACAGTGCTAGTGAGGCACCACAAAAAAGGGGGGTACCCTATAAAATACCCATTTGAATGATTGAGGGGAATAGGATTCCTACAAGGTGACGGTGGATTCAATCAAGGTCGTTAAGGCCAACAATGAGTCCCATAGGGACAGGAAATCCATAGGGACAACGGGGGTTGAAACTAGGGTCAAGAGTATCTGGTCCGCGAGAAGGACAATCTCGACATGGACAGTGGGGCCAGATAAAAGGGAATGACACTGAGGGGTGTCTTATGTGTAAAGAGTAGGAACACATGTGTGGATCATGTCCGCAGGGAATTAAGTATATGGGTGGGATGACCGAAAAGGGAAGTAATCATAGAATTTTTGGTTTGGCGGGGATGAGAGTAATATGTCCGGGAATCATTTGGACCATTAGTGTATTGACGAGTGGAAGCATGATTTTTATCCTTAGATAATTGGGGTAAAATCCGATTGACACGAGTGAGTCATAATATTGCTACATTATATTCACGCGGGAAACGGGTTTATTGGGTGTATCGTTAGTGTTACTTTGTGTATATATGTAACATTGGGTGACGGGACTCTCTTTGGTTCAATCTGCGTGGGAGAGGATGTAAACACTGAGAGGACATAATTTTCAAGGATAGATCATTTTGAGAGGTGTTATGCGAGTAATATTTTATCCTGGGAACGAACTGGCTAGTGATGGGTAAGCGATGGTGGGCGGTTAAATCAAGGCTGTCATGTTTGTTATTCCAAGGCAGGATGTTTATTTTTTGCCAAGTTCCACCTGAAAGAGGGTCGAGCTCGTGGTGATATTTTTGTGATATAGACCTCAAAGATTATAGTTTAGTTATATTGGGGCTCGGTGCGTAGGGACTCTTACTGATGTGATTCAGGGTATATGAGGTTTACCGTGGAGTATAGAGATTTATCTTGTTATAAGCGTAACACTGAGGAATTAGTGATAGTGTGAACGCAACATCATATAACTCCTTTAGAAATGCGAGAGTCGATGACTAGACTTATGAGTAAAGGGATAGATTTTTGGGTGTCGGGATTATATGCTTTAAGTCTACATTAATACATGAACGATAATGCTAGTTGATAATGCAATGGCGGAAAGTTCTTTGAGGCTATGTTGAGATGTTACACGCATAAGCCCTAAGAAACGTCAGGAGAGGAGAGACGTTATTGGATGCTACGAAATCAATTTAAATGGTAATTATTGAACGTGTGGAGAAAACACTTTGAGTTGAGAGCTATTACAATATGAGCCCATAAGAGAGGACTAGTGGTACAAAAGAAGCACTGAGAAAAATTTTGCACCACAAGTTAATGGGTAGCGCAATATCGACAAAATTTAAATAACAATTTGCGGGAAATTGGCAATATCCATATGATATATTCACTCCAAGAATGCGGGGACCGATATTGAGGTAAATATGTTGCGTATACGACGTGGTAATGTTGTGAAAATATGCACAGGATATAGGGTGTATGGGCGCCCTAGTTAGTTTGATTTCAGAATCATCCAGGATAATGGAATGTGTAAATAAATGTGTTGAATGTATGCCTGTGGGGTAGTTAGAAACATAAGTGGAAAGGTATAATGGACTGAAATCCGTTTGAGAAAGGAGGCAATCCGAATATATGTATATCAAGGGGAACTATCTCCACCATAGGGAGTAGGAAGGTGGTGGAAGCATAAGTAAAAGGATATCCCCGAACAAGGGAGAAGCCCACTTTTTTGTGAATGTAGATAAGAGTCTCACTTAGTCATATGCCTAGAGTAGTTTATGCATAGATCAGATGTATATTTCTACCAGGTGAAAAAGTGCCCAAAGAATAGAGGTTTGGATAATACTCAAGAAATAATGATTTTGTTATATGCCGATAAAAAAGGGAAGTAAGATGTTACACACGATGTGAAACATTGAGCATGGGGATTCGTGTTGAATGAGACATAATGATGTTGTCTTTGAGTACACCATTTAGGAATGGAAAAGGTTGATCCAAGGTTATCAACTAGGATTTTTTTGTAATTTTGTGGTTCTAAGAGATGGGACTATTGCTCAGGTTGGTAAAATTCATATTTGGGATATCCTGGGTTGGGTTATACTATCGGGTAGTGTACCAAACATTACTATTGAAGGGAAGGAGTTAAAAGAGACAAGGTGTCATCTAATATGGTTGTGAATTAAGATGAGACCTTTCAGTCCCACCTCTAGTGGGAAGTGTCAGGAGGCGGTGGGGATGGAGTTACATGTCATGCTAGACATGTCATCCATAAGTCGATTAGTACACGGGAAAGAAACTAGGTCGTAAGAGAGATAAAAAAATATGTATTCTAAATTTTTAGGAAATTAGGAGTATTAATTACCACTGATAGAGCTACGTGGGATACCTCGTAGCGGGTAATTTTTTGCGTGACACTTTTGGAGACTTCATGGGAAAATTTAGTTATCCATCCTTTGGTTGGTAAGAGGTGCGGAAATAACAAGCTTCTAGGACCTGAAGTGAGTTATGGTCCATCGGAAGGAAGTGAGTAATTTACATCTTTTCATATAGTTTAGGGGCATAATGAGGAGTACGTCACCGTGAGTAAAGGTTTGAATTGTAACGTGGGTATTCAGGGCTTATTGCAGGTATTTACCCTGAAGAAAGTCATGTGGTTAACAATAAGGAAATGGGCACTTGTAAAGGAGGGGCCTTATTAACAAAGAAATATTAGAGCCGATGGAGTATAGGCTCTCCCTTTGAGGAATTACATGGTCAAGGACCATCGAGTTAGAGATTGGTGATCAGGTATTGGTTCGTGTGTCTCCCATGAAGGGGGTCATGAGGTTCGACAAGAAGGGGAAGCTAGCACCAAGGTATGTGGGTATATTCCCTATTATTGAGAGGGTGGTACTAGTAGCGTATAGAATGGGTTTACCAAAGAATCTTTAGCGAATACACGACGTATTTCATGTGTCATCACTAAAGAAATATCGGAGGAGCAAGAGAGTTTTCTGGCTCATTACACTCGAGGAGATTGACTTGCAGCCATACGTCTCATATGAGAAGAGACCTTGAGCTATTCTGGACTGTAGTGAGTGCAAGTTGCGGTCTAAGGAGGTACCACTAGTTAGAGTTCCGAGGAGTCATCAGAGCGTGGGCGAGTCTACGTGGGAGCGGGAGGAGGATATGCGGGAGAAGTATCCACAGTTATTCGTCGCAGGTATAATCTAATTTCGGGGAAAAAAATCCTTTGTAAGGGGAAAGTATGTAACACCCTATATTTCTGTACATTTAATATTTAATTAATTAGGAAAATTTTTAAATTACTTGTTTGTCGGAATTTAATTGAATTAATTATACTAGTATATATTTAAATATTAATCGGGAGAGTAAATGGTTAATATTTATGGAAATTAAATTACTAAGTGAATAGTAATAATTTATTTATGTCATAGAGAAAAATAGTGACATGGCATTTAATTATCTCAACCGGGAGTCAAGTATAGACTATGTTGGGTGTGAGATAAAGACATTTAGTAAATTAATTCGGATGACAATTATGAGTGCACGCTTGCATCCGAATAGGCTGATATAGTCAAAAAGTGCACCCGGGGGTGGTAAATGGGTATCGGATTTTTTTAGGCATAACCGGGCCCACACGGGGGTATTTGGGCCACTTTAATTAAGCCCACAAGACTAAAATGGGATTAAGTCATTAAAGCCTACAAGTGAGAGTTGGCGTAGCCATAATTCATTATAAAAAACCTAAGAACGTAGAGGAGAAAAGAGAGAGATTTTGGGAGAACTCTTGGGAGCCAAAAACAAGAACAAGTGTGGGTGTTCTTCATTAAATACTAATCTACACTAAAGGAATTCAGACACTACGAATACTAAGGCAAGTAGTTAAACTTGGTTTTAAATTAATTCCAGCCTTCAATTCATATCATAGTAGGTGTTATAAATAAATAAAAAATTGGGTTGGGATTGAAACATAAATTAGGTTTTCAATTTGTGAGATTTTATGAGTAAATTTTGTTTTAATGGTGATCAGTATTTTATATGTGTTGATTGAAGAATTAATTGATAAACTAGAACAATTGATGTAATGTAAAGGATTTAGGAGAAACCAGTTTGAATCTCGAAATTTGGTTGCAAAGTGTATAAATTTTAGGACTGAAAATGGTTGAGTTGGGATTTATTGAAAAGGGTTTACAGTATGAATTTATGGGAAAAAGAAGGGCTTATGATTGTCCATGGAGTCGAATTGAAGAAGAATGTGAGGTGGGAGAAAACCAAGAGGTCGTTCGAATGACCTGGTTTCTCGTTCGAGCGACGTGTAAAGTCGTTCAAATGACATGATAAGTCCTTCAAACGATGTCTCAGCTCGTTTGAGCGACGTACTGAATTCGGCAACTTTTGTTTCTTTCTACGATTTGGCTTAGGAATTGATAAAAGACCTACAGTGTTGGGAAAAGTTGTTTCTGGGTTAATTGAGGTTTTGGGGATATAACAATAGTAGGGTGCCTAATGTGAGAGAGGAACATTACGGTTAATTAAATTACTAAGTGTATCAATCTTATTAAAGGGAATTTGGGCATTAATTCTGAATATTAAATTACAGGTCAAGTGAGCGAGTCCGGGTATATTGGTTGAGTGACACCAAGGAAATAAATTAATTAATTAGCAAATTAATTAAATTAGAGTCGAAATATAGACTCGGGAATATTTCAGGTTAGTCCTATACGTGTTGTACACGGTAAATCCAGGATTTAATGTAAATTATATATATATATATATATATATATATATTGTGATTCTAAATATTAGTGACCATGCATTTACTTATTTTATATACTCTAGTGCTATCAAGGGAGTTAGAACGATGTGGGTGATTCCCCCTAGCTTGAGGAGCAGGGTGACTGTATCCCCATGTTATAGCGTCCATATAGAGGTGAGGCATTGAGATCATTGTCTTCACACTCTAGGGGACTATGACCGCCTCCACCACACTTATGTTATTACGTTCCGATTCGGGAGGCCATAGTTGTCTCAGAAATCCAGGTGGGATGATAGTACTTTAGAGAATACATCTGGTGGGGTAATACTCGGGAGGATGAATTATACATATTTAACATATGTGTGAATGACGCAATATAGTTCGACGTATATAAGGGAATAAATAATTATATACGGGTAGATAAATACATGAAGTGGATTGTATTATATATAACTAGTAGGAATGTTATATGGCATTAAAGGAAAATCATTAATTAAGTTAACGTGATAAATAACTTATAAATCATATATTCAACATAATCGGGATAGAGTAGGGTGTCTGAATGGAGTTATATGAAGGACTAGTTATGGGGTAAATGACTAGGTGGGATACAAAAAAAGCGTTAGGTGTGCATAATAGTTGAGCGGTGAGCATGTGTGACACCCCGCCTAATTAAATACCGGGCGATCACTCCTTTATTAAATTAAAATCAAGGTGAACAGTTGGTTCATTCTTAGCATCGGATTTTGGTTGTGTTAAAATCAAGGTGAACAAGGTGAAAACGAATCGATTCGCCCAAGGGCCGAATCGATTCGCCCAAGGGCCGAATCGATTCGCCCTAGCGAATCGGTTCGGACTACTAAACCAACATTCTGCAATTGGCTGAATCGATTCGGTCTTAACCCGAATCGATTCGGGTTATGCAGACCTGCCAATTTCCCTTAGCAAATCGATTTGCCCAAGGGGCCGAATCGATTCGGACCTGCAAATCTGCCAAAAATGGCTACGAAGGGTTATGAACCCTAAATCCTCCAAACTTCAAATCTCTTCCTTTTCAAACACATCCAACAACAAAAATCTACCCCAAACTAATCTATATGATTATTAACCATCAAAACCCACCATTTCTTCAACATAAATCAAGACTAGGGTTTAAATCCCACAAATTCTACATTTAAGCCATAAATGTAAATACACAACTATCATACAATTTATGCATCTTAAATCACATATTAGCAAGTAGAAAACTTGCCTTGATGTAGGGAATATCAGATTTCTTTGAGTAGGAGCATCAATCCCTCTTCAATCTTCATTTTCTCTTCTTTCTCCATTCTTTCTCTTCCTCTCTCTTTCTCTCCTTTACTCTCTATGTTCAAGACATAAAATGGGGAAAAATAAGGGATTTTGGATACTAAAATCGTGGCTTAAGTTAAAACTCCCAACTCAAATGGTTAATACCATATTAAAATGACTCCCAAATACGCGTATAAGCTAAAACCAGGTAAAAGTGCCCGGAACACAAAAATACGATATGGCACTTATTTTGACTGTCTCGCACCTTCCGAGACTAACTACACCCTCTAAACTGGCTTCCGGAAATTTTATAAATTATTTCGAGTTCCAAAATCATTTAAACTAAAAGGCCATTTAAAATACATGACACTACAGACATGCAACCTGATGTTATTTACTTTCACATGCAGTAAATATGCATCAATCTAGTAAACATTAACTTTCAATTCATTAAATTAATATTTACTCCAGTCCCCACATTTTATATAATTACCTTATGCGGTAAAATTTGTATAAAATGAGCTTCCCAGAATCGAGGGTTGTTACAGACTTAAAAAAGTCATGGGTTTTTCCATTGATGAGAATGGAGAACCAACACTCAACAATTAACATCCATACCATGTCTATAAGCGATTCATTGAAGCCAAATTTTCTGAGAACTTGGATAATGAATAACCATGAAACTCTGTCATATGCTTTGGACATGTCGAGTTTACAAACTAAATTTATTCCTCTTATCTTTTTGTTGAAATTTTCCATGATTTCCCGGGCAAGAAGGATTTGTTCCGAAATAGACCTACCCTCGATGAAGCCTACTTGATTGGGGCTAATAATATCATTCAGGAGAACTCCCAGTCTGTCGGTAAGAATTTTGGAAATAATTTTACTTGAGGTATTGCATAGACTAATAGGTCTATAATCATTACAAGAATCAATATTGTCTGATTTGGGGATGAGGGAGATCAAATTGGAAGTCCATCTTATGGGCGATCTATTCCCCATAAAGAACGAGGTGATTGCATTAAACAAGTCTGCTTTAATGATGTCCCAACATTTTTTATAGAAAAGAGAGTTGAAACCATCAGGAACAGCTGTGCTAGATGAATCCATTTGGAAAATAACATCTCTAATTTCTTGCCAGGTAGGGGGTAAGGAGAGCATTGTCACTCTCTGTGATAAGGTTTGGGATGGGATTTAGTAAGGATAAATCAGCATGAATGGTAGAGCGGGAAGTAAGAATACCTTTGAAATAATTAGAGAACTGGTTTTCAATAGTAACTGGATCAAATATCCAATCCCCATTATAGTCCTTGATTCTCAAGATATTAAGTTTATTCCTCTTTTGATTCACTATAGCATGGATTTTTTTTTAATTTTCATCCCCTTCTTGAAGCCATTTAATCCTTACCCTTTGTTTCCAAAAATCATCTTCTATGGCCAACTGTTTCTGAAGTTTAGCTCTTGTAAGCTTGTATTCAATGTTGGCAGCTTCTGAGAAGTTGGATTCAAGATCATATTCTTTTCTAAGCACATCATCTTCTGCGATGATTGTGGCTTGGAAAATGTTTTAGAAATTTGATTTATCCCACAGGGATAGGGCCTACTTTGTGGCCTTTAATTTTTGGGAGAAAACTCTAAGGGGATCCCCACTGCAATTAGTTCTCCAAGCTTGGGTCACTACTGAAAGGAAATTAGAATGCTTAGTCCAAAAGTTTTGGAATCTGAAACACTTCTTAATTGGCTCATCATTCATCATGAGGCCAAGCAATAGAGGTCTATGATCAGAATTTGTTTTATTTAAATGAGCTACAGTAGAGGCTAAGAAAGCTTGGCTCCATTTAAAGTTTCATACCACCCTGTCAAGCCTTTCCCAAATGCAGTTATCTCAATCCCTGTGATTACACCAAGTGTATTTAGAACCCGTGAAAGGTACTTCAGATAATCCAGCTATCCCCATGGAATTATTAAACTGGGAGCATACTTCAAAGTAAATTTCATTTCCTCCTAGTTTCTCCATAGGAGAGGATACCACACTAAAGTCACATCCCACTATTATAGGTAAAGAATTGTTGCATTAATTTAGTAAATCATCCTATAAGTACTACCTTTCAAGTTTTTTGCACTTGCCATAGACTGAAATTAATTTGATTGGACCAGGTAGGGAGTTATCCTGAAGCTCAAGAGATAAGGTTTGTGCAGAGTTAAGATCTATAGAGATATTCCACTCATATTTCCACAGAGTCCAAATAGAGTTATTGAGGTTTTGCCAAACCATTTGAAAAATTCAGTCTGATAACTAAACTTTGAAGTTGGATTTCATCAATTTTATGCTCCATGATTGTGATTACTGAGATGTTATGAATTTTAATAAGCTTCTTGAGCCTTTTAACAGTAGGCTTGTTACCAATACCTCTCACATTCCAGAATAAGACACTAATCATTGAGAAACAAAGATTTGGCAAGTTTTTGAATAGTTTTTTTACCTCTGGATTTGGTGATGATTGAGAAAGCCTCAACTTTCGCAATTGTTTAGTCCCTCTTTTTCGTGGCAGTAATCTCATCAATCTTTCGAAGGATTCAGAAAGATATGGGATATCTGGAGGATCACAATCCTTCTCACTGTCAGATAGGCTGTTAGAACTCCAGTCAAAGTTCTTCTTGTAGGGGAGGCAAGGTCTGGGTGAAAGGTTTATAGAGTGCAGTCAAAACTTTGTGGGAGTTATGAGTTTTTTGTGGTGCAGTTTAGGGAGAGAAGGTTTAATCTGGGCCAGATTAGGATTTATGGGGATAAGTTATCCTTCTTTGATTTAAGAGACATAGAGGTTATTGGGAGTGGATACAACAAGAGAGGGACTTTCTGGAGGTTGGAATTTAAGAGCAGGAGAGGGACAAGTTTTTTCAGAGTTTAGACGTTTCTTTGGAGAAGAAATAATTGTTGTTAGTGGGGTTTGGGTAGGGGCAATGGGCTTGCTAGATTCCCCAATAATTTTTTTTCTTTTTGGTTTTAGTCCACACCTTAGCTGGGACTGATAGTTTTGATATGATTCCTGTAGACTTTGGGGGAGCTGGATAGGCAGGCAATGTCCCAACATCTAGAGTAATGAGATAAGGAGAAACACCCTTCTTACAGTCCCTATCAAGATGGCCATGGTGTCTACAAATCTTACAGTAATGTGGTATCTTCTCATATGCGATGGATTGCCAGAAGCCCATGCAACCATTACCAATCCAGACTCTGTGAATAATAGGCTTAAGGAGGTCCAATTTAACACAAACTCTAGCACAACTAGGCCTAGACAAGCCTGTAGTAGAGTCATCAATTTTTAAAGGAGTTCCAATCAGCTATGCAATAGAGAATAGGGCAGCTTTAGAGAATAAGTGTATTGGAAGGGAAGGAAGGGAGATCCAAATAAGGGTTAAGGGGTAATCTTCCTTAGCATGAAAATTTGGGGTCTATTTAGAGATTTGGTAAGGGGATTTGTGAATATACCACTGGTTTCAAAGCCATAGTCTAAGATAATCCTCGTTTCAATTTAGTTTAATAAGAATATGGTTGTCATTAAGTAAACTAATAGAGAAATTCATTTTAAGAGAGAATGAGTGAAAAATTTTCCGGGTGACCTCCATGGGAGGATGGCCAAGAGAGAACTTTCCAACTAGTGAGAATTTAAAAGGCTCAGAAAGAGTTTGAATATCCTCAGTAGTAAAAAGCACGGTAGGCTCACCTTTGTGTATGCGTGGAGTTTTTAGAGAGAATGATGAATAAGGTTTATTTCCAAGAAGAGAGGCAAACGATTTGTTTACAAAAGATGGGATAGGTTTAGAAGGATTGGCAAGGAATGAGGGAGGGTTCGGTGGGAGATTGGAGGTGGAAGGGGCTTCAATAGCCGCCATTCCAAGGAGGGTTAGCCCTAATCCCTAAATTGCCCTAAATTGCCATGAGAAAGAAGATGTTTGGCCAACACTCGAACTTCGATTAAAAATACATGGATCCTAATATTTAGAATTATACGCACACAAATAAAATATAAAAATCCTAAAAAATCATACAGGACGGAAATAAAAATCTAAATAAAATATAAAAGTACAAACTAAACACACAAGAGGCTCAGTATATGGCTTGGGCTAGGTTTAGGCTTAGATTTTATACGAGAATGTGTTTAGGCATCGGTATTGATCTGGGCAACGTCAAAAAGGAACTTCTGGTTTCACGATCACTTAAATTTTCTTTGTTTAGTGCTTTTCACTGCTAATTTATCGCAATTACTTTGATTTAGCATTATTTGATACCGTGGATACCTATTGACCTTGAATATAGATAAACACCACCATAAGGATAGCTTTATCGAGAATGAGTGATTGCAATGCATCTATTTGGGGGCATATATTAAACACGTTTGGATGCTTATCACACCACCCCCAAACAGAACATGGATAGACCTCGAACAAAAATAGTAAGAAATAGAGATAAGCGACCAAAAGTTTGCCACTTTTGCTGGCACTTGCGATTGCACTTAGGGTGTGAAACAAGTCGTTAAACATGTAGGTTACCCTACAGTACGAGTGTTGTCTCATGAGAGTTTGCGGTGAATGTACCAACAAAATTTAAAAAAATTATCAAAAATGATTTATTGAAAGAAGAAATGCTATTTAACGATGAAAAACTATACAACCCATTCAAAAGGGAATCAAGGAATACAATTTTTTACTATCAATGTATGGCATAAAATTAATTAATACCAACTGCATAATCTTTCCTAAAACTTTGCATGTTTTGTGTGAAACAATCTAAAGTATAATCAAAGTAATTCCTAGATCACCTTTTATTGAATCAATGATTTGACTCCAAGTATCACTAGATATATCTATCTTGATCGATCTCAATGAGATTTGGGTAAGTGTTTCTCTCTAATGTGTTAGGATTTGAGTAAATGTAAACAAGGTCAAACGTCTCACACACTTATAAGAATTGACGGACACATGAAAGAAATTTGATCTAATGAAAGAATGTTAACCACTATGTTGAGAATGTCGATTTATTCACCAAATAGATTTCTCGTTTGCCTGAACACCTCACATGTGGTGAAAATGGAGTTTATCTAAGGCACGAGGGTAAAATGAATTAAAGAAGAAGAACGAAATGATAGTAGGGTTTTTGATAATAGTGAAATACAATTTGAATAACTAATATCTTCATTTTATAAATTTATGATCACATGCTTTGTTTGTCTCAGTTTTAAAATTAACGTTATGTCAATTAAACTTAAATGACATAAATGTTTAAATTTATGTTAGTTCTAATTTAATAGTTAGTTTTATCTCAGTTATAATAAATTTTCTATATAAAAATGAATTATTTATGTCACTTTTTTTAGAACTCTGATTTACCCTCCTTAATTTTATCCATCTCAAATCTAGAACTGAGATAAATGAAAAATAAGTGGCACGCTCATTCCTGCTACCATGATAATTTCAGCGGGAAAGTGACCTAATGAAAGAAAAAAGTGCGCTCTTGCCTTTCCTCAACTCTCTAACACCCCAACTCTCCTGCTCTATTTTCCATCTCTTGTTCTCTATCTCAACAAAACAGATGGCTCTATTATGTTAATCGTATGTGACACCCCACCTAATAAAATATCGGGTGATCACTCCTATATCAAATTAAAACAGGAGTCTCATATGGTTCATTCTTAACATCAGTGTCGAAAACCAATTTAATTACTAATATCCTATTAGGCCGGCGTTAAAATTTTAAATTAACAAATGTTTTTAACCTAACCATTCAAATAAAAAAAATTACAACAGTTTATATGCAGCAACTGAATGAAATAAAGTAAAATAATTGAACATTCGGTAAAATAATACAACCAAATAGAATGCCACACTAAAAGGCGATAAAAGAATAAATGAGTACAGTTGGGCCATAAGCCCGATTGTTTCTACAATACCTCCTAACTAGATCTCAATGATAGAAGCGTCTAATATAAACCTGCTTGCATCCACAGCTATTGCAGCAAACGTCTGACTCGAAATAACCATCATCAAGGCGTCCCAGTGTCTGGACACCTATATATATATATATATATATATATATATATATATATATATAGAGAGAGAGAGAGAGAGAGAGAGAGAGAGCAAGAGGGGAAAATAGAGAAACGGGTCAGAGCCCGAGTTTTGAAAACATTTTAGCAAGTGGTTAAAATCCATATTTTAAAATATATTATTTCTCATATTTAAACTGGTATCGTTCTCACATGAGATATACCTCACCCATCTTCTAACAGTGCACAACTATCGCATACCTTTTTAAACAACCTAGTTAAGCTACCCTGCCTAACTAATGTAATTACCCATCTTCTATTAATACTCATCAATTCGAGTACTAAGGACTAAACTTCTCCCCATTCCCAACAATACGTTACGTTCGTGCGTGGGGTGTCTCGTGAAGCGAAATCCAAACAAGGAACCCCCTCAATACACTACTACGTGACAATGTTGATCATCGGGATCTATTAGGCCTTCAGTACATACCATATTTATACCATCCAGTATTTATTAATAGTTCTCATTGGAACATAAGATTCATATTCATATAGATCCGGATATTCATTTATCGGAAGTAATATCACACTTTATTCATTCTTTTCACTTTATACAAGGTTAGGTTATATGATATCTCATATATATATATATATATATATATATATATATATATATATATATATATATATAAACAATATATTATCCGCAACAAGTATATTAATCATCCACCGAACTATAATATGAGTGGCTTAGTCATTCTCATTTACTAAGCATCCGTGGATTATCTCAAGTACACATATATGTTAATCACAATACATATATCCATATTCGGAACCCATAGGCTTAACAGCGGCGCACACATAATCTGCTATCCAATCCAAGTACATCTCGTACTAAAGGATCACATGCTCCACATCACTCAGGAACTGTAACAATACAAATCACATATATTGGAGGCAAACATAGTTCACATATCCATGGGTCACGCACATACCTATGCTCCCACAGTCAGCAGACTTATCGACTCACAAATAAGCCCTTCACAATCCTATGTTCTTGAGGTACCAAATCTAAAATACCCCCGAAGGCAACACGGGATAAGATTGTCCTCTTCCGAACGCAAACCTCCTATGATAGAAAGTATGGTAGGTATGTCATACACATAATAAACAATCATATAGGTACACATTCTACCTACATAAATATACCATCAATTAGGTATTTACACAACCTTATTATAATTATAGGTATTTCTCTCAGCTATACATAATTCCCCATAGGTAATTTTTTAACCCACGTATATAATAACATTCGGGCATACGCACAATCCGTATAATAAATTCCCCATGTAGTATATTTATATCTCGAATATCCTATGCATTTATCAATTTTTTTTACCAATTCCCAATATTTTATTTTTCGAGCTTTTCTCACCGCACAATGATAACATCAACAACCTCGATATATTCATTCGTCTCATAATATATATACTTTAACGACATCGTATATATATATATATATATATATATATATATATATCCCTTCTCAATATACTATGGCTATAATTTCCCAACTCTTATAACGATAGCCAATAACCTCGAACATTCTCATTCGCAATAATATAAGCCGTCACACAATAAAAACACTACCTCAATACGTATTCCCTTATTTAATATTCAAATCACACCTAAATATCTCTTTAAGTATTATTCCTCACGAACACCCCTATTTGGGTAAATCTTGGATTTTAATTTCAACTAACCCAAAGTACACTCCTTACTAAAAAAAATATTTAGAAGTCCCCACACTATTTTAAGGAACCATAAATATTTATCTCCAAATAATTCTAGCCTTTATTTTTCCAATTTTCGGTATGATTTGTGAGTTAATGATTAACCCCGGAACTACTTTCTTAGAAAAATCATATAAAATAAAAAAAAATATGCGGTAAGCTCCCACGGGACCGTATCGGAAAGATCTAAAACTTTAATGTTTTGACCGAGAGCTAAATCGGCTATCTTCATAGCCGAAGTAGTCCAGAAGTGACGCTAGTCACTATTCACCTTCTTCTCCAAAAATCCAAACCTCCATTAAAACACCTCCAAGATTTTTATCCCCTCTCTCATCATCAACCAACCTTAAACAACCATAAATACACATATAGAAAGGGCTCTAATCTTCCTAGATCCCATTTTCAGTAATTAATTTCAATAAATTTCAAGTTTCCCAAATTGGGTATTAATCGAGTTATATTCATTTTCATCTTTCGAAAACCCGTTTGATCCACAAAATTTCAACACAAAAATCTTTAGTTATATACCAACTACAATATGAGAAATTAACATACTTAATCATAAAGCAAGTTAAAAACTTGTCTCGTGGATTAAATTCGACGACCCCGAGTCGAATCCCGCGAAGTTTGGCCCAGAATTCCTTCTTCTTCTCTTCTTCTTATTCTCTCCCTTCTCTCTTCTCTTTATCTCTCTTAGATCTGATTTTGGGGCAAAAATGAGGATTTTCTCTTATTAAACCCGAAATTGGGTATATACCCAATTGTTAAATGCCTCGTGTACTCATTTACGAGTCCCTACTAGTCCAAAAATGTTCGGAACCCAAATACTATTCCCGGTACTCTATTTTGACTATCTCGGCCATTCCGAACCCAATGGTGGAGTCGAAATCTCCATCTGAGTCACTTAACTAAAATTCACTATTTTGACCCAAGTTCAATACGCGTGTTTTTCAATTTAAAATATTTTCCTTTGTCGCTTTACCCAACTGTGACATGTAATTAAAAATAATTCAGTCATATTCTTAATCTCGTAAGAAAATATAAACCATGTAAATATTAGTCCGACGCTTGAAAACTAATATTGACAATTCATTTTATAACATTAAATTTATTTAATTTCACTCATTAATCCCAGAGTTACTATTCACAATAATTCTTCAAATTACATCCCCAATGTAATTTAAATATCTTTAAAAGTACGAGGTATTACATCGTATAACTTTGTCTCCATAGAAGCATACACAAGTAAGAAATCAAACGATCTATAGTTCATTGTATAACTTGATTTGCTCTATTATGCTCTCTTTATTTGCTCAAGTTGTATAGTTACTAGGGTTTTTAGCAAATATTTTTGGGCATTTTATTTATATCTAATTGAGCTTGCATTTACAGTAGGGATTTCTTCAATTTTGTTGACTTCAGTAAAGAATATGGCTCGATTTGTTTGGCTTTTTGTTTTTCTTTATCTACATCCACAAGAATATTGCACACGTGTTTTCTATATAGATATATTAGTAAGGGCTCAAAATTTTTGGGCAATATAATCAACATATATATATATATATATATATATATATATATATATATATATATATATATATATATATATGTGTGTGTGTGTGTGTGTGTGTGTGTGTGTGTGTGTGTGCGTGTGTCTGTGTGATTTTAAATAACAATTTATTACTATTATAAGTTTTTCTTTAGTTTAAAGAAGTAATTGTCTCTATTGGTGGAACGGAAACACAACCCAAATTTAAATGAAATGAATGTGGGTTTGTTTGGCCTTTGTTTTTTTAGTAACTAATTTTATGTCTCTCTGATTTGTTGTTGTTTTGGATGTTTGTTTTTTAAGATATCTATAATTTGTCTTTTAAGTCTTATGATTTTTCAGTTCAATGAATTATTAATGTTTACATTTTGTGTTTTACTTTTGCAGGTGTTTTGGTTCTTTGTTTCACATTGGAGTTTAATGGAATTCACATTAGTAGACCATTGTAAGTTTGTATATGAAATTTGTTAGTTCTTTATGGCTTGTTGCTATTAACATTTCTACTCATCCCTTCTTCAATCGTTTTTTATATGAAATTTGTATGGATATGTTCCCTTTTTTTCATAAGGAAATGATATTAATAAACCACCTCGTATACATGAAGTATAGAAAGAATCAAACATGTTAAAAGGAAAGAAAATAAACAAACAAACACCCGACATAAAGAAAACCATGCTACAAAATAGTGTCGAGCTCCTCGAAAAACTCAAGCACCTCCCGAGTCGTGACGGCAAGGCTCTCCTTAAACAAACTAAGAAGAATGCTCAAAAACAGATAGTGAAGTCTCGAAGGAGCAGTCTCAATGCCATCAAAGCATCTAGGATTTCTCTCATTCCAAACCGTCTAAAAAATGCAATGAGGAAATAATCGCCACACACGCCTGACACTTTTCCACCCCCACGGGGGTCTCCACCCCCTCAAAAAGCGCCCTCACTTACCCGGGCATAACCCAAGTGGTCCTAGTAATGTCGATAAAGATGCCCCACAAACCTGTAATCACCTTAGAGTGTAAGAGAAGGTGATTGGTCTTCTCCGCCTCCTCCTTACGAATCCAACAATGACTAGCCAGATAATAACTTCTCTTCTGAAGACCCTCGAGCATCAAAATGGCTTATTTATCCACAGTCCACACAAGGAATCTAACCTTCAGTGGCACCTTCATCTTCCAAATATTCTTCCCAGGGAAGCGGGCCTCGATGTCCCCACTATCGCTCAGAATCAAATAGTAGCCTCTGATCGAGAACACCCCTGACCCTCCCCCCTTCCATTGCAAGGAGTCCTCCCTATTTGTCGGATCAGGGGGGGGGGGGGGGGGGGGTACGCAAGCACTCATAAAACATATCCACCTCCTGAAGCTCCCAGTCCCAACGCCTCCTTCTAAACTGCGTATTTCACATCACACCGTCCCTGCTAATAGTCATGTGGTCAGCCACCAACCCATCTTGGTCCCCTCTGGCATGTAAATCCAAGGAAAGATCTCTTGAATGGACCCATGTTCTCCCTACCTATCCTTCCAGAATTTGAACCTGTCACCTCTCCCCAAAGAAAACTTTGTGTGACTCAAAAAATTCACCCACTCCCGCGCTAGATGCTTCCCCACCCCCATGCCATGAGCAAAAGTCCCCACTTTCAGGCCCCCACCCCCGATGAGAGGATCCCCCTCCTACAACTCTTCTCCACAACCTGTGTTCCTCCTATGAGAACCTCCACAACCACTTCCCTAACAGAGATCTACTAAAATTATTGAAGTTTCTCACTCACACCTCCTCCTAGATGGAATTGCACATCTCCTCCTATCCTACAAGACTATGCTAAAAACTATCCTGAGTTCCTCTCCACATAAAATCACGCATGAGTTTCTCCATTTTTATACGCACCGCCCCAGTCAAGGGTAAAATGAACATGAAATAAGTAGGTAGGCTAGACAAAATACTCTTAATCAACGTCAGTCTCCCCCTTTTAAAAGAAAACCATTCTTCCATCCCGACAGCCTCCTACGCGTTCTTTCCAATACTGGGTCCCAAATCGAAAGACTTATACTTAGCTCCAAGTGGAATGCCAAGATAAGTATACTGAAGGAGACACTCCTACCACCCAAAATTCTGACTAACTCCTCCACAGCTCCCTCCTCCATATTGGAATTAACTCGTACTTCCCCGCATTGATTCGAAGACCCGACACTGCCTCAAACTAAATAAAGAGTAAATTTAGTGCAGGCACCTATCCAAGGGCTTAGAACTATGTTCGCTTCCATTTCTTGATATTTGATTTTGGATTGGAGGAGATATACCGAACCATTCGTCCCTATTTAGTACAATAGGTACTTGGACTGATAACAGAGTATGTCTATATTTCACAGTGGTCATTTTGAGAGGCACAGTATGATATATATATATGCCAATGTGAATATTCTACTTACGTGTGATAGTAGACAGTAGATAGTGTGTATCTAAAGAATGAATTACATAGTGAAACTTAACTAATTGACAAATCAGAATACAAGGGAAATGTTAATTTCAACTTTTATAACGTGTGAGAAACGTTAAATAACGAATTAAGTATTGTATGGGCAGTACGGGAACTAAGACGTGCATTTAATTAGTAAGATACTTAAGTATAGTTAGCTTGGGTAGAATTGCTAGGTGGGATGAGTAGAGAATGCTAGGCGTGCAGTATAGATGAGAGGTGAGGAAACTCAAGAGAGTGTACATGAATCTAATATGTGTAATCAGTAACTAATTTTTAAACTGCGATAAATTAGTTATTAAATATTTCAAAATGTTTTGGGTTCTAACTCTTACTGTAAAAATATTTTGAAAACTTTTTAGGTGTCTAGCCATAGGGATGCCAGACTTGAGGTTCTATTCTAGGGATACGCAGCTGCAGCACAGGTGTATGCTTGCAGGAGTTTGATTAGATGAATCATTTCTTCATTTCCTAGAGTAATATCTCTTAGCAGTATTCCAGTATTTCGTTTCGGCATATTTCCCCATTTAGACTTTACTATTTCAATTACTCAGTTCAGACTTGTATTCAGACTATTTATTATTGGTTGGATTTATTATTTGATTTTGGGATTTTAGCCAATGGTTTATTTGGCAAGACTTTTATTCATTTATTCCATTTGATGGTTTCGGCTATATTATCGTGTGAATGGTTTTAATTGAGTTATGAATATTATGATTACCTATTTAATGAAAGATAAAATTTGGCATCGGATTAATTAACTAATAGGTTATTAGTAATTAAAATGTTTTGACAGTGATGTTAAGAATAAACCAAATGAGAAGCATGTTTTAATTTAATAAAGGACTGATCACCTGGTATTTAATTAGGCTGGGTGTCATACGCATCCTTTACAAAATTATAATAATAATAAGAAGAAGAAGAAAAAAGATGCTACATAAACCAACCAAATATGCGAGAAATAAAAAAAAAACTCACAAATACACCTCGCTCACGCAAAAACAAAAGACAACATGTCGGTTGGGTTTCGATTATTCAGCTAACAAAACTACAACACCTTTCTTCCCTTTGTCGACCTCGCTTCCTCCCGTCGAACACTATTTACTCCAGCAAACTTTGTCTTCTTTTATTTCCATAATTAGACCTAATTGTTTCCTTTATCGTAGCAAAACTCCGGTGACATATTTTTCTGAAGTAATTGGATTCAACAAAATAAGAAATAAAAAACACCATTACAAATTCAACATAATACTTACAATACAACCAAAAGAAATAAAATGCACAAATTCATTATATCATTGCTATTACAACCAATTTTGTTATGCATTCAGTCTTTCTAATTACAAGAATATAAATGCAAGCTAATGTTCACAACCTATCCTCTTTTCATACATGCTTCAAGAAGATATTATTAACAGCCTACAAAGATAATATACATAGTAATAACTACCTTATTTTTTTTAAATCTACGAAGAATAAAAAAAAGAGTAATAACTATTATTAAAACCCATAAAGCTTCAAATAGTGTATCATGGTTGACAATAATTTCTTCTACAACTGCATATTTATTTTTTTAGTGGAAAATTTTATGTGGGATTAAGAAGAATTTGAAATGAGAAATAGATGGATAAATATCGGGTGAGAAGTCTAAAATAAAGATATTGCATTGACCTTTGTGGTTCTATCAACAAACATCATACTAAAATGACAATGAGTGTGACACCCTGCCCAATTAAATACCAGGTGATCAGTCCTTTATTAAATTAAAACAGGATTTCCATTTGGTTCATTCTTTGCATCACTCTCGAAAACCATATTAATTACTAATCACCTGTTAGTTAATTAATCTCGTTCCAATGTTTATCTTTTGTTAAACAGATAAAATCATGCAGAAATAAAATAAACAAACCATACACACAATCACTGAGTCTAAAACAAATATTGAATAAATGACTTGCTGAATAAACCATCGGCTATAAATTCCAAATCCAAAATAATAATGCGACAAATGAATAAATTTTCCAAATACTAAATCTGAAAGTAAATGGGCAACACGCCCTAAATAAAACTGCAATAGAGAATAGATTCCTAAACTAGGAATAAATGAAAAAGGCATCTACTCCAACTCCTGCATGCATCCACATATGTCGCAGTTGCGTATCTGTAAGGACAATTTTATCATGTCCGAAATGTTTAATTTGTGTATGTCGTACGCCGCTACAAAAGTCACATCTGTTCACGATCTCACTTGACGGCCTCAATCCGAATTTCGAGAATCATGCATTTATCAAGTGTCCCACATATGCCTCAACGATTTCACGTATCACGATTTTTGGGAATTTATGCAAGTGGTACGTAAGAGAAATCAAAACAGTAAAAAAGGGCTTGATAGGGATGTCTAAGGGAATTTTGGTAATTATACAGCCACCTTCCTGAGAACTGGTCAACTGGAAAATTGAAGAGGTAGCCGCAATGAAGATACTGGAAGAAACGGCACCTCATTCTGAGCTACGGTGAAGAAGTTATGGCTTTTTGAATTTGGAGAAAAACACTTTAAAAAATCCAGAATAAATTCTAAGTGTTTAAACCTTTGGACCAAAAGTTTTCCCCAAACCCAGCCCAAACCGGTTCGGGGGGCGAACCTGTTTGCAGGGACCCCGAACTGGTTCGGGTCCCCTATGGCTGTCAGAATTTTTATGCTATTATGCTGTCTCCACTTGCACCTCTTTTGGACCACTTTTGAAAACATTTTGAGGGAACTCCGGCCATGCTTTTCCTTGTCTTCCTCAATCTATTTTTATGAACCTTTAACCTCCCTATAAATGAGATCCTTCCCCTCCCATTTGAGATGCACAACATATACACGATATACAGATATCATTGAACCTTGAAGAGGTGTTTTGGTATAATAAACCTTCAAAGTCATTTCTACTCTCAAGGAGTATTTTGTAGAGAAGTCGGTATCTTCTCTATTGCTGGCCATCTGGAATTCTTGCTGGAGATTCCAGCCAACGACATTGGAACTGACACCTGCGGGTATTTTTGTATGTCACATTTATTTTCCTTATAATCCGTGTAAACCATTCTTTACAAATTATACTGAAAATAATATGGTTTTGCCCTGCGGGGATTTTTCCTGATATGTTGTGTCACATGTGCTTTATATTTATTTTGATATATCATATAGATGAATGTTTTAGGATTTAATTGAAATACCGTGTTCAATTAAATATCTGTTGTTATTTTATGGGATGTATTTATTTTGTTCCAAAATAGACTCAAATTGAATATGGTTGAAATTGGAATATTGCCAATAATATAATTTTTATTTCAATATCACACGCCCCGCGCTTATCGTGATTTTCAAATTGGTATCATAGCGGGTTACGCTAATTTATAGCGTGATCCTAATTTTTCGAGGATTTACTTTCTGATACAATTTGTCTACTCGTGTTTTCAAATTGGTATCAGAGCAGGCTAGGCTAATTTTTTGCGTATTCCTATTTTCCGCAAATTTGTGTGATATCGATTTTTTAAAGAAAAAATATGTTTTGTGTTTATTTGCAATTTTTCAAATGGACCATTCATTTAATATGATGCCTATTTCTGACGGGTCTAATTATGCCTACTGGAAAGCTCGTGTGAAATCTTGTTTGAAATCCATTGACGAGCGTGTTTGGTTGCTTTGTGAAATTAGGTGGACACCTCCCACAGTCACCGTTGATAATATCACCTCTTTAAAAACTGTGTCAGCCTGGACTGAAGATGATTTTAAAATGTCCAATTTTAATTCTCGGGGTCTGAGTGCTATTTCTGGAGCTGTCACTCCTGATGAGTTTCGCCGAATTATGATGTGCACCACGTCTAAAGAGGCATGGGATGTTTTGAAACTAACACATGAGGGTACGAACGCGGTTAAAGAATCAAAGTTATAAAATTTGACCACCCAATTTGAGACTATTACCATATCTGAGTCTGAATACTTTGATGATTTTTATGCACGTTTATCGGACATTGTTAATACCTATTTTAATTTGGGTGAGATGATTGATAACACGTGTGTCGTTAAAAATATTTTGAGATCTCTTCCAAAATGCTTTATTCATAAAGTCACTGTTTTGAAATCTTTGGGAAATTTGAAATCACTTAAGTTGGAAGAACTTGTAGGAGCTCTTTAAACCTATGAGAGTGACATGTTTCCCCAATCCTTTACGGCTAAGGATAGAGGTGTTGCGTTAAAGACTCATTTTAAGAAAAAGAAAGAAAAAGTTTGTGAGTCCGATTATGACGGTGACATTGATGATTTGGCCTTATTTGCGAAAAATTTCAAAAAGTTTCTCATAATTTCTAAAGAAAATTCTTCAAATAAAAAGGGATTTTTTGATAAAAAGGAAGGAAAGTCCAAAGAAAGAGGTGAGAGGGAAAAAGAGAGTGACTCGGATGAGGAGTGTGAGGAGGATTTTGAGTACGTGACTTGTTTTAAATGTGGGGGTAAGGGGCATAAGTCGTTTGAGTGTCCTACGTGGCTCAGAAAGAAAGGAAATAAGGTAGCCATGCCCGCCATTCTTAGTGATAATAGTGAAAGTGAGAATGATAAAACTTGTGGTGATAAGTTTGTTACTTTTTTGAGTTGTGTGAGAACACCCTCTTTATCCCACAATTATGCTCATGAATGCGATTGTGATGTTTTTGAGCGCTTCAAGTGAGGTAGATTGCGAGAGTGAAAGTGGAGATGAAAGTGAGCTCCAAAATGTGTTTAGAGATTTGTACACCGAGACATTGAAAATAAAGAAGAAGAATAAAATTTTAGGTCGTTGAGTTTTAGATTTGGAGAGAGAGAAGGAGTTTTTAAGAAAGGAGTTTGCGCATTTAGGTGAGCAAGTTATGTTTTTGGTCAATACTTCACAACATTTAACGAAGGTTTTTCATAAGTTGTTACCACCTTTTGAAAACACCTCCGCACCTAATGATTGAGGTTTGACTTGTTTAATAGCATAGGATGTTTTTCATGATGACATTATTTTCCTATTTCTAGTATGTATCATTTGTGTATAAATTTTAAAAAATATAAAAAGATTTTATTTTGATAAAATTATTTGAAAATCCAAAAAAGAATTTTGTATTTTGTTTTGCACATTTTATGGATAGACACTTAGGATGACCAAGTCATAACATCATTCCATTTTTCATGTGACTATTTGTTAGTATTTTGAGACAATAGATCAATTCATCCATGTGATTTGTAATGTTTGGAGTCATTAAGATGTTTTTAAGTGTTACTTCCTACATGTTTGACTCATGATTTCCTTTATTGCACACATGCACGGATTTGTTTGAATATTGTTCTTATCTTATCATATGTTGGTTGGGTGTTTTCACTTCAATCATGTCCTTAAAATGAACCAAGCATGATAAAACTTGATCCGATTGGTGTGCATGTAAGAACCATTTTGGTGAGATTGTGTGATTTATTTTATTAACGGGGAGGGGCTGTGAAAGGTAACTATCTATCCTTTGCGCAAAAGCCACCATTAAAACAGACCTAAAAAATTGAGGAATTTTATTATCCGAGGTCCAAAGAGGTTAAAAGAGCCCGAAAAAATTTAAAGGCAATAAAAAGCAATACATGCCAAATATGGGCCAATAGGTTTCACCATCAATTCTCCAAAGTTTGAGAATGTAGTTTATAACTTCTAAAACAAAATACATCTGAGGAAGTTTGGATGGAATATTTAAACGGGTTTCCACGTCCTTAAAAATCATGAAAAAAGGCTAAATTAGTTTTGGACATTATTGGTGTGAAAATCACTTTAACTTTGATTTGCTGATTCGTATAAGACGATGTCATCTAAATTCAACAATTTTTACACCTAAGGAATATATTGATGTTCATTCGTTAGGAGTTCACGTATTCATCGTGCACATATGATTGATTGAGTTTATTTACCTATCGAATGTGTTCACACCCCTACATTTACGTTATCATCGGCTTGGTTGTTTTTGTGCTCTTTCATGGTGTGATTCATTTTTATATATTTTTTATATATATACATTTTTTTGAAAAATTCAAAAATAGAACATTCTTTGATTATTTGAAAAATTCAAAAAAATAGAAAATTTAAAAAGAAAAAGAGGTACATTTTTTTGTGACATTTACCATAGTTATGCTTCTCATTACTGTCTATTTGGAGACATCATAAAAAGGGGGAGAATGAATTATGGGGGAGAAAATCCAGAGGGAGAAAATGTTATTTTGATTATCTATGATTTGCTAAAACTTAATGGATATTTGATTTTGCGTATCATTATAAATCAAACTATTGCATGTCACGAGTATTTTCTCTTTCTCATGTATGTAGGTACAAAGTTGATATCTATTGGATTACACACCCTTTTGATAAATGCTTTGGGAGCTTTTGATATGTTTGAAGATTTGAAGATGATGATGTTTGTTTAAAGACGCGTCACTTAATATTCTCAGTTCGAGGATTTAATGGGGTTATTAATGTTTATTTCATTTGTTTAGGAGATTTTTTTGGGGGAGTTTGCATAATTCGGATTTTAAATGTATGTACCGGCATAAACATAGGGGGAGATTTCTAAGGACAATTTTATCATGTCCGAAATGTTTAATTTGTGTATGTCGTACGCCGCTACAAAAGGCACGTATGTTCACGATCTCACTTGACGGCCTCAATCCGAATTTTAGGAATCATGCATTTATCGAGTGTCCCATATATGCCTCAACGATTCCACGTATCACGATTTTTGGGAATTTACGCAAGTGGTACGTAAGAGAAATCAAAACAGTGAAAAAGGGCTTGATAATGATGTCCAAGGGCATTTTGGTAATTTTACATCCACTGTATGGAGAACTGGTCAGCTAGAAAGTTGAAGATCTTGCCTCAACGAAGATACTGGAAGAAACGACACCTCATTCCGAGCTATGGTGAAGAAGTTATGGCCTTTTGAATTTCGAGAAAAACACTTTAAAAAATCCAGAATAAATTCTAAGTGTTTAAAACTTTGGGCCAGAACTTTTCCCCAAACCCGGCCCGAACCGGTTCGGTGGGTGAACCGGTTTGCAGGGACCCCGAACCGGTTCCGGTCCCCTGTGGCTGACAGAATTTTTGTGTTATTATGTTTTCTCCACTTACACCTCTTTTGGACCACTTTTGAAAACATTTTGAGGGAACTCCGGCCATGCTTTTCCTTGTCTTCCTTAATCTATTTTTATGAGACTTTAACCTCCCTATAAATGAGCTCCTTCCCCTCCCATTTGAGATACACAATATACACATATCATTGAACCTTGAAGAGGTGTTTTGGTACAATAAACCTTCAAATTCATTTCTACTTTCAAGGAGTATTTTGTGGAGAAGCCTGTATCTTCTCCATTACTGGCCATTTCGAATTCTTGTGGGAGATTCCAGCCGACGACATCAAAACCGACACCTGAGGGTATTTTCGTATGTCACATTTATTTTCTTTATAATCCGTGTAAACCATTCTTTACAAATTATACTGAAAATAATATGGTTTTGCCCTGCGGGGATTTTTCCTGATATGTTGTGTCACATGCGCTTTATATTTATTTGATATGTCATCTATATGCATGTTTTAGGATTTAATTGAAATACCGTGTTCAATTAAATATCTTTTATTATTTTATGGGTTGTATTTATTTTGTTTCAAAATAGTCTCAAATTGAATATGGTTGAAATTGGAATGTTGCGAATAATATAATTTTTATTTCGATATCACACGCCCCGCGCTTATCGCGCTTTTCAGTATCCCTGTAATAGAATATCAAGTATGGCGTCCCAATAGTTCGACACCTAAAAAGATTTGAAAATATTTTTACACCAAGGTTTAGAACCCAAAACATTTTGAAAACATTTAGCACATGATTAATTTTGCAAAATTAAAATGCATGAATGCTTTTCATATTTAAGCTAGTGTCGCACTTCATTGAGATAAATCTCACCCTTCAACTATTGTGAACACCTACCACTTCCTTTTATAATCATCTAGCTATACTACCCTATCTAAATATCCTTGTTATAACTGATTCTTGACAGACTAGTCTAACCCGAGTAATCTTACTAATTATTTATAATTTGCTCCTCGCATTAACTCAATTAATCATTTTTAGTTAAAACTATATAATAGTCTCACTAGTTATATATAAATAATACAATTGCACACCATGTATTTTACCAGTATATAAATATCTACACTATTATATACGTATCCATACTACAGCATTCACACACATGTCGTATGTATATCTATCCTCCCGAGTAATAACTCACCGGATGCTTTCTCTAAAATGCTACGACCCCACGTATACTCAGTCCCACCTGGATACCCCGAGACGGTTAACTCAACTAATCTGAAAAATATAATAAGCATAGAGGAGGCGGTCATATTATCTGATTGTGAGGCAGAATAATACCCAAAGCATCTCACCCCGAAAAGAAACACAATATAAAATAACTGGATGCTATGACCTAGGGGTTATACTCCTCCTACGTGTCAATTTTTATCTTTTAGATAAACATGCAATAGTTAAATACTAAAACTCATACACCATTCAATAACCAGATAATAAGAGATAAAACATCTGACTGAAATAAAAGTGACTGGAATAAACAATCTAGCCCAAAATCCCAAATATAAGAATCCATCAATAAACTAAATTCAACAATGGAAATTAAATGAAATATAGTGTCTCTGACATAACTGATAACTAAATATGGGCAACATGTTCGACTAAGATAGGTAAAAGAAAAATAGTAACTGATAAATGTAGAGGTGTCTACTAGCAAGGTCCTGCAACTTCCATAGCAGTTGCAGCACGTCAAGTGAAAGAACTCCTATGCCTAGCATCCCTCTGTTGAGCACCTAAAATATTTTTACAAAAATAGATTTGAAACGGGTTAGAGCCCAAGTAAAACAGTTGGAATGAGTTTATCAAGTATTTAAAATGTTTCAAGATAAGATATTATATACATGTCAGCTCCATGTGCTCTCACTTGAGATCCTGACCTCTCAGCTACTGTGCACGCCTAACATACTACTCTAACCCACCTAGTTATGCTACCTGCCATACTAGTTTGATTTGCATCTCTTCTCCCGTATACGAAGCCTTTGTGCCCACCCGTATTGCCCATACAATACATTACCAAATTCTCTAATTCTTTTAGCTTATTATAATTCCCCATTATGTATTAAGTTTCCACCCACTTAGGTTATATTAGATATCACTATCTTCAATCTCTACGAATAAACACACAGTAGAATAAATTACACGTGTATATATATAGGGAGAGGTTCACAAGTGAACCTAAAAGATGAACTTTTTAATGAACCTTAACAAAATAATACCTAACAACTCATTACTTTTGATTTCTATGTTGTAATTGGTCTGCGCCAGCGGCAATGAATACGCGTGTCGATCGATCCCCAACTCCCTCACCTCCCCCCCCCCCCCCCCCCCCGGCACCCCCCCCCCCACCCTAACCACCATTATCACCATGGTAGCCCTTATAGTAGCCCTTATGGCACCAGGGCTTCCATGGGGGTGGAGTGGGGTGGGGAGGCACCAGGGTGGGTGGGTGGCGGGGGGGGGGGGGGGGGGGGGGATCAATCGACACACGTGTCCATTGTTGCTGGCGCGGACCAATTACAACATAGAAATTAAAATTAATTAATTGTTAAGTATTTTTTTGTTAAGGTTCATTACAAAGTTCATCTTTTAGGTTCACTTGTGAACCTCTCCCTATATATATATCACACTTGCTATAAAAATATAATACGACATCCTGAGGATAAAATCTGCGATGCGGCATACTCTGCTATCAAGTCCTGCACATCACGTACTAAATAAAGGACTGTCTGATCGGAATCACTCTTGAACCAAAAGTTAAAATTCACAAAGTTTGGAGGCGAATATAGTACTAAGCCTTTGGGCTATGTACATACCTAACACACCCAAATGACCGGTCACACCCTCATTCAGACAAGTGTTGCTCAATTCCTAAGTTTAATGTTCTGAGGTACAAGTCCAAATCCCCCTCAATAGGCTCATCGGGATAAGACTGTCCCCAACGCGGAACCTCCCGTGATATGAATTAGTGTATGTATGTTCATTACACATAATAAGTCACACATTAGGTATTGTCATAACCTATGTACATAAATTTCAATATAGGTATGTACCAAACCTATAGCATATCCCATACGTAGTCTATATGACTCGCGGATAGCCTACGTATAATTAATATACCATGATACCTCTTATTGTGTACGCCCGAGTGTTTATCGCTGCTCGAAAGGTTATCAATTGTCTTTTAGGCCAATTTAGTAGATATCTCACTCATATCCTACTGGTCTAAGTCATTTCTTTCCCCTATTTCTCGAGATACTAAAGAGTTCTCCGAATTATGTTTTAACACATAATTATGCCTAATTAATCTTAGTCCTTAAATTCCTCTCATGTGACTAAGTCTCAAACCCAATATTGGCCTACTGGTATTTTAAATTAATTCTCTTTATATTTAAAATTCATCTCAAAAGTTAATTTGGTTGTTTCCAACGAATTCTAGGCATAAGGGGGAAAATGGCCAAATCTGGGAAACCAAATCGATTCGGCCTTAGTGCAAATTGATTCGCTTTCTGAATCGATTCGGCTAAGGAGTCGAATCGATTCGCTACAACGGGTATCATCTTCTCCATCACACTGTTATGGAAATTCACATTTTTAATCCTCCAAACAACCATTACACTATCCCAAACTCCCAACCAAATTTCTCAAACATTATAGTAACATGTATAAACGATTTTTAACATAATAACATCACTAAATCCTTAAAGAACAACATCAAATTGAATTAATTCAAGACTAATCTTTAAAAACCCTAATTTCTCATTAATTAAGTCCCGACACGACTGACATACGCGTTCTGACTAAATTACTGTAATTGTTATATTTTCCACTTGTGACAATTATAATATATTCATAATAATTTATTAATTGTTCACTAAGTGATATTCAATATAATTCATAAAAATAAATATCAACATTCGTCACGCTAATTATTATTTATTTTTACTCCGAATTAATTTCCAATTATTTTCCCATTATTAATTTAATTAATCCCACATTTAAAAATCATTAAAATACGAGGTGTTGCACCGGCCTATGTCACTGTTGGATATGGGTCATGAACAGGTATCCTGTGTAACCCCCCCCCCCCCAACTATTAGGGGTGCACACGGCTCGATTTGAGTCGGTTTTGGTACTAATCCGAGAACCGAACCGATTTGGTTCAGTTCCAAATTTTTGGAACCGAAATCGAACTGGCAGTTATGCAGAATCGAACCAAACCAAACCAACGGTTCCCGAATCGGATCAGATCGATTTACGGTTCCAAATTCATATTTCAAACTTAGTGAAATCTTAAGATTAATGTATTTCATAAGTTAATTTTGATCCTAAATAACATAAGTTAGAAACTCAGGTAATCACAAAAATATAAATTACAAGTGTTAAATATATAAAACAAATATATATGTAATTATAAATCAGTTCAGTCCCAGATTGGTTCGGGTCGGATTATTTTTTTCCCTGGAACCGAGAACCGAACCTAAGTATCGTGTTTTTTTAGAACCGAAACCTAACCATTAAGAAAAAAACCAATCCAAACCAAACTAATGCATTCAGTTTGGTTCGGTTTATTAGATTATCAGTTTCGTTGTGCACCCCTACCAACTATGTGTATTCTGTAATGTGTGCTTAGGATGAGAGATTCCCCTGGACTTTTCGATGGAGTACGAACTAGACACCAACGGTATATGCATTTGTATGTCAAATATATGAAGGACATATATATAATTACCCGGACTTTATCTGAGATAAATTGAAATATCTAAGAATGTGGACATAACCAACAACTTTGCTTATGTAATGCATAATAGATGTTTATACCATTGGTGTGAAACTCATGAGAGTAGTATATTACGGGCATCAATAATGAAATGTACTTGGTACAATTAAGAATTTAATTATCGGCAAATCCATTATTATTAATTTGTCACATTGCCATATTTATTATTTGGGACTTATTGGGATGCAAATATTATCACATTTAGATGAGGTATGAGGTGTTAAACGCATGCGAGTGAGGAGGGGGAATATTCATTTTTGCATCAATTGTATTATTGCATCTTAAATTAAATAAGTTAATTCTAGCACAGCTAGGGCTTTGACCAAAATTTAAATGTTTTCTCCCTCAAGGTGCTCCTAGACAGGGATAACTGGATTGTGCTGTGACAGTCTTGCAATCTCTTGTTCATCAATTTTCAGATTCATCGAATCTAGGATAGGTGATTTTCTGCCATAGTTGGTTTTTTTATTTAGAACAATTATAAGGGCATAAGCCCGAGACTCCTTTACATTATGGTGTTTAGATTTCAATCATACTGGTTGGATTTATTATTTAATTGTTGATGGTTTGGATCCATTTAAATATTATGGATATATTCATGACATTTCAAAAAAAGGACTTTAATTATAATTATTTATATTTACATTTGTGCTAAGAATGGTATTAATTGGCAAGCAAGCCCTATCTTCGGCATATCGTGCTTAGTCAGCCTTTATGTGAGAAAATAGGGGTTGTTATAGGTGGTATCAGAGCACGTTTCTAGTGCCCTTAGTATTTGTGTTGCACTCATTACGTTCTTTGATATGTAGAGCCTATACTTAGGGATCATTGTATTCTTACATTGGTACTAACTCAAACCTTGTTTGCTTTCAGATGGAAAACAGATAGAGGTGCAGAACGAGGCAAGTGGTCCCACCTGTTGATGAGGAGGAGACTCTCTCTGAACCACGACAATCGTCACATGTCCTGCAGGCCCCACAGATGATCACACACATTGAGATAAGCACCATTGTGTCTCAGGCAGTCTCTATGGCTACGGCACCCATGCTTCATCACTTCCCACCGCCATAGGCACCTCACCACCCACCACCACCACAGAAGGTGGTTATACTAACACAATCACATCGTTATATATAGGACATAGCGACGGTGTTAAGGGCTAGCCTCCAGAGTTTTCATGCAGTTTTTATATATTAGTGGCGAGTAGGTGGAAGAAGGATATTGAGAGGCACTTACGAATGGTTTAGTGCACACCGATATAGAAGCAGATTTTAGCTTCTTTTAGATTAGTGGGGGTCGATCTTTAGTGGTGGGATGAGATTGCGACAGTTGCTGAGAGGGATAACCTCACTATTGATGAGTTTTGGGAGACGTTTGAGGGGAAATACTTTCCCCTAGCCATGCAGTCTGAGATGAGGAGAAAGTTCATGGAGCTGAAGCAAGAGGGGCGTACTGTCACCGAGTACTAAGAGGAATTCACCACCCTCTCGTACTTTGAAAAATAGGATGTTAATTCCGAACAGAAACGGATGGATAGGCTTGTTGCGGGATCGGCATGGCACATCTATAAAGCTCTTCTAGGGAATTCGACATGCACAACATATAACCAGTTAGTTAATCCTGCACTTATCCATTGCCAAGATCACGGGGAATTTCTGACAAATAAGAGAGATAAACGTCACGGAGGAGAGTCATCAAGCCAGTAGAGCAAGGTGAGTGGTAAAAGCGAATCCAGGACCCAGCAGCTCAGGGGCGCCCCATTCGCTGATCAGGATAAGAAATTTAGAGGTTCAAATGATCGATATAGGTAGGCTAGTAGGTCCAAGGACAAATGGGGAAGGGACATTAGGGCCAACACTACAGAGGCCATTAGAGCCGACGGTTTGAGCGGGGTCTATTTCAGGGAAATTGTTATACGTGTGGAGAGAGAGGGAATACCTTGAAGAATTGCCCTCGGGGAGACCAGGAAGCCCTGGGGCATGGAGGTTATAGAGGACAACAATCACCACAGGGACAGCGCCACCATTTCGGGCTTGGAGAGCCACTTCACTAGCCGCTCCAGCACCCATCACCCACCTCAGGGGAAACAACTATTACAGTATGGGCAGGTCTATCATGTTACAGCCGCAAATGGGCCAACACTGGCACGGGAAATCGAGGGTATGCTTTCCATCTTTGGTCACGTAAGACAAATTTTATTTGATACGGGTTCATCTCATTCTTTTGTTAGCACGGGGTTTGCATGGGAGACGGGTATGGTAGTTTTTGCTTCAGACATTATTTTACGCATAGATTCACTAGTGGATAGAGGTGCACCCATGCGATTTATGTGTCGGTGTATTGGGATTGAGATAGGTCGACTCACCTTCGTATATGATTTATTAGTACTCGACATGGATGATTACGACGTTATTTTATGGATGGACTAGCTAGATACGTACAAGGCATGTGTGAATTGTTATGGGAGGTCCATTGTCTTCGTTATTCTAGGGCAGGAAATGTAACTAATTATGATGCCGCACCCCAAAGATGGGTCGAGCCCATATTTGTACTACATTGAGGAGTAATCTTCTTCGAAGGTTGTGGTGACGCTAGATTCCATACCGGTGGTGAGTGAGTTTTCTAATGTTTTTGGGGAGATTCCAGGGTTACCACCTAGTCAGAGATCGACTTCATGACCGACTTAATTCCTAGTATGAGACCTACTGCTCGTACTCCATATCGAATGGCTAGGGAGCTAAGAGAGAAGATTGAGTAGTTGTTAGGGTAAGGATTTATCAGGAGTAGTACTTCGCCCTGGGGTGCTACGGTGCTATTCGTCAAGAAAAAGGACAGATCGCTACGGATTTGTATAGACTATCGGGAGTTCAATAAAGTCCCTATTTGGAATAAATAACCATTGTCGCGTATTGATGATTTCTTTGACCAGTTGAGGGGTGATGCGTATTTTTTAAAGATTTATTTGAGATAAGGTTACCACCAGTTAAGAGTTCAGAAGCAGTGCATCTCAAATATAGCTTTTCATATGAGATATGGGTCGTACGAGTTTTTATTGATGCCATTTGGGCTCACCAAATCGTCGACATTAGTCATGGACTTGATGAACTGAGTGTTCAAGGATTACTTAGATCGGTTTATTATAGTGTTTATATATGATATCTTGATTTATTCTCTAACGACGGAGGAGCAAGTAGAGCATTTACAGGTGGTCTTATAGACGCTACAAGACCACGAGTTATATGCGAAGTTCGAGAAATATGGTTTTGGATGAGAGAGGTATAGTTCTTGGGCCACATTGTGTCCGAGCGAGGTATAACTGTGGATTAGGGGAAAGTTTCTCTCGTGATGGAGTGGGGATAATCCACTACACCCACCGAGATGCATATCTTATTGGGACTAGACGGGTACTATCGTCGATTAATTCAGGGGTTCTCCAAGATAGCGTGGACCTTAACGAATTTAACGAGGATGAGGGTACCATTTTCATGGGATGATATGTTCCAGCAGGTGTTTGATGAGATGAAGGTGAAATCTACTTCATCACCGGTTTTGGCGTTACCTCGGGCAGGGATAGACTATAAAGTCTTCACAGATACGTCCTTAAGGGGACTTGGAAGGATTTTAATGAAGGAGGAGAGGCTGATCGCTTATGCTTCCTAAAATCTTAAGCCTCACGAGGGACATTACCCCACCCACGACTTGGAGCTTGCAACTGTGGTTGTTGCATTGCTAGTGTGGAGACATTATCTCCTGGGAGATATTTCATCTTTTCACAAACCACAAATGCCTAAATTATTTGTTCACATAGAGGGAGCTAAAAATGATATATAGGAGGTGTCTTGAGTTTGTGAAATACTATCAGTTCGACATTCAGTACCACCCGGGGAAGGCGAATATCATAGCAGATGCTCTAAACCGCAATTCGATGTTGGAGTTAGCGACAGTGTAGAAGGCGAACTAGAAATCACTTCATGGGTACAATGACTTGATCTCGTGCGTTTATATCAGTTCTCACTATCACCCCCGGGAGATCAGTATTTGGGTGGTGAAGGAACAGGCATGAGATCAATTTTGCTAGGAGGGGGTTACAGTTGTTAGCTGAGGGGTGGAGCATTATGCCATTGGGTTGGATGGTGGTTTGAGATTTTAGGTCTGACTAATTATTACAGATGATGAGGAGTTGAGGCAAGAAGTTATGTCGGAGGCTCAAAGTTAACTCTTTACGTAGCATCCCAGAGGGGGTAAGATGTACCATGAGATGCGGCATCAATATTGGTGGGCTAGGATGAACATGGACATATAAGATTTTGTTTCTAGGTGTACCATGTGTCAGTTAGTGAAGGTAGACCCTCAGCGTCCTCTTAGTGTGTTACAGCCTTTAGAGATCCCGGTGTGGAAATGGGAGAGCATCTCTATGGACTTTATCACAGGACTACATACATCACTAATGGGGCATGATTATATTTGGGTGATCATTGACAGACTGACGCAGGTGGACAACTTCTTATTGGTCAGGACAAATTACAGTTTTGAACTATATGCCAGACTTTTTCTTGCAGATATTATTAAACTGCATGGGGTACTGCTCAACAGCGTGTCATGACAGGGACATGACATTTGTGTCCTACTTCTGGAGTATCTTTTAGTAGGACTTGGGGGTTGTGTTGATATTGAGAAGGTCATATCATCCTCAGACCGATGGGAAGATGGAGAGGGTAAATTTAATGTTTAAGGACATGATACGAATGTGCATTTTAGATTTTTAGGGGAGGTGTGAGCATTATTTGAATTTAGTGGAGTTTGCATACAATAACATCTACGAGTTAACGATGGGGATGGAACTATTTGAGGCACTATACAGGAGACCTTTCCATTCACCCTCATGCTGGTTGGAGGTGGGGGAGAACAAGTTACTTAGGCGAGAATTCATTAAGGACACCTTAGAAAAGGTAAAGATGATTCAGGCCAGGATATGAATTGCGCAGGATAGGCATAAGAGCTATGTGGATGCGGACCGGAGACATTTAGACTTCTATGTGGGAGATCAGCTGCTGGTTAAAGTTTCTCCCATGATGGGGGTGATGGAATTTGGGAAGAAAGGGTAGTTGGCCCCTCGATACATTGGATTGTTCCCTATTCTGGAGAGGATTGGGCCCGTAGCATATAGGTGGGATTATCAGACCACTTGCAGTGGATATATGACGTTTTCCACATATCTTCACTTCGTAGGTTCCTTAGAGATGAGATAGCGTACCATCACATTGATAATGACGCGATAGATCTCCAGTCAAACGCTACTTACGAGGAGAGACTGATAGCCATTCTGGACCGACGAGAGCGCCAACTTTAATCCAAGTTTGTTCCTGTAGTTCGGGCTCAGTGGGGACACCATCGGGAGGATGAGTCGACTTAGGAGAGGGAGGATGACATGCGCACAAAGTATCCCGAACTCTTCTAGCTAGGTACTTACTCTTCTTGATTCCGAGGATGAAATCCCGTTATTTAGGGGAAGAATGTAATACCCCATAATTTTCTAAAATAAATAATTAAATAATATTTTTGGGATAAATAATAAATTTGTGGAAATTGGATTTAATTGGAACAATTAATAATTTTTATTAAGTCATATGTATGGTTGATTTTTATGTGTATGGATATAGCATCGCAATTATTGTAGAAATATACAAAATTAGTGTGTGACACAATTAAAATTATTCAATGTTGACATAAAATAATTCGGGACACATATGGGCTCCTTTAGATGTTTTATACCTTTAGAAATAGTCCAGGTTTAATGTTGTATAAGTTGAGGATCTTTTGAGCTATTTTGGGTATGGATTCAGGTCCATTTGGGGGTCCAAAATTGGGTTTTAAGCTAAACTCGGGATTAGAATTTATTAGTGTTTAAGTGGGGATAAGCCACTTCCCCACGACTATTCAAAAAATACCAAAACAAAACTGTTAACGGGAGAGGAAAGGAGAAGAAGAAAAGGAGGGAAAAAGGGCAAGGAATCAAGGAGGAATGAAAGGGGCTTTCTTCGATAAATTTCTAAGGAAATAATTCTCTTACTTAATTTAAGGTGTTTAATGTATTTTCTTGATGCATGGACCCTTAAAATTTCTGAAAATTAGATTTGAAAATGAATAAATTGATGATGAATAAATGTTATATGCATGTAGAGGATTGAATTTGATATAGAACTTGTCGGTACCTTCTTTATCCTTTAGGCCCATCAAAGTAGCTAGACAAAGCCCAATTAAAAATAAAAGATGTTTGGACCAAATTATGGAATGCTCTAAATAACCATTAGAATTAAGGATTTGACCCGTTCTATTCCCAAAAATCTCGGAGGAGATATTCAGGGGATAGTGGGCTAGTGGGGCAGTTATCAGTGCCCCTCTCTCTTATATGGACTATATATTGTACCCCTTGCACGGGGCAAAGGGTCGGTAGAAAAACTTCTCTCGAAAGATACTTAATAGAATAGTAGACCCCTCTGTGGATGGAGGCAATTTGCCGAACCACGTACGTCTTTGTGTTGTGTGATTGTGATCTTTGTCGTTCTTAACTTTTTGGTGATTGTCTTTCATTATTATTTGCACTGTTCTAAAAAACCCGCCTAGGCTCCGCCTATGCACGCCTAGGCTTGAGGCTTGGGAGAAACGCCCCGCCTTAAGATTTTGACGCCTTATGCTTGGTAAAACCCTTAAGCCATACTTTTTCTCTAAAAACAACAATGCTTTAGTGAAACGATATCTCCTTTTAAAGATTTTTTTGCAAACCAGACCATTATCTCATCCAAAATAATCAAATAGTATTTTTATTTGCAAATATTCAGACATATTTTTATGATATGTACAATTTTAGTATTTTAATAGCCTTGTAATGGTTTTAAAATATTAAAATATATTAAAAAGACCTAAACGCCTTTTCACGCCTTTTTACGCCAAGGCCCGCCTAGGCTTCTAAGGCTTAAGGCCTGGCCTCCACGCCTCGATCACGCCCCGCGTTTTTTAGAACCTTGATTATTTGTGTTGAAACTTTTGTAACCACAATTGGCGTCGTCTATGGGAAGAAATTGTTTTTCCTTTAAGAAAGCCTTGACCAACAAGGACCTGCAATGTCTGATCACTGCAGCAATGCCCCTCAAGCAGGGGATATCCAAGAATAGCCTATCCCTCCTAGGGTAAGGTCTGAAATCCATCATTCAAACCCAAGACTTCGCTAAGAGAGGCAAGTCTCCAAAGAATGTCAGGGAACAGTTAGGTCCACACAGATTTCTAGGCTGATAGACGCTTATGAGGCTAGGCTCCAAGAACAGGAGGAGGCCACTCAGAAACAGGAGGCTGAAAATGCTCACCTCAAAAGGCGACTGGAAAGAATGTAAAGGGAACTCCATCATAACACGAGGCAATGCCATAATCAGACTTCTATCCCTCAGGCGAGCAAATCTCGCAGCCGAGGATGGAGCCCAAGATACAGGTCACAAAGAATGGAAAGAGACAGGTAGGATAATGACCGATCCTAGCAAGAATAACCAACTTGCTACTACAGGAACCCTAGATGAAGGAATGATAATATACAGAGCTTCGTTTGGAGAGAAATGGACCAACACCCAGCTCATTGGGGTGCCAAATCAACAAGAGAGCTAGCCATGTGAGTTCCCCAAACCCAGATGAAGTCCCCCTTTTCAAGGGCGATAAAAGAAGAAGAGGAAGAAGAAGAAGAAGAAGAAGAAGAAGAAGAAGAAGAAGAAGAAGAATAAGAAGCCCCAAAAAAGTTTGCAATGCCTAGATTCAAGATTTACGATGGCAAGACTAATACCATCGATCATGTCAGACAATACAGGCAGGCCATGACCCTATAAAACCATAATGGTGCACTCATGTGATAAATTTTCCCATCAATCCTATACAATGTTGCCCAAAAATGGTTCGAGAAGATCCCTCATAGATCCATCAGGAACTTTAAGTCTCTAGTCGAGTTGTTAATAGCTCTCTTCATTACAAGTAACTTTCATCCGAAAAGGATGGACACTTTGCTGATAATAAAGAAAAAAACCTCAGGAGAACCTCAAAGACTACGCAAAGAGATACTGGGAGGTGTTCAATAAAGTCGAAGATTGCTCAGAGCAGGTCACTATAGTATCCTTAAAGATCGGATGTCCCTACTCCCATCTCCTACACTAGTCCCTCACTAAGAACGAGACCACAACCATCGACGACTTGATGGCTCATATCTAGAAATATGCTAAAGTCAAAGACGTAACCCATCCTAGTGCAGGAGAAAATGGTGGCACCAAGGTTGCCGGTAAGGGGGAGAGAAAAGTGACACTCAAAAGAAAGGGAATAAGAATGGGGGTAAATGTGGACCCAAGACTGGGAACAAAGGTGACGTCTCGAAGGCGTTCCAAGACGTGAATACCATCTTCAGAGAACCAATCTATAAGATCCTTGCAAAGATCAAAGACAAACCATTCAATAAGTGGCCTTAGAAGATGGGTAAAGACTCCTCCAAGCAGAATAACGCATTGAGATGTGCATTTCATAAGGAAGGCGGGCACAAAACCGAGCATTGAAAGGACCTTGAAGAGCTAGCTCGAGCTGGACATTTAAATAAATTCGTAGAGAAGAAGGCAGAGAAGGTAGCTACAAACGATAATCAGAAGCCCGATAATGTTCTCGGGGAGGATGTCGATCATGAATTTACAGTAATTCATGGGGCGTTCGGCCTCAAACAGATTCAAGGGAACGTAGCTCGAATGGAAGTGAAGAAGTTGACAGTAGTGATCCAAGCTTTTCAGATTGATTCGGCTAAAACCCAAGTTGGGAAGCATCGACGCCTTGAGAAAATCAACTACAACAAGCATATCGTGTTCACATATGAGGATTTGGTGGGAGTAAGAACTCCACACCATGACGCATTGGTCATTACACTCAGGATAACTAACTTCGACATCAACAGGTTACTCATCGACCAAGGCAGATCATCTGAAGTAATGTACCTAGAGCTATTTAGGAAGATAGAGTTAAGCATTACTCACCTAAGAGAGGCCCTCGTTCCTTTGGTTGTCTTCGCTAGAAAGAAAATAATGCCCTTAGGAATGATCGTCCTACCGGTAAGGGCATGAAACATCTCAAAGATGATCGAATTTCTTATGGTTGATATTCATGCGATGAAGGCCATCTCATCGACCTATCATCAAAATTTGAAATGCATGACAAAGCATAGGGTAGTTGAAATTCGTGGAGATCAAGCAATGGCAAGAAAATGCCTCATAGCGGCCATATGCCCCAAATAAGAGAAAAAGGTGGAGGAAGTAAGAAAAAAAGACGAAGAACATGAGAGGCTAATTCCCTCCAAATAGTAATTAAGGTATGGCAGACCAGGAGTGAAGGAGACCAGGCTCCTCCCCTCTGAGAGGGTCATTAAGGACCTGGAAGAAGTCACAGATAGAAGTGTATCGACTGAAAGAACATTTTTTATTAAAACATCCCTTACTGATCACGAGAAGAAGGAATTGGTCACCCTCCTTCGAAGAAATTTGGATGTTTTCATATGGGAGCCCTATGAGCTGCCTGGAATCGATCCAAGCATTACTTGCCACCGATTACACATGGATCCAGCCTTCAAACCTATTATATAGAAGGCCCATCGGACATCTCCAGAGAAGGCCAAAGTAGTGGAGAATGAAGTGGAGAAGCTATTGGATGTAGGGTTCATATGGGAAGTTCAATTCCCCAAATGTCTATCTAACCCGGTAGTAGTCCCTAAGATCAATGGGAAGTGGAGAGTCTATATTGACTTCATCGATCTCAATAGGGCTTGCCCAAATGATAGCTTCCCCCTTCCAAAGATAGACCAGCTGGTAGATGCAACAACAGCTCATAAAAGAATGAGATTCTTAGACGCATATTTTGGATATCACCAGATCCCTCTGCACGAGATAGGTCAAGATAAGACCACCTTGATCGCCACTGTTGGCTTATTTTATTACAAAATTATGCCCTTCGAACTTAAGAATGCAGGAGCAACTTTTCAGCGGTCAGTTACCAGAATATTTAAGGACCAAATGGGAGACACCAAGGAAATGTATATCGATGATATGCTCGTTAAAAGAAAGCTCAAAGATATCCACCACTCTGGCCTAACAAGGACCTTTGAAATCCTCATAAAGTACCGAATGAAACTTAACGCAAGTAAGTGTTCTTTCGACATTCAGTCAGGAAAATTCCTTGGATACTTGGTCAGCGAGAGAGGTATAAAAGCTAATCCCGACCAAATTGATGCTATCAATAGGGTGTAATCCCCTCGAACTGTTAGAGATGTACAGAAGATGATATGAATGCTCGCTGCCTTAAATCGGTTCATCTCTAAATCTTCAGAAAAATGCCAGTCGTTCTTCCAGTTACTGAAGAAAACTAAGAGCGTGGAATGGAACGAGGGTTGCTCGAGGGCCTTAGAAGACTTAAGGCCTACCTCAGAAAGCCCCCTTTGCTCGTAATGCCTAGATAAAATGACCCTTTATATCTCTACATTGCATTATCAGATCATGTTGTGAGCTCTACCTTGGTATGTGAGAAAGAGGGAAGCCAACATCAGGTCATTATGCAAGCAAAACTCTTTTAGATACCGAGCAGTGGTACCTTCCCTTGGAGAAGCTCGCCTTTTCACTAGTGGTAGCCTCAAGAAAACTGAAGCACTATTTCGAGGCCTACTCTATCTTCATAGTTACCTCACACCCCCTCAAAGCTATACTAAGGAAAGCAGACCTCTCAGGATGACTGTCCAAATAGTCAGTTGAGCTAAGAATATTTGATATTCATTTTTAACTAAGGACTGCTATCAAGGGGCATGTCCTCCCCGATTTCCTTCTTAAGTTCACAGGAGAACAACCCTGCAATCAGCCCGAGACCAGTCATCTGAGAGAAGTCTCATAAGAGCCAGGCACCTGGAAGTTATATGTTGATGGAGCCTATAATTCCAGAGGGGAAGGAATAGGCATCGTGCTAGTTACCCTCGAAAATATAGTGCTCGAGCAAGAAGTCAGGCTTAAAATTGAAGCCTCTAACAACGAAGCTGAATATGAAGCACTGATGGCTGGTCTACAGAAGGCATAGTTTCTTGGGGAAAGACACCTTTAAGTTTTTAGCGACTCACAACTGGTATCCAACCAAATAAGTGGCGATTTCAATGCAAAAGATGAAAGGATGGAAGCCTATCTCTCCACTGTGAAAAGATTAATGCCCAAATTCAACCACATCAATGTTCAGCAGTTTCCCAGGGGACAAAATAGCCATGTCGATGCCCTAGAAGCTCTGAGCTCAGCGATCGATTCCGACTTGAGGAGAATAATTCCAATCGATTTCCTTGCATTACCGAGCATCAGCCAAAAAATTGAGCCACCAACCCTCGAGCATGTTTCCATATTAAGAAAACTCCCAGCTGGATTAAACCCATAATAGATTACTTACAAAATAACGTACTGCCAAGTGATAAGAAGACTGCCCATCAGATAAGAGTCAAAGTTGCTCGCTTTCATTTATCCCCTGAGGGAAAGTTGTATAAGAAATATTTCACTAGCCCTTACCTTGAATGCGTTCATCCAAAGAATATAGAGCAAGTTCTGCATGAACTCCATGAAGGAATTTGTGGAAATCACATAGGAGGAAGGTCGCTAGCTTTTCGATCAATGAAGGAAGGGCACTGGTGGCCATGCATGCAAAAGGACACTGGAGTCTACACTCGAAAGTGCAAAAAATGCCAAATGCATGCACCTATGGTTCACCAGCCCGCCAGCGACCTAAAGTCACTTACCAGCCCATGCCCCTTTGCCTAGTGGGGTCTGGACGCCGTTGGCCCTCTACCAACTATTGTTCAAAATTGGAAGTATCTATTGATCGCTAACGACTAATTCACCAAGTGGATAGAGGCAGAACCACTGGCGGACATCAGAGAGGCATATATAATGAGGTTTATATGGAAAAATATAATTACTCGCTTCGGGATACCCAGAACAGTCATCACTGACAACGAAACCCAGTTCGAGAGTGTCCCATTCCAAAGCTTTTACAACGACCATGGAATCAGGCACTACTTCAGCTCTGTGGCATACCCTCAGAGTAACGATCAAGTTGAGGCTTCCAATAAAAAAAATGATCGATAGAATAAAGAAGCGCCTAGAGCGAGCCAATGGAGCATGGGTAAATGAACTACCCCACATCCTCTGGGCCTATCGCACCACCCCGAGGTGAACAACAGGAGAAACACCGTTTACACTCACATATGGAATGGAGGAAATTATTCCATTGGAAGATGGTCTCCCTACCATAAGGTCCACGCCAGAACGATGGAGCATTTCTCACTGAACTTGTCTTAGCTGACGAATGGTGAGAATTGGCTATAGTGAAACTGGAAGCCTACTAGTAACAGTTAGCCAAGCACTATAATAGGAGAGTCAATCTAAGGAGAAAGTCCTTGGCAGCGTTGTGAAGCCATCAGATGGAAAGTTAGGACTGAAATATGAGGGACCATTCAAGGTGATAAGGGACGACCTACAAGGAGCCTATCACTTGGAAATGCTCGAGGGCAGGGAGATACTAAGAGCTTAGAATGCGTCCAACCTGAAGAAACTCTACTTCTAGATTTCCCTTATAAGGCACCATTAATTTAGGCAAAATTTTTATTTTTACAAACTTAGTGTTGCTCTTTGTTCATGACTCTCATTAACAAAATTTTATCGGCCTTGGCATTCTATGTGTATTGGTTTTTTTTTATATATATTTTAGCATATGCATCCTTTCCAAATTACAGGCTTCACTCTTTTAAACATGGGTATAATTAGCAGGGTAGACAAATGACACCCTCCACAGGTCTTTGTTCATAACATAAATAGCCTCCTAGGTTGCTCCGACAATAAGTAAAGACCTGTATGGGATCCTTAGGCAGTATTACCACAGGGTCACCGACATAGTTAGGCTCTAAAATCCTGCTCGGGAGGATTGTCCGTTAATCAGGTGTATCCTTTCCATCACCCTAATTAGGCCTAAGGCAGTGTGATGACACGACCTAAAAGGTAAAGTAAGGTGGAACGTTATAGATAAGGCCTACTGGACTGGGGGAATACTCATTTAAAATAAACTAAAGATCATTGATCAATCAAAAATATATGTTTAATCAGATTGAGCCAAAAATATAAATACTTTATTGATAATGATTACATAGATACATGAGAAACAACTGAAAATAAATAAAAATCCTAAGGTGGTCCATCTCGGTGAGCAAGGTAATCAGCTACCCACGCTCTTCGACCATTATCAGGGGATGGGAAAAGTCCTCCTCAATATCCTTAAAGCTCGGCTCCAGCAGCCATCTCGGGATAGCATCTATTCGGATCCAGCGATCATCCCTTCTAAAAGGATTTGGTTCTAATAATGAGGGAGTAGTCTGATGCATGGACCAGAGGACGGAATCCTTGGGCACCATTAATTCCCTGAGGGCACTTAGTCACCCTTTAATAAAGGCAAGCTCTGCGACCTCGTTTAGCTTTGTGAGAGCATTTCTCCAGCTGTAGTTATACCCATCCGCCCACACTTGACGAGGACCTTTTTTAAATAGGTGTCTTAGCCTGGTAGTATCCCTCTGAAGCCCAGAAGCTATCACATATGCTCGACGCACATCGTCTTTTAGCACAATAATCTCACTTTGACAACTACCATCATCAGGTCTGGATCGCCACCTAGGTAACAAGGATGAACCCTGGATAACTGAAAGGATAGTGCTCATCACGTTATCCCTTAAACGAGTAACCTCTTTTTGTAAATAATCATTTTCTCGTTGCAACACCTCCCCAACTTGGTTGATTTCAAACGCATCCAAAAGCCTCGCTTTCAGAGCATTCACCTCTTTTTGAATGGAAGCACTAATCTCTTTCATTTCTTCAATTATGTCCTTCAGATTGGCAACTAATTCGAACTGATCTTTGTAATCCTTGTTCTGAGAGATTTACAGATTTTTATGAATGCTCGGCGAACTTGGTCACTCGCATTAAAAACCAAGAATTTGGCCTAAGCGAGAGGTAGTGGGGATATAATCACCAAGATTAACAAACTATAATAGCATGAAAGCATACAAAATACACGTCAGTAAATGCAGGAAAGAGAACTTCTTCATTTCATTCAAAATTGGCGTTGTCCAAGAACGGATACATCGGACGAAAAGAAGAAATTGAAAAAATATAACAAAATTCGTAAAAATTTAGGTGGAATCAACAACCTACTCCGGAGTTGCTGGCTCTTTTTCCTTATCGATAGCAACCTCGTTTGCCACAGCCCCAGGGACATCTCCCACAATAGAGGAGAGATTTACCTCTTGGCAATCTGTAGGAGCAACAGGAGCTTGCTCATCAATCACAGGCTTAGGCTTAGGAACCCTTCTTAAAATTAGCTCGACTGATGTAGTCAATTTGTCTGTCGGTATCTTCTTAAGCTGTTATCCAACCTTCATTATAGCCACTCTCCCTGATGCCAGCCACCTCAGCCTCTAGCTTTGCCACCTTCTCAGACAACACCTTATTTTCCTCGGTCATAACTAGCTTGTCAGTAATCACAGTGCTATAAGTTGTGCGCAGCTCCCCCAGCTCCTTTGCCGACTGAGATCTATCCTTATCAAAAGAAACTTTGGCCTCAGACAAAGCCTTCTTAGAAGACTTAAGGGCATCCTAAGAAGACTTCACATCATCTTCGAGCTTGGACCTCCTAGACAAGTCAGCTCTCGCTTGCGCAAAAGAACAGTATAGTTAGAGACGAACTGGAAAGAAAGAGAAGATGTTAACCAACAGATAAACAAGGCATAAAGGTACGGAAAAAGAGATAATATAAAGGTTTCCTTACCAAAACAAGCCCTTGAGATGATTTGAGGGCTAATTGATTGGACCCAATGCTCAACGAACGCTTGTGGTCTGCCGTAAGCACTGCTTTCTCAAGCAATAGTGGGGCAAGATGATGGGTCATAGCCATCGAGGCCCTCTTAACAGGAGTAGAAATAGACACTAAGGAAGACTTGGAGGCCTGTGTTTTTCTCCTTTTCTCCTCTTCTCTTTTCTTCCCTTCCTCTCTTTTTTTTTCTTCTTCTCTCTTTCTCTCCCTCTCCTTCCTCTCCTCCCCTTCCTTCCTCTTCCTCTCCATCTCCTTCTCACGAGAATCTATCTGAGAACCACCGGTAGTATCTCCAGGCCCTGGCTTTTGGATCTTCATCCTGCTAGAAAAAATGGCATCATCATCATAATCTCGAATCAAGTTCCTTATCTTGGGCGGGGCCATATCTTCCTCGGTGGATTCTCCTAAAGAAGAGCCTTCCTCGCTGGAACTCTCTCTACCAGATCCCTCCTCACTAAATCCTTCTTCACTCGATCCCGCCTCACCAATACCTCCCCTATCACCTCCAACACTACCTATCCCTGAACTATTCTTTTCTTCGCGATTCAACTGGATAAGCTTAGGAGAGATGGCTTCCTCTGGGATATCAATGTGGGGAATGGACTTTTTTTACTATCTCGGCCTATTTGGACTCAGTCGTGCACTCAGAATTGTCATTCGAAATACATTATAACATTCCCCCATTTTCGATTTAAAAATGCGACACAATAATAATTCAAATAATTAAATCTAAATTCACCAAATTTGAATAATTCTTCCAATTTAAATAAATTCTCCAAACCATAATTTAAATTTCTCCAAAGTTAATAAATTCCATTTCTCCCAAAAATATTAAAATTCTTAGTCCTCAAAATTATAGGGTGTTACAAACTTCTCCCCTTACAAAGGAATTTCATCCTCGAAATTCGGATAAGTATAGTACTCCAAGCCTCAAATACATCCCTATTCCCATACACATTAGATCATTACATCTTTCTAGCTCTTCTTAACCACTAATTATATAAAAAAAATTAAATAACCAGGGCACCCATACACCCTATACCCGTGCTTATCCACACGAAAGATACCCGACTTTAATAGCCGTAAATCATAATATAGCTTCCAACTCGTAGTTATAACCACATACATGTAAAATAACTGAGGTACCCAACCCATGTACTAACGACCAAACATCTCTCCACTTCCAAATTTTTGCTAAGTTTCATGCGTGGGATGTCTTGCAATGCAAAATCCAAACAAGGAACCCCCGCCTGAGACACTATTGCCTAACATTTGCAAATCGTTAAGATTCGTTCGACCCCCAGTCCATAGCACGTACCCCCAAATACACGTCTCTTAACATAAAAGTGTACACGCCCACTCTTACACTATAAAAGATAACATACAATACCGTTCCCTTACTACCACTAGTTTTTTTGTGCAAAATAAATGTCGAGCTATATCTCCCGGCTCGAAAATAAACCTAACCACCCTGAATCACATCAGTGAACGTCCCCACTCCCCGTGATAAAATTTATAATATAAGCATATTTATAATGCAACATGTTTTAACATATACACTCGTATATGTATGAGCTAGACCCTATCTCAGGTGATACCTAGCAAAAATCATCCATATCCTGGTACAGGAAACACAAATTCTTACTATAATTATCCACTATAACTCCAAACCATCGCTAACCATCCTAAACTTGGAAAATAACCCATTTTACTCTCATAACTCTCTAAAGTAGTAATCTCACCTGTAATGTAAACATCCCTGCATACTTGTCGTTAACATCTCGTTCGTAACATATTTATTTCAAACTCAGGTCCGCATTCTTGGCGTGACTATATCCCATATAGGTATTGTCAATTACCCCACAATTTGCAATATAATTCTTCTCGATACTACCCCACCCATTAACTTGTGGTACATAAGTTTTCTCTGTGCTTCTTTGGTAGCACTACCTAGCTACGCCGGCCTTATAGCGTAATAGCTCTCATCTCAAAGTGTTTTCTCCACACAATCAATAATCACCATTGAAACTGATATCCAAGAATCTAACAATGTCTCCCCACTACCGACGTTTATTTGGGCTTATATGTGTCACATTTCACAACAGAGCCCAAAAAAACTTCCCCCAAATGGAATAATCACTAGCATTATCGTTCATAGATTTTCGTAGACCCAAGCATATAATTGGGACACTTAAAACTCTGTCCTTATACTAATAGGTCTAGTTGTTGACTATCGTGTCTCTAAAGGAGATATATAATGTTGCTCTCGCAGTATCACTAAGTCCTCAACGTTAAGTCAATAACGAGCTAAATTCCTCCACTCCGTGGTCAATTCTCCAAGCCCTGAATCACATCAGTAAGAGTCCCTATGCACTGAGATACAATATAACTAGAAAACTATTACCTCTAGAGTCTTATTTCATGAATTAATATAGACACGATCTAGACTTTCTTAGTCATCGCAAAGGAACATGCATCCTGCCCTGGAACCGCGAACACGATAGTCTTGCTATAACCGTCCAACATCGCTTACCCATCGATAACCAGTACTTACCTAGGAAAAATCACTCTTATAACACCTCTAAAAATGATTTAACCTTGTAAAATATACCCCTTGTGTTCACACCAGCTTCCCTGCAAATAAAACTAAAGAGAGCCCTGCTACCCCACCATAAATATATACATAATAGTAACACTACAATACACCCACTAAACTCATCTCCCACACGAATATAGTGTTAGAAAGAATACTGTGACCACTCTTGTCATACAAAATTCACCCCATCTATCAGAGGATAAAACTCATAATTTTCACTCACCTATACACCGGCGACCCAAATGGTTCCTGGACATAATATTCTCATCCAAACCGTACCAAAAACTTCATAATTGTTGTCCCTGACTTACTGTGGACATATTCAACAGATGTTGCCCTACTTCCCACATATAAGACACCTCTTTGTGTCGATCCCCTGTTTCTAGCCCCACTAGCCAAAAAATTTGCCCAAAATTTATTCATGGGTGACGCTGGATGCCACCCTACATAATTGCCTTTGGGTTATCTCCTTCCATTGACTTATTACACTTCTCTCCTACTCGAATCCTTATAGATGGCCCTTCCAAAAGGTTCCTTCTGAATCTCTCCACCCATTGTTGACTATGCTGGGTGAGTCTGAAATTGTACCATCGTTATCTAAAATAGTGCTTCGGGAGACTATCTCTCTCGAGTGATTATTCTATCATCATGTAAAGAGGTGATCGCTTAAATAAGCTCTGATACCAATTTGTAGAATCGCTACAGCGGAAATATTGCGACTTCTCAAATAAAATCCAATTTTAGTTAAATCCTAAAACATGCATCTAGATGATTTATCCAAAAATATAAAGCATGCAAGATAAAACAAACAATTTCAGAAAAAATCCTCCAAAGGGGAAAAACCTTTTATTTCACTATAATTTGTAAAAAAATGGCTTACACGGATTACAATAAAATAGAGTGACATACGAAATACCCGCAGGTGTCGGTGTCGATGTCTCAGCTGGAACTTTCCCTTTCCAGGAGGGCAGCAGTGAAGAAGAAAAACGGCTTCTCTACAAGTGTGATCTTTATAAGGACTCCCTCCACAATAGCGCGCAGCTCTCCGGTTGTAGAGTTCTCCCCATAAAGATAAACAGTAGCAAGGTGTGTTCTTCAACAATAAAACAATTCACTAAAGCAAGATGGGAGTTTTGTGAATTGAAAACAAAGAGGGATTAAACCCTAAAAGAAGAAGCCAAAAGGATTCTGCAGATTCGCAGTTTTCTATTTGTCAAAAACTGTGGACTTCTTAATGAAAACGGACTTATTTAATGAGTATTTATATAAAAATGCACCACCTCGAAACTCAAGCTCGTTCAAACGACATCTAACTACATGCTATGTCGTTCAAAGGACAATTGTAGGTCGTTCAAATGACCTATCAAGCGAGATTCCACGCGAGCCTGTAGAAAATTTCGATACGAACGTGTGGTCTCCAGTTTCGTATCATTCAGATTTTTTATGAATTAGTTATGATTTTTCTACGAAAAGGAGTCCGAAAACAAAATCTTTAGAAAACTATTTTGTAAAAAATATCCCAAAAGCTCTAAGTGAAAATTTAAGGTATTTAAAACATAACCTTACCAAAGTAAACTTCGTGGAGTCTTGAATGATGAAGAACTTGAGTAATTCGGATCCGTCTTTGATGTAGATGTCTCTTGCATGCTCTTCGATGGTGTAGCGGTATATGACATAATAAATTGATAACAGACCTATGAAAATATGTCGTTACAAATCTCCCCCTATGTCTATGTCGATACATACATAAAAAATCTGAATTATGAAAAACCAAAATGCCTATACAAATCTACCCTCCCATGAATAAATTTGCAAGACTTCAAAACTGTTCTTCAATCATCTTTGTCAAATCTCAAAGATTTTCTCATCAGGGTGTGCAACATATCAATCTTCAATTTTGTACCTACACACGTGAGATAAAGCAAAAACCTTCGTGACACATCGAGTTTGAAATGATATAAGAATGAAGTATTAATAATGAAATCTCCCCCATAATGCAAAACTCCCCCATAACTGATAATTCTTTCTCCCCCTTTTTATGATGTCCCCAAATAGACATATAAGAAGAAACAATCAAAACATGGAATGTCACGATAAAAATTCATAGCAAACAAAGATCAAGCTACGCGCATGCAAAGGTGTGTCCCCAAAAACTTCACAAACTATTTTTGGATTTTTCAATTTTTTTGTACAAAAATAGGATACAAAAAAAAATCACACCATGGATTTAAACTCAAACAACCAAGTAATGGAAACGTAATGAATGGGTGTGAACACATTCGATAGGTAAATAAACTCAATCAATCATATGTGCAAGACGCGTACGTGTACCCCTAACGGATGAACATCAAAAGAATCCTTAGGTGTAAAAATTATTGAATTTAAATGACATCGTCTTAATCAAATCAACAAGTCAAAGGCTAAATGATTTCCACACAATAACGTCCAAAACTATTTAGTGTCGTTTCGAGAACTTTTCAAATGACGTGCAAACCCATTGATATATCCATCCAAAACTCCCTCATATATAATAATGCAATTCTGAATATCTGAAGAGGTACTAAATTCTCAACTTAGAGAAAACCTATTGGCCCAAATTTTTGGCATATTTCATCTTTTTATTAATTTTTTTGTGTGGGCTCTTTTCAAACGGTGGCTTTCACGACATGATTATTATTCACTCGCAGCCCTTTCCCGTGTTCACTCATCATTTTTTCAAACTAAACAATTTATTCCTCACGGGCAATGGTTTTTACATGCACTACTTTTATTACTCTCGTATTATTGCACTTGATTCGTTTTAAGGACGGGATTGAGATGAAAACACCCAACCAACATGTGATAAGTCAAGAACGATAATCAAACAAATATGTGCATGTGTGCAATAAAGGAAACTATGAGTCAAACATGTAGGAAACAACACTTAATTACATCTTAATGACTCCAAACATTATAAAGCACATGGATGAATTGACCTATTGTCTCAAAACACTATCAAATAGTCACATGGATAAATGGAATGAAATTGTGACTCGGTCATCCAAGTGTCTATCCATAAACGGTGAAGACAAAATACAAAATCTTTATGGATTTTTAAAAAATTTATCAAAATAAAATCTTTTTGTATTTTTTTTTTAAAATTTTCAAACAGAAAAAAAAAATATAACTACAAAATGATACAACCAGCAATAGGCATATAATATCGATATGCACAATATCCTATGCTAGTAAAAAGTAATCACACAAGAGAATCCACAATGAACGCATATGTGATAAATGAGTAATGCAGTGTTATTAATTAAGCATGGATACCAAGAATAACTACATATAAACGACCTGAAGCAAACCCATCAGTACCAAAAATCTAAGCATATGAACACCGGGTACATGAATCAGAAGGGAAGCAAAAAATAGAATTTTCAGACAGGTCACTCAAACGATATCGCTCTGTCGCTCGAACGACAAGGGCATGTCGCGAGATGTGACTTCGCGCGAGATAGAGATGTCCCTCAAACGACAATTCATCTCGCTCGAAGGAGAAAATAAAAAATTCCCATTATTCCCAAAAAATCATATAGTTTTGCCCAGTGCAAAAATTTCATGAAAACAGTACCTGAAAGGGGCAAACAGATCCAAAACAGTGCTAAATCAGTAGCGAAACACACAAATGCAACAAATATACCAATGTGCGCTACATCAAAGTGAGTCATAACACTAGAAAGAGTATAACATGTTGCGTCGCTAGTGTATGACAAACATCCAACACAATCAACCAAAAGATTTCACATGGGGTGAATCACGTGCAAGCAAACGGGAATCATGGACAAGTAAACCATAAGCCTCTAAATCTGATTTCCTAACCCAAATCGATGTGTAATGAGGTGTGGGGGTGTGGGGAATCAAATTTATTCTTCTATTAACCTTCATAGGTTCATTTAAAAGCTTGTAACAAAATCGCCTAAGATGACCTTGCCTATCGCAATGTGTGCAAGTGTAAATTGGGCGGTGTGTGTTACCTAAAGGGGGCCCTCTCCTCAAATTTCTCGATTGCTCTCTCCAAATTTACCTAGGTGGGTCTCTCCTAATGATCCTAGGAGGTTCTCTCACGATATTCTTAGGGGGCTCTTTCCTAACAACCTTAGGTGTCTCTTTCTTAACAATCCTAGGAGGCTCTCTCACACGTGTGGGAATGGGTACAACATGTTTTTCAATACCAATCCCACCCCCATCCTTTGTTATCTCGACGGTGCCTAAAATCTTATCAAGTTTTTCAGACCTAGATTCCAAATCAAATTTCACTTTACTTAAATCTTTCAATTTCACCACAAGTTCACTTATCCTAGATTCATGTACACGTCTAGATTCCTCAAACTCTAAAAGCTCCTTTTTCATAGTCTCCATCAACCCTCTAAGACTATCTCTCTCACCCTCAACGTACTCAAGCTTCTCTTTCAAAATTTTCTCATGTGCCCTAAGTTCTTCAACTAAAACGTCATTATTTTTTAAGGCACACTCTTTCAATTGAGCTTCAAGTTTCAAGTTTTCCTTTTTTGTCTTTAAATATTCAAAATACAAATTATTGTAGGCAACTTTCAACTCACTCAATTCTTTTTCTTCCTCCTCACTCTTTTCACCCTCACTCTCATCACTAATCATACGGATGGGAAGCTCTCGCCTAGAAGCATAAAAGACTTCTTCTTTCGAATCACAATCACTAAGGGTAGAAACATGTGAAACCGATTTATTCAATTTTTTCTTTAAATTTATGGTACACTCATCTAACGTGTGACCAACACCCTCACAACAAGGACACCTCTCAGAATCGTTTTCAACAGAAGATTTAAAACAAGAGTTCGTGTGAATTTTCCAATTAACGTTTTCAAAAATTTGACATCGAAGATCATCAAAACCATCAAAAGACATTTTGGTACAAAAATCAGGATCAAAACACAATAACTTAGTGCAACAGGCTCTGATACCAATTTGTAAAGAAGTGATCGCTTAAATAAGCTATGATACCAATTTGTAGAATCGCTACAGCGGAAATATTGCGACTTCTCAAATAAAATTCAATTTTAGTTAAATCCTAAAACATGCATCTAGATGATTTATCCAAAAACATAAAGCATGCAGGATAAAACAAACAATTTCAGGAAAAATCCCCCAAAGGGGAAAAACCTTTTATTTCACTATAATTTGTAAGAAAACGGCTTACACGGATTACAATGAAATAGGGTGACATACGAAATACCCATAGGTGTCGGTTTTGATGTCTCGGCTGGAACTTTCCCTTTCCAGGAGGGCAGCAGTGAAGAAGAAAAACGGCTTCTCCACAAGTGTGATCTTTATAAGGACTCCCTTCATAATAGTACGCAGCTCTCCAGTTGTAGAGTTCTCCCCACAAAGATAAACAGTAGCAAGGTGTGTTCTTCAACAACTAAATAATTCACTAAAGCAAGATGGGAGTTTTGTGAATTGAAAACAAAGAGGGATTAAACCCTAAAAGATTAAGCCAAAAGGATTCTGCAGTTTCGCATTTTTCTGTCTGTCAAAAACTGTGGACTTCTTAATGAAAACGGACTCATTTAATGAGTATTTATATAAAAACGCATCGCCTCGAAACTCGATCTCGTTCGAACGACATCTAACGACATGCTATTTCGTTCAAACGATCAGGTCATTTGAACGACCTATCAAGCGAGATTCCATGCGGGCCTGTAGAAAATTTTGATACGAACGCGTGGCTGCCAGTTTCGTATCATTCTGATTTTTTATGAATTAGTTATGATTTTTCTACGAAAAGGAATCCGAAAACAAAATCTTTAGAAAAATATTTTGTAAAAAATATCCCAAAAGCTCTAAGTGAAAAGTTAAGGTATTTAAAACATAACTGTGGCACCCCGCCTAATTAAATACCGGGCGATCACTCCTTTATTAAATTAAATCAAGGTAAACAGTTGGTTCATTCTCAGCGTCACTCTCGATAAAAATAAATTTTCCAATTTAACACCCTAAATAATTAAGCTAAGTGTCAAAAACATTTTCATACAACTTTCCCAATTTTAATTAACGAAAAAGATTTATTTAATTAAAACAACATTTCTACAATTAAGAATCATACCACAATAAACCAAATAACATAAACCATTCATCAATCGGATGTCAACATATGAAACTAAAATAATACATCCGTCCTGAACAAAATCCCAAAATAACGAACTAGGAAATAACTGAAATAACAATGTCCCAACATAAAGAAATAATGGAAAGGGCTACACATGCCCATCTGAACGAAAATGCTAGGAGTGGATCTGAATGAACGAAGTCGTCTAATCCAAAGACCTGCAACTCCCACCTAAGCTGCAGTGCGTTCCTTCCAAAAGATCCTAAGCAAGACGCCCCTGTGGCTGGGCACCTGAAATACATACATATATATATACAAGGGGGAGAGGGAGAGATAAAACGGGTCAGATCCCGAAAGTGTGTATGATTTAAAATTAGTTTAGCAAGTATTTAAATTGATACAGGCCAATGCAATAACATATTAGTTCGACACTCTCTTGAGAAATTCTCACCTCTCTTCTAGTGTGCACGCCTATCGTACTAACCTTCCCCAAATGGTTTAACTTAACATATTATCATACTAACCTTCCCAATAATTTAGTTTATCTTAACTTACTCATAAGTTTTAAAAAAAACGATCAATGACAACGTGTGAAAAGGGTACTTTCAAAGTGTAGCACAACTCTCGTTTTAGCTTCATTAATTTATAAAGTTTCCCAGTCTCATATTATACTCTCATAAAATAAGTATTTCCAATCTGATTCATCAAACATGACTTACTTACCAAATCACAGTTGGTAGTTCCAAGTTTCAGAACTTCATATATATTAAATACTCGCGTAATATATATATTCTAATGGCACCCCACATAAAAATTATGGTGCGGGCATACTCTGCTATCCAATCCCCGTATCAATCGTACTAAGGGAAATACAAGTTCGGAATCACTCTCGAACTGTATCAATACAAACACAAACAATATTGAGGCGAAGTATAGTTTCCAAGTCCAAGAGGTCAGCACATACCCTCGCGTCTCTTAGGACCGTGACTATCGATTCGATAGCCTGTACCTAGGATTCCTATCTTCTAGGGTACGAATCAATATCCCCCGTAAGGCAACACAGGATAAGACCGTCCCAGCGCGGTAACCTCAGGGATAGCAAGTAGCGCGGGTACGTTTTTCACATGTATATAATATATGCACACACAATCATATAAATATACTAATTTCATCATATTAATATAGGTCACTCTCGTTACCCATAATTACAACATTTATCCTTAATTTCACATTATTAGTATTACGCATAAGGTTTCGTCTCTAACCTTAACTCGAAGGGTTTTCTCACTAGTTATGGAACACGCATGGGTTCTATCCATCCAAGTAACAAATTCAGTAGGTAGACATCTATTCACTATCGTAGGTATTCGTCATAATCCCTCACTTGAAATACGTAGTTCGTCATTCCTTAATTAATTATCCCTAAAACACAATAATCATTTCATAATAAAGTTCTCAACACTTAATCATATGTCCTACTGGTCTCTCCTATATCCCGAAACATTTTATTTAATATGCCCAAGGATTATTCCATGATAAATTAATTCAACTAATTAAATATGGGGAAAATAAGAGGCTGCCAGAAAGGGTCGATCGATCGACGGCTGGGGCTCGATCGATCGAACCTTCGATCGATCGACGCTCTAGGGTCGATCGATCGATCAAGCAGGTCTGCGAAAATTCTGCAGAATTGCAGTTGCGGGTTTCACCAAAGTTCTTCATTCAAATTCATATTTTCCAACCCTAATCGTCCCAAAACTTATACCACAAACATAATAACATATTACCAGATGTTTCTAACGTTAAGCATGCGTATAACCATCATTAAACATGATTAAACAACCTAAAATCTCATCTAATCATCAAGAACCCTAAGTTTTCTTAACTTCTGTTCTAATCAGTTTTTCTCCAGAAATTTCTTCTACATAATCATCAAAAATTCGTGGGTCAATCATCTACATCATATAAGACTTCCAGAATATGGTTTTAATCTTTTCTACATGCAAATTCCTATCAAAAAGTGGGGTTTTCTTCCATAGATTATACTCCTAATCATTCCTAACTAATATGAATATTGCACCAACGAAAATACGCAAGTTAAACACTTGCCTGGGATTTCAGAGCTCTGGTTTCCTGCTGGTATTGGTGTGGTTGCGTTCTCCTCCTCGCGATCTACGCGTTGGTGGTGACGGCGGTGCAAACGGTGGTGTTTCGGCCTTGAATCTCCTTGAAAGGTCTCTCCTCTCTTCTCTAATGGCCGTTCTAGGATTTTGTAGGTTCTAACCCAAAAAGGCTAACTTAACCAGCTGATAAAGGCTGCTAAAATTCGTGGGTTTACTTACCCTATTTTGTAAAATGACCAAAATGCCCTCCCAGGTCACTAATTAGGCCTAAAAACACCCCGAGACTCACTAAACCCCCGGGTACACTTTTCTGACTATCTCGACCCTTCCGGACGCGTTGGCGCACTCAAAACGACCATACGAACAGCTTATAAAATATTCACTTTTATATATTAATAATTAATCCCGACGCGACACGGGCGCGTCCCGACCAAAATTCCCAAAACTGCCATTTCATTCACTCGTGACATTTACTATAATCAATATCATATATTACTAAGCTCATAAGTAATATTCAAAAATTTCATATAATTACTAACTCACGTCACGTCAATAATTATAACATAATTAATTTCCGAATTTTTATTAAATAATACACTCTCATTAAATTTAATAAATCCCCCACATTAACATAGCATAAAAATACGGGGTATTACAATAACCTTACCAAAGTAAACTTCGCGGAGTCTTGAATGATGAAGAACTTGAGTAATTCGGATCCGTCTTTGATGTAGATGTCTCTTGAATGCTCTTCGACGGTGTAGCGGTATATGACATAATAAATTGATAACGGACCTATGAAAATATGTCCTTACACATCACTTGTCTGAACAATAATAATGGTGACTCTTATCACGATCACCATTTCTAGAATACTCCATGTCTTCTACTGAGCTTTTCCTCTTGCAATCCTCCTACGACCCTCGTTGGTCGTCCCAAAGATTGATCGCTGTACAAAGTTCAACCGAACTCGTATATGAATCACATCAACTATACTTAATCGTAGGAGAACGTAAATGCACGTACATAAAGGAATACAACAATCCTATCAGAAGGACCTACATCAGAGGACGCTAAGCTGAAACGTGGAAAGCAGCACAAATCCTAAGGACACTAGAACCTGATGATTTGATACCATCTGTGACACCCCGCCTAATTAAACACCGAGTGATCAGTCCTTCATTAAATTAAAATAGGTTTCTCATCTGGTTCATTCTTAGCATCATTGTCGAAAAGCTTTGTAATTACTAATAACCTATTAGTTAAATCAAGTTAGTGCTAAATTTTATCTTTCTAAATAACCAAGACAAAATGTAAAGAGGAACTAAAGTAAAAACATCACCAACTGATAGATTCAAATCATCACATCCAATAACTAAATCAAGGTCCTGCCGAATAGACCATTGGCTAAAAAAATCCAAACCAAAACTAACAGATAATATAAATCTCATACAATCTGAAATGAAAACTGAATAAATGCTGTGAGCGACATGCTCGAGATAGATTGAAATAGAATTCTTAAACTATGAATTGAATGAGAGATGCATCTATCCAAATCCTACAACATTCACATATGCTGCATCTACGAATCCTTAGGAGGAAGTCAAGCCTGGCGTCCCAGTTCTTGGACACCTAAAAGATTTTGAAAATATTTGACAGCAAGGGTTAAAAGTCAAAAATTATTTTTAAAAATATTTAGCTAGTGAATTAAATTACAGTAATTTAAAATGCATGAATGCTCTTCATATTTAAGTTAGTGTCGCACTCTATTGAGGATATGCTCACCCCTCAACTAACGTGCATACCTAACGCTTTCTTTATATCCCACCTAGTCATCTACCCCGTAACTAGATTTTTGATATAACTCCTTTCAACCACCCTACACAAACCCGAGTATGACTAATATATGAGTTATAAGTTATTTATCACCTTAACTTAATTAATCATTTACCTTGAAAGCCATTTAACATTCACTAGTTATATAAGTAATACAATTTTCTCCATGTATTAAATTACCCGCATATAATTATTTATCCCATTATATACGTAAAACAATATTACAACATTCACACATATGTTGAATATATATATATATATATAATACATCCTCCCAAGTAATACCTCACCGGATGTACTCTCTAAAGTGCTATCACCCCAGGTTTACTCAGTCCCACTTGGATTTCTGAGACGACTATGGCCTGCAGAAATCGAAACATAATAAAAACATAATGGAGGTGGTCATATTTCCCCCGATTATGAGGACAGTCATCTCAATTCCTCGCCTTTATATTTTGTCGTTATGACATGGGAATTATACTCTTCCTGCGTTCTCTAGCCAGGAGATTCACCCACATCGTGTAACTTCCCCTTATAACACTAGAGTATAAATTAAATAAATATCTAGTCACTGATATTTATTAGCACACAATATATATATATATATATATATATATATATATATATATATATATATATACATACTATCACATTTCCGTCTATATGTATTTTGAATTAATTCCCGGTTTTATCATGCAAAATACCTGTAGCACTAGCCTAAAATATATATATATATATATACTATCACACTACCGTCTATATGTATTTTGAATTAATTCCCGGCTTTATCATGCACAATACTTGTAGCACTAGCCTAAAATATTCATGAGTCTATGGTCCGACTCTAAATTAATTAATTCTTCTCAATAATTAATTAAATACCTTGGCGTCGCCCAACAAATATATCCGGACTCGCTCACTTAGCCCGTATATAAATATTACCCAAGTCTATATTCCGACTCCAAATTTATTAATTAATTTCACCTTAATTAATTTAATCAACTAGTGTCACACAACTACAATACCCGAACAATAATTTGAGCGCGTTCCGGGTTATTTTTGAGAAGTCGTTTAGATATTTTATACCATTAAAAATGGTCCCGGGGTATAGATATGCAAATTGGGAGGTTATTGGCTCATTCTAGTTAAGGTTTCAAGCATATTTGGATCCCCAAAATTGAGGGTGAAAACCTAAGTTGGGATTAGGGAGTTTACTTGTTAATTAAGAAGATTAATAAACTCATTTCACTCATCTAAGAAATATTATTAGACAACACTTTCTACAACAATTATTCTGTAAAAATAATGTAAAAAATAACTTTTTAAAAGTTAAAACAGTTTTTTTATTTTATGTAAAACACATTTAACTTTTTATAACAGTTTTTTTAAATTGTAAATAGTTAAGACGTTTTTTTTAAAACAGTTGATTTTTTTTCAAACAATTGTAAAAAGTTAAAAACAATTTAAAAAATCAGTTTCTAATTAAAACATATTTTTAATTTTTATTAAAGACATATATTTTAACTGGGGGCTGCGTACATCCAACCCCCTAATATCCCGCAATGACGAGAACCTCGTACACTGAGTTTGAAATTTTTAATTTTAATTGGGACCACAAAATTGGACCATTTAGATTTGAGGGTTTTTTTGGTGTGTAGCTAATGATGCGAGGATGGAGTGCCTTGGCTTTGGGTAACACTCACCTCATTGGCGTTGGCTTTTATTGGCCGCTGCAATATGCATGTGGGATGTCTCTAGAGAGATTTGCCATCTCATATTGCACATTGAATTTGTGCTTATTATGATTCTCTCTGGTGGTCCTTTATAATTAGTTAAGAAGAGCTACTGAAACTGCTTTCAGTGTAATTTCTTTTTCTCCTTTTTTGGCTTTTGCTATGCATGTCATAAAAAAAATATCGGCACGTTTTTGACAACTTTTCCGAACCCCTTTAAAATTAATTGATAATTTATATTTACATGCAAGGACTAGAATTATCCAATACAGGTGTGACACATCAATTGGTCACAAGAAATGTGTGAAATTCGGGTGTCGAACGAGAATTATTCATTAATTAATTAGGTCTGACGCGTAAATATAAAAAAAAAACATAATTACAAAACTAACCCATGTTGCTTGCAAAGTAACAAAAGTAACCCTCTAGGTGGGCTATAAATGCGTACTAAATCTCTTCCATGAAGCACATGTAATATCCCGTGTTTTTCGGAATAAAATATCGTGACATAATTTAATTAAATAGTTTCGAAATAAATTCAAGAATAAATTAAACAGGAGGGACTTAAATTAAATGGTTGAAATTTAAATTGAGAATAAATGTGTATTCATGATTATATAATTATTTGACTCAATTGGGATTGACGGGTTCACCAGTACAAAATAAATCATATAGTAATTTACTTATGGTTACGTATTATTAAAGATAATAAAAATGGGTATGTGGAGCAAAAATAATTCGAGCGTCCTCCAGGATGTTATGGGAACTCGTTTAGATGTTTTAGACCTTTAAAAATGATCCCGGGATAGAGAAATATTAGTTGGGAGGCTATTGACTTATTCTAATTAAGGATTCAAGCATATTTGGTTGTCCAAAAGCGGGGGTAAGGCATAACTTGGAATTAGGAAGTTTATATGTTAATTACGAAGATTAATAAACTCATTTCACTACTCTAAGAAATATTTTAAGACAACAGTTTTTCAAATAATTGTTCTACAAAAAAATTATAAAAATAACTTTTTGATAGTTAAAACAGTTTTTTATTGTTATGTAAAACACTTTTTACTTTTTATAACAATTTTTTTTAAATAGTAAATAGTTAAGAAGATTTTTTTTAGGATCAAATATCAAAAAGTTTTTCAAACATTTTTTAATACACATTTATTCTAATATTTTATTTTGAACTAAAAAGTCTCTTATTCTCTTATCTTTAAAGGTCTGCGTCAGTGACATGGTAAAAAACTTTTTGGAGAAAAATAAAAAAACTTGAACTAAATGTGTATTAAAATATATTCGAATGACGATTTGGTATATAACCTTTTTTTTAAAACAGTTAAAATGTTTTTTAAACAATTATAGAATGTTAAAAACAATTAAAAAAAAAAACTGTTTCTTATTAAAAGAGTAAGAATTTTAATTTTTATTAAAGACTGGCATGTATTCTAATTTGGACCACAAAATTGGACCATTTAGATTTTTGGCGTGTAGCTAATGATGGATCATGTGAGGATGCAATACCATGGCTTTGACAGTTTCTACGGAGATTGGCAGCTGGTTTCAGTGTAATAAAAAATTTTAATACTGTCATGTCTTAGAAAAAAACTGGATTTAAAAAAAAAATCTTTTTTATATACAAAAAGTTTTACGTTTTTGGAAAAAAACTATTTTTCGATAAAAACAGTTTACACTATTTTAAATAAATTAAAAAAAAACAGAAATGCATTGAAAAACATTTTTTCTACAAAAAGTTGTTTCTAAAATCCAACTTTTTTTTTTTTTGGAAAACAAAACAGTTTTTATATAAAAAAAAAATATCTCAAGTATTTAGTCGTATTTTGTAAGATTTATTTGTAATCATTCATTTGTTTTTATTTTTCTTCATTGTTGATCATGTTATATTCACTATGGGACAAGTGTCATTTTTTGCGAAAAGAAATATGGACCGTTACTTATGAAGTTATGTGAGACTTTTGGTGGTTATGGAACTTACTACAATTTTAAAAATAAATGAAACGAAAGTCCAACAAATTTTAGGAGATAAAACTAAAGTCCAAAGAACTAATAAAAAAATTATAAAAATAAATTATTCTAACAGTTAAATAGTTTATTTTTGTGAAAACACTTTGTATTTTCAAGACTGTTTTCAACAATAAAAACTGTTTTTACTTTTAAAAAAATTGTTTAAACTGTTAAAAAGTGTTTTTTAAAGAAGTGTTTTTAAATGTTTTTTTTAAAAAAAAAATTAATTGTTATCTGATTTTTTTATTTATATTTATTGAAAACAATGTAAAAATGTTTTTTTAAAAAATAAATTTATAAAAAGACAGATTTTTTTATAAAAAGACAGATTTTTTTATAAAAAAGAATGTTTTAGTTTTTTTTTAACAGTTTTTTTTATAAGACAGCAGTCTTTAAAACAGTAATTCTATTAAAAAAAAATCAAATTTTAACCGTTAAAACAGTTTCTTAAATAGTAAATAGTTAAGATTTTTTTTAATAAGGTTGAAATGCTTTTTAAACAATTATAAAAAGTTAAAAAACAATTTAAAAAACAGTTTCGTATTAAAACAGTTTTTTTTTAAAAAGAATTATTGAAAATACAAATGTTTAATTTTTATTAAATACATTTATTTTAGGATCAATTATCAAAAAGTTTTAAAAATATTTTTTAATAGGGTCAATTATTAAATAGTCCCTACTATAAATATATATTTTTTAAAAAGGACACATATTTTTAGTTTAACCCATTTAGTCCCTCAAGCACTCAATATCCTCTTATTTTTAGAGGTCCGCGCCAGCGGCACTCCCTCTCCAAAATATGTGGCAAAGGACTTTTTGAGGCAAAATAAAAAAGTTTGGACTAAATGGATATTAAAAAATGTCCGAGGGACTATTTGTTATATTTCCCTTTTTAATATTCTTTTAATCCATAACTGTTTATTTTCTTCCAAAAAAATAACTCAAACATTTGGTAAATGGCCCATTAGTTTAATTGGGACCACAAAACTGGACCATTTGGTAATGTTGTGAAGCAGTGCCTTGGCTTTGGGCAGCTCTCACCTCATCCTCGCTTCGGCTTTGGCTTTGATTGGCAGTCATGTGGGATATCTACGGAGATTTGCGATTTTAGTGTAATGTCTCTGTTTCCTTTTTGGCCTTTTGCAATATAAGTCATAAGAAAAATGTGTTTTAGAGAACTTATCCGAACCCCTTTTTAATTACGGGAGGAGTTATTGAGTTTCAAAGAATTCTTCTAACACTCTATTTTATAATTAAATGTCAATTATATTTTTAAATTTATAAAATTTAAATTTTTATTTTTTTATCTTCAATTAAAACAAATGCATTTGAAAAGCAACTAAAAATTTGTATTTTTAATAAAAAAAATATTTTTTTATAACAAATTGTTTTTGATAAGAATTTGTTTTAATTTTTTTTTTACTTTTCATAACTGTTTAAAAAAAAACATCTCAATAGTTTAAAAAAAATTATCTATTTTTACAAAATAAACCGTTTTTTATGAAAGTTTTATATTCTAAGTAACACGATCAGCACCCAAATAAAACGTAACGTGGCATGTAGTCGTATTTTTTTCATACCGCTGGCGCGAACTATTTTTTACTATTTAAAAAATAATCTTTTTACGATTTAGAAAAAATGGTCCAAACTAACAATATGTATAGGGGTTGAAATGTTTTTTTTAACAAAATAGGTGAATTACTTTTAAAAGAAAAATCAGTTGAAATGTTTTTCTTAACAAAACAGTTGAAATGTTTTTAAAAGAAAAAACAGTTGAAATGTTTTTTTTAACTAGAACAGATGAAAAGTGTTTTTTGGTGTAAGTAGGACTGCCATTTTTCAACATTTCTTTTTATTTTGTTAAAAAAAACATTTTAACTATTTTATCAGAGAGAAAGGTCCCTCGTGGCACCTAAACTTTTCAAGTTTAGCCAATTTAGTCATAAACTATTAATTTGGCAAATTTAGTTTGTGTCGTATCACTTTGATTTGAGTTGTGTTTTTATTAGATAAAAAATAAGATTTCGTATCGTGTCGCATTTTAAGTGGATCATGTTCGTATTTGATAAAAAAAATAAGTAAGCACTAAAGTATAAATCAATTAATGATTAAGTTGTTAATAATTGTTATTTAAAGTTGAAAAAAATTATTTGCTTAAAAAAAGATTTCGTATTGTGTCGCATTTTAATTGTGTTTGTATTTGGTAAAAAAAATTATTATTTGTGTTTGGAAAAAAAAATCATGTTGTATCGCTTTTACTTGGGCATATTTGTGTTTCGTAAAAAAAAATCGTATTGTATCGCATTTTTATTTGGTTGTGTTTCTGTTTTTGTAAATAAATTAAAATAATATTTCGTGTCATTCCGTGTCCCTTTTATTTAAATTGTGTTCATGTTGGGTTAAAAAATATTTCACGTTCGTATAAGATGGAAAAAAATAAGATTTCGTATCGTATCACTTTATTTGGGTTATGTTTTTGTTAGATAAAAAATAAGATTTCATGTCGTGTGGCATTTTAACTGGATCATGTTCATATTTGGTAAAATAAAATAAGTAAGAACTAAAGTACAAATCAATTAATGATTAAGTTGTTAATAATTATAATTTAAAGTAAAAAAAAAATTATTTGCCTAAAAAGAGATTTAGTATTATGTCGAATTTGAATTGTGTTTGTATTTGGTAAAAACAAATTATTATTTGTGTTTGGAAAAAAAAATCATGTTGTATCGCTTTTACATGGCCATATTTGTGTTTCGTAAAAAAAAGATTTCGCATTGTATCGCATTTTTATTCAGTCGTAATTCTGTTTTTGTAAATAAATTAAAATAATTTTTCGTGTTCGTTTAAGATAAAAAAAATACGATTTCGTGTCATGTCACTTTTATTTGAGTTGTGTGTTTATTAAATAAAAAATGAGATTTCGTGTCATGTCGCGTTTTAACTGGATCGTGTTAATATTTGGTAAAAAAATAAGTAAGCACTAAAGTATAAATCAATTAATGATTAATTTGTTAATAATTGTTATTTAAAGTGAAAAAAACTATTTGTTTAAATTGTATTTAATTATTAAATCGGGTTTGATGTAAGGGTAATTGATAAAGGATAAAGAGTAAAGGGTAATATTGTCCATTGACAAAATTTTGGAGTGTTACCAGAATTTTTGGAGTGTTTTTAGCTGTGCCCATAATTAATTGATTATTATACTTATATGAAAAAAAAAGTTTGATATCTCTTTGACATCAAGCTTTTGATGTCTTTGAGATGTGATTGGTCAATGCTGCAGACGTGGATCAATTTTTTTAAGGAAATGGATCCTCGCGAGTGAGATTGACCAATCGCATCTCAAATACATCAAAAATTTGATGTCTCGGATACATCAAACTTCTTCTCATACTTATATTCACGGATTAGAATTATCCAATACAGGTGTGACATGTCGGTCTGTCTGCTACAAGAAATGTGTCAACTTTGTGTGTCGGATTAGAATTATCCATCAATAAATTACGATCTTAAGTATTTAGTCACATTTGTAAAGATTCACTTGTTGTGATTCCCGTGTTTTTATTTTTTTAATTGTTGGTCCTATTATAACAAATATGAGACACGTGCCATTCTTTGCTAAAAGAAAGATGAGTTGTTACCAATAAGTTATAAACAATTTTGGGTGGTTACGGAACTTTTTTCAATATTGAAAATACATGAGGGTGGACCCTAAACAAATCTATGTAAATGAAACTAAACGCAAAAAACTATTAATTAATTAGGTCTGACGAATAAATACAAAAATACATAATTACAAAAATAACCCATGTTGTTTGCAAAATAGCAAAAGTAACCCTATAGCTCGCTATAAATGCCTTCTAAATCGCTTCCATGAAACACATGTAATACCCACCTTTTTCGGAATAAAATATCGTGACTGAATTTAATTAAATAATTTTGAAATAAATTCGAGAATAAATTATATCTGAGGGATTTAAATTAACTGGGTAAAATTTAAATTGAGAATAAATATTTATTCTTTATTCCATAATTTTTTAACTCAATTAGCCATGATGGGTTCACTACTACAAAAAAAAATCATATAGTAATTTACTTATGGTGATGCATTGTTTAAAGATAATAAAAATGGGTATGCGAGCATAAAAAATTCGGGTGCGTTTCGTGATGGTTTGGGAACTTGTTTAGGTGTTTTAGACCTTTAAAAATGGTTTCGAGATATAGATTTATTTGTTGGGAGGCTATTGAGTCATTCTAATTAAGGATTCGAGCTCATTTGGAGGGCCAAGAGTGAGGGTCAAAGCCTAACTCGAGATTAAGGAGTTTATATGTTAATAAAAAAGACTAATAAACTCATTTTACTCATCCAAGAAATATTACAAGACAATAGTTTTAAAACAGTTATTCTATATAAAAATATTATGGTCATTTACAATTTGGGTTACGTTTATTTATAATATTTTCTCCTTGGTGTACGTTTTTTTTCATATTAGTTCGTTGGGCCAAAACTAATGGAAACCGTTAGTTGACTCATTTGACCGTTAACTCGCATCTTTAGCAATTGTTTCTCATATGATAAATGACATCTTTGTCCTTGAAATTAACGCATAAAATGTTTAATATTTATAAAAAGTTGTTCAATATTAATAAAAACTAAAACTGATTTGAAATTGATTTTAATATAAACTGATTTTAAACAAAAAAAAAATTCCACACAAAAAAATAAATTCGAGTATAAAAATAAAACTGATTTAAGTTTTAAAAAAAATAGAAAAAAACGTTTTTCACTTAATAAAATTATTTTTAGAAAAGAAATATTTTTCGCTTGACAAAAATAAAACTGTTTTCGAACAACAAACCTCCGGCCAAATTTTTTTCCCAGCATAAAAATTATTTCCAAAAAAAAAAATATATTTCAGCAAAAAAAAATCCAGTTAAAAAATATATATCCCCCCCCCCAAAAAAAAAAACATTTTCCAACAATAAATATATGAAAATAAAAATGATTTCGGTTTAAAAAATGATCCCAGTTTTATTTTCAAGAAATAAAATGTTTTCCACAAAAAAAATGATTTTCAATAAAATAAACTAAAGTCCACCGGAAAAATGATTTCCAACTAAAAAAAAATATTTCTAGCAAAAAAGTTTTACATATAGGGAAAATGTTTATATATATTTCCAACTAAATTTTTCTTTACATATACGGAAAATGTTTATATATATTTCCAACTAAATTGTTTTTACATATATGGAAAATGTTATATATATAAAAAAAATTTACCCAAAAAATGTTTTCCATAAATAAAAAAAATAAATCCGAGCATAAAAATAATAAATAAAGCGGATTTAAGTAAAAAAAAACTTGTATCCAAAAAAAAGTTTTTCACTTAATAATATTTTTTTTAGAAAAAACATTCCAGCCAACAAAATGATTTAAAAGAGGAAAAAAACTCCAGCAAACAAGCCTCCGGCCAAAACATATATTTCTAAAATATATTTTAAAACTCCGGCCAAAAAAATAAATTTCAAACTAGAGCATCTCCATATAAGGGAGGATATGCCCACACCCTCTAAGTTAGCTGATTTAAGAAGTGAAAATGTCATAAAAGGGAGGTGAACAGTAGTAAGACTAGCACCACCTGTTGGAAATATTGATTTGCGAAATATATGAAAAAACTCAAATTCTAAATAGAGAAAATTATAAGGACTTATCGATCGAGGTTTGTGTTTGACACAAAGTCCTAAAGGTGAAATTGTTCGTTGATACTTGTAGCTGTCAACCTCATGAACATACAACTCCCAGGATACAACGATCAGATTTACACACCAGCTTTGTGTTAAATCTTTGAACTCTCAGGATACTCTAGCACTCCCCAAAAAATGACAAACGTAAATGTATTATAGAAAATAGCAAAATTATTTTTGCAGAGAAAGTGAGAGAGATAGAATTTTTCTGTGTAATTTTCTCAAAGATGTAACCTTTGTTATATGAAAAATTTGATAAAAACGTGGATAGAAGTTTTAGCCAACTAACCCACTAATATCGCCACTAAGAGGTAGTTTACTTTGAATAGGAGACTAAGTCAAAAATTAAAAACGAATTAATAAAAGGTAATAATTCTGGGCACTCAAGAGAAGCCCAAAATCCCCCCAAGGCCCAATCAAAGACTATTAATGTTTAGTGGCCCTCCTAGGGATTCAATCCATGACCTCAAGCACCAAACTCCATAAACTTACTACTAGGCCACTTATCCCAACTTATTTAGTTCATTCAAAATAAATATATATACCAATACACCCAACAATCCCCCACATGAATGAAATAAATAAATAAAATAAAACGATGCTCTGTGCTCGTTTCGACCTTGAGCATGCTCAGGTTTCTTGAGTGCTCTAGAGAATTAACCTTAATTCTCATGGAAAGCGGCCCCACTAGCACACTGATATAGGTGCTTCTATCAAGAGTGTATTGTATATCACACCCCACTGAATAACAACCATAGAAAGCATTAAGAGATTAAATCTCATCCTCCACTGATATAGAGGTACTACATCATAGGAATGGATTTTAAGTAAAACTTAAATTTGTACCCCCACAAATCACTCGTATAACTTTGTTATCCCATTGAGCCCGGATCTTGAGATCTCTAGTCACATGGGTTGGGTTTCCATTATAGGTGATTTAGATATTAATAGGCTTTAGGCCCATTCCCCTCGATGTTTGATAAACTAGCTTTCTAGCTAGCCCTTTAGTCAATGGATCCACCAGGTTTTCCTTTGACTTGACATAGTCGATTGCTATAACTCCATCTTTCAATAATTGTCTCACTGTGTTGTGTTTTCTCCTGATATGTCTAGACTTTCCGTTGTAGGAGTTATTATATGCTCCTGTGATCGTTGCTTGACTGTCACAGTGAATGGACAAGGCTGGAACTGGTTTAGGCCATAAATGAATATCTAATATTAAGTTCCTTAACCATTCAGCCTCTTCACTTGCTTTATCAAATTCTATGAACTCTGAATCCATAGTGGATCTAACTATACACGTTTGCTTGGTAGATTTCCATGATATAGCACCTCCTGCCAAGGCAAAAACATAGTCACTCGAAGACTTACATTCATCATTATCAGAAATCCAATTAGCATCATAAAAGCCTTCAATTATATCAGGATATCTAATATAATGAATACCATAATTTATTATGTATTTTAGATATCTCAAAACTCTAATCAAAGCATCCCAATGTTCATTATTAGGATTACAAATGTATCTGCTAAGTCTACCCACAACATATGCAATATCAGGTCTAGTGCAGTTCATAAGATACATTAGACTACCAATAACTCTAGAATATTCTAATGATGAAACACCAGGACCCGAATGTTTCCTTAAGTGACAACTAGGGTCATAAGGTGTTTTGGCAGGAATACAATTAAATTGTTCAAATTTTCTAAGAACTTTCTCTACATAATGAGATTGGGTTACAACAATTCCTTTGAAATTTTTAATTATTTTAATTTCAAGTATAACATCAGCAACACCCAAATCTTTCATATCAAATTCTTATTAAGGAAGCTTTTAGTTTTATTAACTACATCCATATCAGTTCCAAAAATAAGCATATCATCCACATATAATCAAATAATCACACCAGAATTATCTTTGAATTTGCTATAAATACATTTATCCGCTTTATTAATGTTAAAATCATTAGAGATCATTATTTGATAAAAAAATTTATGCCATTGTTTAGGAGTTTGTTTCAGTCCATCTAATGATTTTTTAAGTATACACACATTTTTATCTAGGCCTTCGACAACAAACCCCTCGGGTTGATCCATATAAATTTCTTCTTCAAGACCTCCATTCAAAAAAGCCGTTTTAACATCCATTTGATGAATTATCATATTATGTAATGAAGCTATAGCAATTAATAGCCTAATGATGTAATTCTAGTAACAAAAGAGTAAGTATCAAAGAAATCAATTCCTTCATTTTGCCTATAGCCTTTGGCTACCAATCCTGCCTTAAATTTATCAATATAACCATCAGATTTTAATTTCCTTTTAAAAATCCATTTCCATTCAATAGTTTTACATTCTTTAGGCAAGTCAACTAACTCCCACGTGTTGTTAGAAATAATAGAATCATATTCACTATTAATATCTTCTTTCCAAAAAATTGAATCGGGTGAGGACATTGCCTCACTAAAAGTGATTGGGTCATTTTTCATTAAGTACGTTAAAAATTCAAGACCAAAAGAAGTAGCTATCCTAGGTCTTTTAATTTTCGTAATTTCAATTTCTTCTGAATTTGGAGATTCATTTCTAACACTAGGACCCACTGGAATAGAACTACTAATTCCTTCACTTCTCACTTTAAAATGAAATTTATCCTCATAAAATTCAGCATCTCTTGACTCAAAAATAGTATTTTTATCCATATATTGATTTTTAGAATCAATTACAAGAAACCTATATGCATTACTGTTTTTAACATAACCTATAAAAACACAATCAACAGTCTTTGGGCCAAGTTTAGTTCTCTTAGGTACTAGTATTGAAATCTTAGTAAGACACCCCTACACTTTAAGGTGTTTATAAGAAGGTTTTCTATTTTTCCACATTTCATAAGGAGTTTTATCATTATTCTTAAAAGCTATTTTATTAAGCATATAACAAGCAGTAAGAAGTGCCTCACCCCACATATTATAAGGTAATCCCGAAGTAACTTGATGAATTATTCCATTTTCTTTACAATATTTATCAAGATCACCGGTGTATTCTCCTCCCCCATCAGATCTTAATGTTTTAATGGATTTCTCCAATTATTTTTTAACTTCTAATTTATAGGAAATAAATTTTTAGAAACTCTCATTTTTACTCGTAAGAAGATAAATATAACAATAACGAGAGTAATCATCAATAAATTTAACAAAATATTTATTTTCACCATGTGTCACATAACATTTTAAATCACAAAGATTAGAATGTATTAAACTTAAAATAGTTTAACTTCTTTCGACACTTGGAAAAGGTTTTTTACCATATTTTGATTCAACACATATTTCACATTTAGAGTTGGTAGAAATATCAGATTTTGGTATGTTTCCTAAAAACATTAATTTTTTAATAAATGCCTTATTTACATGACCAAGTCTAAAATGCCACATATCATAAGAGTCAATCAAATAAGCAGAAGAAGTAGATGTTTTATTATTATCAGCTACAGTTACATTTAGTTTGAAAAGACATTCATGAACATAATTTTTCCCCACAAAAGCACCTCTCTTAGTCACAACTACCTTATCACTCTTTAGAATAATTTTAAAACCCTTCTTAACTAAGATAAAACCAGACACCGGATTCTTGCTAACCTCAAGGACATACAAAACATCTTTCAATGTGAGAACATTTCCCGAAGTAAAATTTAAAACTACGATTCACTTGTCCTCAACCTTAGACGAAGAGGAGTTTCCCATGTACAGACGCTCATCCTCACCCACAACAGTGAAGGTAGTGAAGCCACCTCTCGTGCCGCAAATATGTTTGCTGGCGCCAGAATCAAGCCACCAGCCTGTCATGTTACTCACAATGTTTGCCTCGGTCACAAAAGCAGAAAAGTTACCCTCCTCGGTTACATATTCTTGAGGCTTCACATTCCTACTCTTCCAAAACTTGCAATCTTTAGCGTAATGACCTGGTTTTTCACATACATAGCATTGACCTGCAGGTTTAGATTTAAACTGAGGTTTAGAATTTTTGTTCTGATCGTTAGGTTTGAATTTATGGTTGGACCTCAAATTCTAGTTTGGTTTATGGTGCCCACGTTTCTTGTTTGAATGGTTAGGCTTATACTGGTTCTGTTTTTTATTTCCATTTGATTTTCCCTCTACCAAATTAGCCTTAGAACTAAATTCAGAATTTTTCTCCCTAAGTTCTGCATTCCTATTATCTTCCTCAATTCTCAAACGAACTATTAAATCTTCAAGTGACATCTCCTTTTTCTAATGTTTCACACCGTTTTTGTAATCTTTCCAAGAAGGTAGAAGTTTTTCAATTATAGCAGACACCTGAAATCCCTCACATATATTATAACCCTCGGCTAGAATTTCATGAATAATAATTTGTAGTTCTTCCAGTTATGACACTACAGATTTATTATCTTCCATTTTAAAATCCAAAAATTTTCCAACCAAAATTTTTTTAGACCCAGCATCTTTAGTTGCATATTTTTTATCCAGTAAGTTCCATAATTCTTTAGCAGTAGGACATGACTAATAAACATCATACGGTTCAAGGCAGAGACAATTCAAAATATAATTCCTACACATATAATCTCTTTGTTTTCAAACAACTAGTTCTTCAGGTACAGAAGGTTTATCAGATGCAATAAAGTCAACGACCTTAATAGTTGTTAGGTAAAATTGCAGTTTCATTTGCCATATCTTAAAATTTTTTCCATCAAATAATTCAGGTTTTTATGAGTATTTTGCATTAGAATTTTCCATAGCACGTTGTACAATAACAGCATAAATTTCACCTTTAAATTGTTGGAAATATTGATTGCAAAATATATGAAAAAACTCAAATTCGAAATAGATAAAATTAGAAGGACTTATCGATCGAGGTTTGTGTTTAACACAAAGTCCTAAAGGTGAAATTGCTTACTGATATTTGTACAGCCTCGTGAACATACGCCTCCCAGGATTCTATGATCAAATTTACACACCAGCTTTGTGTTAAATCTTTGAACTCTCAGGATACTCCAGCACTCCCCAAAAAATGACGAATGTAAGTGTATTGTAGAAAATAGCAAAATTATTTTTGCAAAGAAAGTGAGAGAGATAAAAAATTTCTGTATAATTTTCTCATAGATGTAGCATTTGTTATATGCAGAATTTGGTAAAAACGTGGGTAGAGGTTTTAGCCAACTAACCTACTAATATTTCCACTAACGGGTAGTTTACTTTGAATAGGAGACTAAGTCAAAAATTAAAAACGAATTAATATAAGGTAAAAATTTTGGGCACTCAAGAAAAGACCAAAGCCCTAAAGACCCCAAGGCCCAATCAAAGACTATTACTGTTTAGTGACCATATTAGGGATTGAACCCATGACCTCAAGCACCAAACCCCATACACTTATCACTAGGCCACTTACCCCAACTTATTTAGTTCATTCAAGATAAATATATATACCAATATACCCAACAGCACCAACCAAATAGCAGTAAAAGAAACAGTGAAGCCGGGACCCTACCCTCTTAGAAAAAGAAACAAAAAGAGCTGTAATAGGACCCAAACTCCAGCGAAGCTCTAAACTCCGGTCAAACCCAAACTCCAGCCAAACCCAAGCTCCATAAATCCAGACTTGAAAAACCCAAACTCTGGCCATCAAACCCACCTTCGAATAAAATAATTTTTTCAGAGAAAAAAGGAAAACAAACCTTCGAATTCTGGGGAACAAAGCTCCGTCCATGAAATATGTCCAACGAACAAAATGAGTTTTAAGAGAGTGAAAAAGGATTTGAAAGGATGGTTGTGAGAAGAGAGAGAGAGAGAGAGAGAGAGAGAGAGGGGATTTGAGGGTTACATGTAAGGGTATTTTGGGTATTTACATGTGAGGGTATTTTGGGTAGCTAAGGAAAAAGGTGCACCTGTTAGACGAAAGTTAGCCTAAACCGTTAAAATAACACCCAACAAACTAATACGAAAACAAACGTACTTCAGGAATAAAATATTATAAACAAATGTACCCCACATAGTAAATGACCCAAAATATTATAAAAAATCCCTTTTTAACCGTTAAAACAGTTTTCATTTTATGCAAAACACTTTTTACTTTTTATAACAATGTTTTTAAATAGTAAATAGTTAAGAAGTTATTTTTTTTTAAAACAGTTGAAATGTTTTTTTAAACAATTATAAAAATTTGAAAACAATTTAAAATAATAGTTTCTAACTAAAATAGTAAGAGTTTTAATTTTTATTAAAGAAATTTATTTTAATTTGGACCATTTAGATTCTAGGGATGTTTGGTGTATAGCGATTACCTAATGATGTGAGGATGTAGTGACTTGACTTTGGTCAACTCTCACCTCATTGGCCTTGGGTTTGATTGGCATCTGTAATTGTCATGTGACATATCTCTCTCTAAGGAGATTGGCAGCTGCTTTCAGTGTAATAATACTTTTTAATACTGTCTTGTCTTATAAAAAAATTGGGTTTAAATTTTTTTTTTATATATATAACTATCTTTTCTATATAAAAAAAAGTTGTACATTTTTTGAAAAACTATTTTAGGAAAATAACAGTTTACACTATTTTAAATAAATTTAAAGCAAAAAATGAAAAGCATTGAAAAATATTTTTTCTACAAAAAGTTGTTTCTTAAAACAAACTATTTTTTAATTGAAAACCAAACAGTTTTTAAAAACAGTTCTTTTATAAAAAAAATATTTTAAGTGTTTAGTCATATTTTGTAAGATTTATTTGTAATTATTTCATTGTTTTTATTTTTTCCGTTTTTGATCGGGTTATAGTCGCTATAAGACAAGTGCCATTTTTTGCGAAAAAGAATATGGACAGTTACTTATGTGAAACTTTTGGTGGTTATAGAACTTACTACAATTTTAAAAATAAATGGAATGAAAGTCTAACAAATCTTGGGAGATGAAACTAAAGTTAAAAAAATCAATAAAAAGTTATAAAAAAAATTATTTTAACAATTAAAAGTTTGTTTTGTGAAAAAAACTCTCTATTTTCAAAACAGTTTTCAACAATTAAAGCTGTTTTTACAAAAAAAGTTGTTTAAACTGTTAAAAAGTGTTTTTTTTTGTAGAAGAAGTGTTTTAAAAAGTTTTTTTTAAATAATTGTTTTAACTGTTATCATTTTTTTTTATATTTATTGAAAACAATATAAGAATGTTTTTTTACAAAATAAGTCTATAAAAACAGTAATTTTTTTATTATAAAAAGACAGTTTTTATATAAAAAAAAATTAGGTTTTTGTTTTTTTAAAACCGTTTTTTTTAAGAGAATAGTCTTTAAAACAGTTATTCTATAAAAAAAAATTATAAAAAATCATTTTTTAACAATTAAAACATTTTTTCAAACAGTAAATAGTTAAGAAGTTTTTTTTAATACGGTTGAAATGTTTTTTTTACAATTATAAAAAGTTAAAAAACAATTTTAAAAACAGTTTCTTTTTAATACAGTTTTTAAGGAAATATTTTTTTTATTGAAAATACAAATATTTAATTTTTATTAAATACATTTATTTTAGGATTAATTACCAAAAAGTGTCATGTGGGATATCTATACGGAGATTTTCAATCTAATATTGCACGTTGAATTCATGGTAATCCATATTCTCTCCCGGTGGTCGTAACACCCGTGTTTTTATTAGTTAATTAAATTAATTAATTAGAATATTCGGAAAAAAATAATTTTTGAATTTAATGATTTTTATTAACTAAATATGTTGATTTTAATATTAGAAGAATAAAACTTCAAACAAATTTTAAATTGGAATTAAAATAGATTTTTAATTATTTTTATTTATATAACTTTTCATGGGGGAACTAGATTTTGACCTGCACGATCGATTGATCGATGCCTTTCATCGATTGATCGATGAGCTAAGATCTTGTGCAAGTCGACCAATTTAATATTAGAGTTGGACTGGGATTAAGATTCCTAATTACTATATAATACTTTTAATTCGTTGGGGATCTTTCATAATCGTTTTTTTCCAATTTTTTCATTGGGGAACACTTCTAAAATAATTTCTTTTCAAACATAATCATCAACCTCCAACATATTCAAGGTTTTGTCATAAGTTTTGAAGTCTTAATTGGGCTTAATCAAGATTGATTCGAGAACACACATTTGCTAATTTTTCGAGAGGAATCTAGATTTTTAATTAGATTTTTTAACATGACTCTTCAATCGAGCATGAATACTCTATTCCTTTACTTTGGAGTTATGCATTTTAAATATTACTCAAACATTTAATCATGTTTTTTTTTAAAAACTAGTGACTTAATTAGGAAAAGTGGACACTAATTCTCGGACTGTTTTGATAAAATCTTTTAATATGAATAATATTCATAACCCTTGGGTAAGTAGGATTGATGAGTGGAATATGAGTTTTATGCTGTAGGTTGAATGTAGAAAAACCTTAGTTTGGAACTAAATAATTTTGGGGGCGTATAACTCAATTAAGATTTAATTAAATTGGACTATCATGCGTAGATTTACATGTCGATTATTTACGTGTGATTATGTATCTTGTTGGTATTTTTAATTGTCAGTGTGACGACTGGTTGTTGGGTATTTATGCTCTCTCTATACTTTAGAATGTCTTCTAGGTATGAGACTAGTGGGTAGGCCTTTTAATGATTTACGCCTTCTAGGTATGGGACTAGTGAGGGTAGATTATTGCGATTTTATCATGTCGGGAGTAGGCTGATTTTTGGTATTTTATCGTCGTTACGCTAACCTAAGCATGAGACTAGAACGAGTTTTATGTTGGTAATTCATCTTATATATAGGATAGGCCGTAATTGTAATTGGGGACCCTTAGGTATGGGACTAATGGGTGTTTTAAGGAGGGAAACTTTTATAAGATAATTGAAATTAAATGAGAAATTGAGGACAAAAACCTAAGATGATAAACAAGTATTAAAATATATTGGCCTCGTTAATAACGTGTAGGACCGTCAGTTAAAAACGAGTTGGCTGGCTATTACGACGTATGAGTGTGTGGCGTCCGAATAACGTGTTGGGCTGGCAGTTTAACCAAACTGGCGCGCTATAAGGAGGTGTCGTACGTGGAACCTCAGACATAACGTGCAGGACTGACAATTTAAATGTGTTGGCTGGCTATGGAGAGGGGAGTGTGTTTTTGGTGGGAGTACCACCCGTGGAGGGAGGACCGCTATAAATAATAATCAATTGAGAAGAATGATAAATTGGGTTAAATTAATTTAAATAACCATGTGGGACTGAGGTATATTTAAAATAATATTGGTGTGGATTTTCGAATAAGAAATGGGAGATAGGTAGTGTTTAATTATTGCGATTAATTATTTCGTTTTAATTAAAATATTATATTGTGATATTTATCATGTATAATGCTACTATCTAGATTCAATTATCCTATTTGAGAGGAGTAGTTTGTTTTCATACTTGGGGCTCTCACTTCGTGCGTTGACTAACTTTTCATGATAAATTTTGGACAAGCTGCATAGGAATATTTTGGAGGTTATCCTTTGGAGGTAAAGCTGAAGTTTATTCATTTTCCTGCTTTTTTAGCTTAGACTTTACTTTCTGTCATATTTCATTATGAAACTTCATATGAGTTTTATTGGGCCATTCGATTCCAAAGTTGTTTGAGGATTCCAGTTGGTTTGTTATTCAGATTTTAATTAATTCATTATTAGAGATTGAATTATTATTTAGAGTTTTAGCATGTGATGAATTCTTTATTCACACAGTTGGTTATTATCATTTGGGATTGATTCAGCATTTATCTTGTGGATTGATTTATTTACGTCTTATATATATTTGATGGTGTCGACGTCAAAATTTAGCGAGGTGCAACGGTGGTTAAACTACTTTATGTGTAATGTGTTTGTTTCCTATTTTGGCTTTTGCTATGATCTTTACTCGTGCTCTGCTCCAACATAGCTATAATCTTAATGGTATAAGAAACATCATTACCAAAATATAAAAATAGATAATTACAAAAATAACCCACGTTATTTGGAAAATAACAAAAGTAACCCTCTTGGTGGGCTATAAATGACTACTAAATCTTTTCCATGAAGCACACAACCTCATCAAAAAGAAAAAAAAAGAAAAAAGAATGAAGTTAAGCACTCTTGTCATCTTATCGTTTCCTTTCCTGCTAGGTAGTATTGTCTTTGCACAAGATCCCCCCCAATGTGGAAGGGATGCAGGTGGTGCCTTGTGTCCAAATAATTTTTGTTGTAGCCACTGGGGCTTTTGCGGTAACACAGCTGTCTACTGTGAGGGTGGTTGCCAAAGTCAATGTTGGAATTCACCCCCACCACCGCCCCCAAGTCCTCCGCCGCCAAGCCCACCACCACCACCAAGCCCAAGTCCACCGCCCCCAAGTCCTCCGCCGCCAAGCCCACCACCACCTAGTCCACCACCACCAAGCCCACCTCCCCCAAGTCCTCCACCGCCAAGCCCACCACCACCTAGTCCTCCACCACCAAGCCCACCTCCCCCAAGTCCTCCACCGCCAAGCCCACCACCACCTAGTCCCCCACCGCCAAGCCCAGAAAGACCTGACCACAGATGTGGACCAAATTTTGGAAACGTTCCATGTGCACCCGGAAGGTGTTGCAGCATCCGTGATTACTGTGGCAGCACTTCGGATTATTGCAGTGGATGGATGTGCCAATCCCAGTGTTGGAGTAGCGCACGTTCGAGTGATCTTCCTCGTGCTCTACTCAAACCTAGCAATAATCTTAATGGTATAAGCAAGTTGATAAGTGAATCACTCTTTAATGAAATGCTTAAGCATAGGAAAGATTGCCCAAGTCGAGGATTCTACAGTTACGAGGCTTTCATAACTGCTGCTCAATCTTTTCCTCATTTTTGTGCAATTGGTGATGTGGCCACTCGTAAAAGAGAGCTCGCGGCTTTCCTTAGTCAAACCTCTCAAGCAACCACCGGTTAGTTTCTTATTATTTATCCAACTTATGAAATGATTTTCACCATTTATATTTGTTTTCTAATTAATCTATTATTGGGGCTTAAATTCATAACCTATTGTAATATGTATTTTGGAAATAAGACAACAAACATTTTATTTATAGTTTTAGTCCTTATTTTTTAATAAAATCGCTGACGCGGACTCATATTCATAAAACGTTAACCAATCACAACATGCCATGTGTCATTTTAATTTGAAAATAGAGACTAAAAATGAAAACGAAATGTTTGTTGTTCTATATCCATAATCAACATTATTTTAAGTCCTAAAAATACATAATCTATTAATTTTCCAACTTGTGTAGGACAACAGTTTGATTTGGTAGATCCACATGCATGGGGATATTGCCATATTAATGGAACCACCGACGGAAGTGAGAATGAGCAATACTGCACGTCTTCTAATTGGCCATGCGCTTCAGGCAAAAATTATGGTGGTCGAGGACCAGCTCAACTCACTCAGTAAGTATCTCATTCATCCAAATTTTGTAAAGAAATTATAATAAGACAAATATATATAAATCAAGTGTTTTTTATTACTACCAATATATAATGGTTCTAATTTGGAGTTGGATTTTCATGTAATAATTTTGATGATAATTCTAATTCTCAGCAACTACAATTACGGGCTTGCTGGTGAAGCTCTTCGAATAGACTTGATAAACGATCCTGATTTAGTAGCAACAGACCCCATTGTATCATTCAAGACAGCTATATGGTTTTGGATGACTCAGCATGACAATAATCCTTCTTTGCACGATATTCTTATCAATGCGAACTCTGAAGCTAGTGATCAACTCTCAAGCTACGGTGTGATTAGTAACAAAATTAACAATAATTTTGGACACCAAAGTGGTCTAGGTATTATTACTACAAGCATGGGGTACTACAAGAGGTATTGTGACATGCTACAAGTGAGCTATGGAGATAACCTGAAAAATTGGTTTGATGAAACGCCTTTCTCCGAAATTGCTCGCATCAAAATGCCTCTCATGCAAATGTAACAATTAAGAAGATAAAAGTAATGGCTCGGGGAAAAATTGGAGGTTGGCTATTCTATCATACGTTGGAAAGCTAATTAGTGACATCCTATTATGTATTGTAATAAGAGTAATGCTACTAGTTTTTACACCAAAATTATATACCAAGTGCATTAAGTGTTGTACATATACTTAAAGTACAATACTTTGGTACACTTGCTACACAAAACTTGTGTAAAAATTTGGTAAATATACCATTCTCCTTGTAATAAAGTGGATGTGCTTATGATGAAATAAAGGAGTCATTAGCTTCTAATTCCTCTATGATCTCCCATACAAAATTCATGAATGAAGGAATGATATCAATTGTGCATAGGAACATTACATAAGGGAGGTTTTCTTTCAACCTCGTATTTTTATCAATTGGGCCAGTCATATATATATATACCCAGAGGGTTGTTGTTCAACAAAACAAAAAAGTCTACCTGGTTGCGCTGATGTTATGCTAAAATAAAAAACTTTTTGTGTACATCACTGCGTTTATTGCGGTACGTAAGTTTAAGAGATCCAATTCGTGCAAATATTTTATTATGGGTGTACAACACTGCGTTTTAAGACATTCAATTAGTTACGTAAGATTTGAATTGGTTAAGAGATTTTTCTTTGCGGTGGTTTAATTGGGCTTATCTAGTCCTTTTAATATAGGGCGATTTATCTTGTTTGAGGTGGTTAGATAAACTTACAGCGTTGATATAAATCCTCCCTTACTTAAACTGCCACTCTTTTTATTTTTTCCCACAGTAAACCTTGTGTTTTGGAAAATTACATTTTAAACTTACGAATTTATTTTATCTCAAATTTGGCCATGGTCGGCACAGAGGCTAAAAATTAGTGTGTAGAAATATGTAGCACCCCGCAATTTTGGACCATAAATAACTCGTTTTAAAATCAAAATAGAAAAAATATTTTTATTGGAATTAATTATTTTAGGCATTTTAAAATGTTGGTTTTATATATAAGAAATAAGGTTTTAATCGAAATTTAAATCGGGAAAAATCAATTTTTTAAAGATGATATTTAATATGTGCATCCTTGGGATTTGCTCAGGGGCGGATCGATTCGGCCCTTGGAGGCGGATCGATTCGCGCGGGGCAGAGTAGCGAGATTGGGTTAGTTTTTAAGTGTTTGTGTTTAACTTAAACTCTTCTATTTTCCTATATAAATTATACTCGAGGTTTAGACTTTTAAAACATTTTTAACCCTTTCTGAAAAAGTACTAGCGTCCCAAACTATTATCTCTTATCTTCTACAATACATAAATCCTATTAAACACAAGTTTCAACTCATGTTTTGAAGAACCAAATCAAGTTTTCTCAAAAACACCCAAGAACGTGTCTTTGCTATTTTCATGAGAGGATCGCAATTGTAGAATAAGATTTTCAAGACATTTTATTTTCAGGAATGAATACTTTTATTGTTCCCCTTAAGTGTTATGTGTTTTAGATATTGTCTCAACCTTAAACAAATCATGTTTTTCTTTAAAATCATTAGGAAGAATAGTTAGGGAAACTGAAAGAAATTCAAGGAGTGTTTTTATTCAAATCTATAATATGATTTAAGACACAAAACGATCACATGCTTAGATTTGAAGTTTGGGTCACGATAGAATATTAGGATGTTCGCATGTTAAAATTTAAATTATGAACTAATAACAATATTTCGACTCAAATAATCATGTTATTCATGTGTAGGGTGTAGAATGAGATTATTGTTGTGTAACATTGTCATATGCCTATAAAAATGGAATTTTCTATTAATTTTTGAAATATGATGTGTTTAATTAATTATGATTAAACGGATGTAATTTGAACGAAAATTCTAATCTTGTGATTAATTAGAAGGATTGTATAGTTAAATTAGAATACAATTTATTTGATTATTGTGATTAATTGGGATTAATTGTGATTAATTTGGACTTTGGGGGTAGTGCTTTTACCCTCGTTTTATAGGTTGCTTGCTAGGTATGAGGCTGGTAGGTAGACTTTGTGGTGGCTGAAACTTTCTAGGTATGGGACAAGTGAGTGTGAGTACTGTAGTACCCCGCATTTTTTATTGAATTGAAATTGAAAAAAAAACTATTCCAGTGTATATATTCGAAATGTTTGGAAATGAAACTATGTCAGTATATTAATTCAAAATGATTGGAAATGAAAAGTTAAAATGAATTCATTGAGATACAAATGTGCGACTTAAATATTAGAAGCGAATTAACGCGTAAAAGAATTGAGAGGGTTAAATTTGGGGCAATGGCATTTTTGTAAATAAACTAACCACTACACCGAAAATGCCAATCTGGCACGCTTAGGCAAGGAGATTCTAGCACTGTTTAAAACCGTGCCAGATTCTGGCACGATTTTATCATAATCTGGCACGGTTTGAAATAGTGCCAAAATTTGGCACGGTTTTTAACTGTGCCAAATATGGGTACGCTTTGTTAAAAAAATAACCCCCCAAAATTTGGAGTGGGGACCAAATTTTCAAGACATTCCAATCCCCCCTCTCTCTCTCTCTCTCTCTCTCTCCCACTCGCTCTCCTTCCCAGCTTCCTCATCGTTCTCCTCCTCGCTCTCCTTCCCGGCTTCCTCATCGTTCTCATCGTTGCTGCTACTGCTCATCATCGTAAGGTATTACATATCTCTCTCTCTCTCTCTCTCTCTCTCTCTATATATATATATATATATATATATATATATATATATATATATATATATATATCAGCACCCCTAAATCTGGTATGCGATATGCGATTTCTCTCTATATATATGGGTATATGGGTATGCGATCTGATATATATGGGGTGCTGATTTATATATGCGATCTGATATATATGCGATCTGCGATTTCTCTCTCTCTATATATATATATGGGTATGCGATCTGATATATATGGGGTGCTGATATATATATATATATATATATATCAGTAAATATATATATCAGGTACAAGTAAGTTGCAAGTCAGTTGTATAATGTATTAGTTGCAATTTCGGGTACCGATTTCATTAAAACTTGAGGAAAAATCAAAATATTAAGGCTTATAGAGAAATCTAGATTTAAAAATAATTGTCACACGCGGTGTGTGTGTGTTCGTATAGTTGTATATTTTCCTTTTTACAGCCCTGTGTCTCGTTGATGAGTTGATTGTCTGTGTGTGTAGATTTGGAGCTGGAAGGGTGGAAATGAAATAAAAATGGGATTATTTCACTAAAACTTTAGGGAAAAAAGTGAGAAATAAAGGTCTATAGAGAAATTTAGAATTAGAATTAGAATTAATTGCCAAAACGCGTATGTGTGTGTGTGTGTTTATATATGTTTGTATATTGTCATTTTAACACCTTAGCGTCTCATCAATGAATTGTTTGTTTATGTATGTATGTGTGCATGCACATAGTGTGTGTACGTGAAGGTGGAAGGGAAGAAGTGCACTAAAGATCAGCTTTTGATTGGTATGAATATGTATATTTACACATGTATGTATATACGTGTATTTATACACTTTAAATTTATTAGCTCTATGTTTGGTTGATGAAATAGTGCCAAACTTTGTTGCAAAACGTGGCCGGAATGTTGTTGTGAGCAATCACCGGGGGCTTGGGGGCATATCAATAATTGTAAGTAAGTATTCACTATAAGGAATTTTTCTTTATTTTTTCCATTCTTTATTTTTTTCTTTTTATTGCCCAGTAAGAAACCATTCAATAAATTTCTGTAATTGAATTATATATAATGATGTAGTTAGCATCCATTTGGACTGTTCACTTGTGCTAAGGATTTAGTTAGCATGGATACAAAGGTAAGCTTATTGTTCATACCATTTGGACTTGACTTCTTTCTAGTTTATTTTCTGGTTAATTTTGATCACATTAACGTATTGTAGGTCAGGATGTTAGCAGTTTATATGTAAAAGTAGCTTCAGAGCAAGGCCAAGGGCAAGGAATTACAAGTAATGTAACTTTCACATGCATAATTCCACTAACCCGCTACTGGACAGGTAAAACTCTAGTATTATATTTTACTTCTAATAAGATATATAGTTTTATATATGTGCAGTACTTTATATATGCGTGTCCTTTACTGTATATATGGTTATGGGGTTTAACACTTTTTTTTTTAAATTACGTGTTTTCATATTTGAAGTTTTGTTATGGAAGTAAAATTAAAGTTACGTGATCTTATGCTATTAATCGAGACGTAATTGGCTCAACTATGAGAAACTCTATAAGAATATTTACTTATTACTTGAAGTCACAAAACAAACGACCCCATAGGAGGCACGAACACCTCGCACGGGACTAATGTAACTTGTAGGAACTGACCGCGTAATCCCGGGTCTCCCGTTATGAGAGTATGACGATAATTTGCGAAAATCACACTTAGACTTGAAAACATTCCGTTAAAGGGTGAAAACCCAAACCAGCCCCCAAACGACCCCGTAGGAGGCACGAACTCCTCGCACGGGACCAATGTAACTTGTAGGAACTCACCGCGTCGTCCCGGGTCTTCCGGTTAGAGAGTATGACGATAATTTGCAAAAATCACACTTAGACTTGAAAACAGGCCGTTAATGGGTGAAAACCCAAACCAGCCCCCAAACGACCCCGTAGGAAGCACGACCACCTCGCACGGGACCAATGTAACTTGTAGGAACTGACTGTGTAGTCCCGAGTCTCCCGGTTTGAGAGTATGACGATAATTTGATAAAATCACACTTAGACTTGAAAATAAGTCGTTAAAGGGTGAAAACCCAAACCAGCTCCCAAACGACCCCGTAGGAGGCACGAACACCTCGCACGGGACCAATGTAACTTGTAGGAACTGACCGCATCGTCCCGGGTCTCCCGGTTTGAGATTATGATAATAATTTACAAAAATAACACTTAGACTTGAAAACAGGCCGTTGTTGGTGAAAACTCAAACCAGCCCCCAAACGACCCCATAGTAGGCACGAACACCTCGCACGGGACCAATGTAACTTGTAGGAACTCACTGCGTAGTCCCAGGTCTCCCGGTTTGAGAGTATGACGATAATTTGTGAAAATCACACTTAGACTTGAAAACAAGCCGTTAATGGGTGAAAACCCAAACCAGCCCCCAAACGACCCCGTAGGAGGCACGAACACCTCGCACGGGACCAATTTAACTTGTAGGAACTGACCGCGTAGTCCCGGGTCACCCTGTTTGAAAGTATGTCGATAATTTGCGAAAATAACACTTAGAGTTGAAAACAGACCGTTAATGGGTGAAAACCCAAACCAGCACCCAAATGACCCCGTAGGAGGCACGAACACCGCGCACGGGACCAATGTAACTTGTAGGAACTGATTGCGTAGTCCCGGGTCTCCCGATTTGAGAGTACGACGATAATTTGTGAAAATCACACTTAGAGTTGAAAATAGGTCGTTAATGGGTGAAAACCCAAACCAGCCCCCAAACGACCCCGTAGGAGGTACGAACACCTCGCACGGGACCAATGTAACTTGTAGGAACTGACCGCGTAGTCCCGGGTCTCCCGATTTGAGAGTATTACGATAATTTGTGAAAATCACACTTGGACTTGAAAACAGGCCGTTAATGGGTGAAAACCCAAACCAACCCCCAAACGACCCCGTAGGAGGCACGAACACCTCGCACGGGACCAATGTAACATGTAGGAACTGACCGCGTGGTCCCGAGTCTCCCGATTTGAGATTATGACGATAATTTACAAAAATCACACTTAGACTTGAAAACGGGCCGTTAAAGGGTGAAAACCCAAACCAGCCCCCAAACGACCCGTAGGAGGCACGAACACCTCGCACGGGACCAATGTTAATTGTAGGAACTGACCGCGTTGTCCCGGGTCACCCCGTTTAAGAGTATGATGATAATTTGCGACAATCACACTTAGACTTGAAAATAGGCCGTTAATTGGTGAAAACCCAAACCAGCCCCCAAACGATCCCGTAGGAGGCACGAACACGTCGCACGGGACCAATGTGACTTGTAGGAACTGACCGCTTCGTCCCGAGTCTCCCGGTTTGCGAGTATGACGATAATTTGCAAAAATCACACTTAGACTTGAAAATAGGCCGTTAATGGGTGAAAACCCAAACCAGCCCCCAAACGACTCCGTAGGAGGCACGAACACCTCGCACGGGGCCAATGTAACTTATAGGAACTGATTGCGTAGTCTCGGGTCTCCCGGTTTGAGAGTATGACGATAATTTGCGAAAATCACGCTTAGACTTGAAAACAGGCCGTTAATGGGTGAAAACCCAAACCAGCCCCCAAACGACCCCGTAGGAGGCACGAACACCTCGCACGGGACCAATTTAACTTGTAGGAACTGACCGCGTAGTCCCGGGTCACCCGGTTTGAAAGTATGTCGATAATTTGCGAAAATAACACTTAGAGTTGAAAACAGACCGTTATTGGGTGAAAACCCAAACCAGCCCCCAAACGACCCTGTAGGAGGCACGAACACCTCGCACGGGACCAATGTAACTTGTAGGAACTGACTGCGTAGTCCCGGGTCTCCCGGTTTGAGAGTATGACGATAATTTGCGAAAATCACACTTAGACTTGAAAACAGGCCGTTAATGGGTGAAAACCCAAACCAGCCCCCAAACGACCCCGTAGGAGGCACGAACACCTCGCACGGGACCAATGTAACTTGTAGGAACTGAGTGCGTAGTCTCGGGTCTCCCGATTTGAGAGTATGACGATAATTTGTGAAAATCACACTTAGACTTGAAAACATGCCGTTAATGGGTGAAAACCCAAATCAGCCCCCAAACGACCCAGTAGGAGGCACGAACACCTCGCACGGGACCAATGTAACTTGTAGGAACTGACTGCGTAGTCCCGGGTCTCTCGGTTTGGGAGTATGGTGATAATTTGTAAAAATCACAGTTAGGCTTGAAAGCAGGCCGTTAAAGGGGGAAAACCCAAACCAACCCCCAAACGACCCTGTAGGAGGTACGAACACCTCGCAAGGGGCCAATGTAACTTGTAGGAACTGACCGCGTAGTCTCGGGTCTCCCGGTTTGAGAGTATGACGATAATTTACGAAAATCACACTTAGACTTGAAAACAAGTCGTTAAAGGGTGAAAACCCAAACCAGCCCCCAAACGACCCCGTAGGAGGCACGAACACCTCATACGGGACCAATGTAACTTGTAGGAACTGACCGCGTCGTCCCGGGTCTCCCGGTTTGAGAGTATGACGATAATTTGCGAAAATCACACTTAGACTTGAAAACAAGCTGTTAAAGGGTGAAAACCCAAACCAGCACCCAAACGACCCCGTATGAGGGACGAACACCTCGCACGGGACCAAGGTAACTTGTAGAAACTAACCGCGTTGTCCCGGGTCTCCCGGTTTGAGAGTATGACGATAATTTGTGAAAATCACAATTAGACTTGAAAACAAGCCGTTAAAGGGTGAAAACCAAAACCAGCACCCAAACGACCCCGTAGGAGGCAAGAACACCTCGCACGGGACCAATGTGACTTGTAGGAACTGACAGCGTGGTCCCGGGTCTCCCGGTTTGAGAGTCTGACGATAATTTGCGAAAATCACACTTAGACTTGAAAACAAGCCGTTAAAGGGTGAAAACCCAAACCAGCACCCAAACGACCCCGTATGAGTTACGAACACCTCGCACGGGACCAATGTAACTTGTAGAAACTAACCGCGTTGTCCCGGGTCTCCCGGTTTGAGAGTATGACGATAATTTGCGAAAATCACACTTGGACTTGAAAACAAGCCGTTAAAGGGTGAAAACCAAAACCAGCACCCAAACGACCCCGTAGGAGGCACAAACACCTCGCGCCGGACCAATGTAACTTGTAGGAAGTGACAGCGTGGTCCCGGGTCTCCCGGTTTGAGATTATGATGATAATTTGCAAAAATCACACTTAGACTTGAAAACAGGCCGTTAAAGGGTACAAACCCAAACCAGCCCCCAAACGACCCCGTAGGAGGCACGAACACCTCGCACGGGACCAATGTAAATTATAGGAACTGACCGCGTAGTCCCGGGTCTCCCGGTTAGTGAGTATGACGATAATTTGCAAAAATCACACTTAGACTTGAAAACAGGTCGTTAATGGGTGAAAACCGAAACCTTCCCCAAACGACCCCGTAGGAGGCACGAACACCTCGCACGGTACCAATGTAACTTGTAGGAACTGACCGCGTCATCCCGGGTCTCCCGGTTTGAGAGTATGACGATAATTTGTGAAAATCACACTTAGACTTGAAAACAAGCCGTTAAAGGGTGAAAACCCAAACCAGCACCCAAACGATCCCGTATGAGGTACGAACACCTTGCACGGGACCAATGTAACTTGTAGAAACTAACCTCGTTGTCCCGGGTCTCCCGGTTTGAGAGTATGACGATAATTTGCAAAAATCACACTTAGACTTGAAAATAAGCCGTTAAAGGGTGAAAACCCAAACCAGCCCCAAAACGACCCCGTATGAGGCACGAACACCTCGCACGGGACCAATGTAACTTGTAGGAACTGACCGCATCGTCCCGGGTCTCCCGGTTTGAGAGTATGATGATAATTTGCGAAAATCACACTTAGACTTGAAAACAAGCCGTTAAAGGGTGAAAACCCAAACCAGCACCCAAACGATCCCGTATGAGGTACGAACACCTCGCACGGGACCAATGTAACTTGTAGAAACTAACCTCGTTGTCCCGGGTCTCCCGGTTTGAGAGTATGATGATACTTTGCGAAAATCACACTTAGACTTGAAAACAAACCGTTAAAGGGTGAAAACCCAAACCAGCCCCCCAACGACCCCGTAGGAGGCACGGACACCTCGCACGGGACCAATGTAACTTGTAGGAACTGACCGCGTCGTCCCGGGTCTCCCGGTTTGTGAGTATGATGATAATTTGTGAAAATCACACTTAGACTTGAAAACAAACCGTTAAAGGGTGAAAACCCAAACCAGCACCCAAACGATCCTGTATGAGGTACGAACACCTCGCACAGGACCAATGTAACTTGTAGAAACTAACCTCGTTGTCCCGGGTCTCCCGGTTTGAGAGTATGACGATACTTTGAGAAAATCACACTTAGACTTGAAAACAAGCCGTTAAAGGGTGAAAACCCAAACCAGCCCCCAAACGACCCCGTAGGAGGTACGAACACCTCGCACGGGACCAATGTAACTTATAGGAACTAACCACGTTGTCCCGGGTCTGTCGGTTTGGGAGTATGGCGATAATTTACAAAAATCACACTTAGACTTGAAAACAGGCCGTTAAAGGGTGAAAACCCAAACTAGCCCCCAAACGACCCCGTAGGAGGCACGAACATCTTGCACGGGACCAATGTAACTGACTGCGTAGTCCTGGGTCTCCCGGTTTGAGAGTATGACGATAATTTGCGAAAATTACACTTAGACTTGAAAATAAACCGTTAAAGGGTGAAAACCCAAACCAACCCCCAAACAACCCCGTAGGAGGCACGAACACCTCGCACGGGACTAATGTAACTTGTAGGAACTGATTGCGTAGTCCCGGGTCTCCCGGTTAGAGAGTATGACGATAATTTGCAAAAATCACACTTAGACTTGAAAACAAGCCGTTAAAGGGTGAAAACCCAAACCAGCACCCAAACGACCCCGTAGGAGGCACGAACACCTCGCACGGGACCAATGTAACTTGTAGGAACTGACTGCATAATCGTATGTACAATTTTTTTTTCTTGTATATGCAACTTTTTTGCTTGAATATGATTTTTTTAAAAATGAATTGGTTACTAATATTGTATCTTTTTTGTGTCTTATTTTTTTTATAGGATGACATTCAATCGTTAGCTTTTATCCACTTGGAACGCACGAAGAAGTCAATGCTTTACAATAGGGGGATTGTGTATTTAGTGTCGTTAATATTCAGGATTCTATTTTTTGTATTATGGTCGAGCAGGCTTCAGTAGTTTTATGGTTTATTTTTATGGTCGTGCTGGCTATAGTAGTTTTATTGTTGACTTTTATGGCCGTACGGGCTTTATATGGCCAGATTTTATGTTAGCAGGTTTTGGAATGCTCAAAAAATAGAGGAAACTTTGCCCAATTTTTTTTTTATATGGGAACGATTAACTCTTGTAATTTTTTGAAGTTATTGTCGACTTTTATGGTCATGTGTTGCTTTATATTGGTATTATCTCTTGTAATTTTTTGAAGTTTGTATGCACATTAGTTTATCAACAACCTGAGATATTCATAATTTGTGAATTTTCTTGATTTTGTTTCTGCAAATAATAAATATTTTTCCTACCGAATTTGGAATTTGCAGATTTTCCATATTTGGTTCCTATTATTATTTTTTTAATCAACTGAAAAATCTGGCACGGTTTTAAACCGTGCCAATGCATAAAAATGAGAACGCTTATAAAACAATCTGGCATGGTTTATAACCGTGCCAAAAGTGTGCCAGAAAATAGATAATTTGGCACAGTTTTGGCATGTGCCAAAAGCGTGCCAGATTTAATATCTGGCACGGTTTAAAAGCGTGCCAAAAGCGTGCCAGTTTGGAAAATCTGGCACGGTTTTAAACCGCGCCAAAAAATCTGGCACGCCTGATTGTTTCCTGTTTTTGGTGTAGTGAACCCTAGGTATAAATAGAAAAGAAGAGAAGAAGTCTTCATTTTATCATTTCACAAAGGGGGCTAGGGTTTGGTAGAGAGAGAGTAAGAAGAGAAGAAAGCTAAGAGGATTTTAAGAGGATTTCAAGAAGATTCAACTTCTCCATACAATCCAAGGCAAGTTAATAACCTATATGTGTATATTATGTATCTATCATGAAATTCCACATGAACATATATTTGGATCCCTAAATTCATATGAAATTGATGTTAAAAATGATATGCAATGTATTAGGATCATCATCCATGTAGATTCAATTGCAATAACATCATTATAGGGATTGAGATGTAGAATAACCTCTTGAATTTTAGAAATCTATAAAATTAAGTAAATCGTCATATTAAAAACTATTTTGAGCTGTTATAGTTCCGAAAATGGAAATTTCGTTCGCATGGCCGGGTAGAAAATCATATTCTGAACAACTTTTAGTTTTAAGTGTTTTCGAAAATGGATCGAAAAAGTCTCAAATCGGCATTTTAAAATTCTGCACAGAAAGTTGTCGTGAACAGGTTCGAACTGTATACGTTAGTTTCGGGTCTATTTTAATCAGGCTATGGTAGCGTGCACACGTGTCCTTGTAGAAAATCACGTTACAAACAACTTTTTTAGTTTTAAGTTTTTCCAAAAATGGATAGAAAAAGCGTCAAATTGGCGTTTTAAAATTCTGGGCAAAAAGTTGCCGAAAATAGGGGTGAATATTATATATTAGTTTTGGGTCTGTTTTATGCAGGCTATGGAAACGTACACGCGCGTCCTTGTAGAAAATCACGTTCCGAACAACTTTGTAGTTTTAAGTTTTTCCAAAAACGGATCGGAAGAGCTTCGAATCTGCATTTTAAATTCTGGGCAACATGTTGAAATAAGAGTGATAATATTTTTCATGTTGTGAGTAAGATAATTGTGGTGTTGTGACTAATATCCTAACTTGATCACATACTTATGGTTATTAGGGATATATAACCTTGAAATGATTTGATGTTGAATTAGTAAATTAATGATGTAAATTATGTTATATTATAAATAATGACTATTGTATAACTCGAGTAAGAGACTTGACACGATTATATATATACATAAGCGTTAAATTGTTTTACATGTATATTGTCGAGTATACACTAGACTAGTCCTCCGGTCGACGTAGGCACATGCTGAATGCGATTTTTTGTGATTGATCCGGTTAGGTTCTGCTCGAGTTCCGTGTCGGAGATAAACCACCGGAACCGGACACATGGTTGTAATGCGGGTCGGATAGAAAGACCTTGAAACGCCATATGATTTAGGACTTAGTACCATTTCCCTTTCCACGTAATATTGGGGGGTATTCGTGTGTAGGCCTAGTGTTACGACTTGTTCTCTCGGGTAACGATAGTGACCCGATATGACTTGTTGTGTGAGATATTATGCTTGTGTCTTAAAATAATATCCCGAATCGACGCATTTGATATTATACTTGAAGGAAATATTTTGATACGTTAAATACTGAAATGAGATTAATAATGATTAATCATGATACGATATGAGACTACACGTTACTCGAGTTTGGGTTGGGTAGTCACGACATAGGAACATTGGTTGGATAATCGAACAACTTAATTACTAGAGACGAGTAATGACTAGTGTGCTTTCATTATAAGTACATCCTGTAATCTTATAGCTTGTTTTCTTGCTTTGACGTTCGTCTATCTTGCTTCTTGATCCTCTCCTATATATATAATATATGACAGGTCCTCGTCCCAATGGACAATAGACTATGGAGCTTGATGAGATCATTTCAATCTTAGGATTCCTGTAGTTGTGGAGTTATTCTATTTTAATTTATGTCACTTGTTTCCCTTTTCTTGAGGGTGGTATCAGAGATTAATATCACGTTGTTTATACTTGGCATTTAAGATAATTGTTGTATTATTCTTTCCCGTTTTGTGTTGGGCCGCATGTATTGGCATTTTATATTTTCAGTTTGAGATTACTGATGGATTATTGCAGTTAATAGTTATGAGTTGGTTTCACTTGTTATAGTTGTTATTATATGATTTCGTTACACATATGAGAGTGTACATGTTTACTTTACTGCATTTATTTAAATTTTATTTCTAATGCCAACATATTGACGCTTCACTTTAATTTAATTGGGTGTAGCTAATCGAATTAGATATAAAAAGCAGAGTTGTCGCAGTTGATATCAGAGCACGATTTTAGATCCTTTAGGGATCTGAGGGCATCTGTTACGTTTTTCACGCATCGTTTCCTTAATACGTAGAGCCTGATGATTAGGTATTGTATTCGATGACTTGGAATATCTTCACGCTACGATTTTGACTAGCGATTCGGAGCTAGCCTTGTGTATAGGGAGGGTTCCTTATTTGGATTTCATTCGTGAGACGTCCCACGCATGAGTTGAATATTCGATCGACCACATGATAGTATACGTGAGGTCTGTGTGCGAGTACTTGTTGTAATTATGACTAGTTCTCCACTTGAATAAAAAAAATTTAGGATACGTGTTCACTTACTATATTTTAAGATGGTGATTTGATGAGACGTGGACTCTGGGAGGGCAAAGGGTCCAAGAATTTTAAGAGACCGCAATTCGCGTGCAACTATCGTAGTTTCATCGCCCACCACTAGGCAAGAAAAATGATGTTGAACTCAATGATTGAGTTGACTTTTGGTGCTTTAGGGGGAGGAAACACCCGTATATTTTCTGTGCATTATCAACTTTGAATATCGTCGCTCTTATGGCTGTAAAGAAGTTGGTATAAATTATAGCCCACCCTGTAGTACCATTAAGTTGTTGGTACCACTTGCGCGTGTAGTTGTCTGAAGTTGTTTCCAATGTGGAAAGGTAGAGCTTTAGATATGGCACACCTCAAAATGATGTGGTCCAGTTGTTGTTGTGACATTTTCATGAGAAGAAATTATCGTGCTCCACCCGTAATGGACAGACTATTGAGGCATTCGATGACGTATTAATAAGTGAATGGTTAACGAAGTAAGTCTTGTGATAATAAGAGCATATTATTACTCATGAACATGTAAAGGAAGGGTTGTGATTTGAGAGAGGACTACTCCAAATCGGTGTATGTCCCACACCATCAAAGGATGACCTGAGGGGTCTAATTTTGGTGTACGCAAGAGTGTTATCATACTTGTGAAAAGAACGAACTAGATTCATCCGTTTGATGATGTTCAATAGGAGATTCATGAGTCTGAATCTAGAACGGATAAGTGATTATCCTTGAAATATTGTGTTGGTATCAGGGAAGTTTGGTAGGCGTGTAAACCTACACGTTTCCCACACAAGCGATAGATGTCGCATTGGGCTGGCATAGTGGTTTTTAGTGTTCTGATCGTATAAAATCCGTAATGGAATCAACTTAAGGATGATTAGGTGTATGTTCGGTCATGCAAAAGATATATTAGTGGGTTGGGTACTCACTTGTTCAGAGTGGAATGTTTGGGCGAGTTATCCCAAACAAGTTCATGAGAATGTATCAGTAATGTTACGATATCTTGGCCATGGACACTAGGGATGAGGAAGTCTGTATCGCAAGGTCATACGAGGATTGACATTGTAGAAGTCCAGAATTTTTTTTAGGTAGTTTTATTTCCGTATTTGGAAATGAATGGAGTTCAGTGTTCTTCATAAATCCCTAGATTAGAATTGGTGTTCGATAAGATGTGGTTATATTACTTTGTAGCACCGGTATATTTATTAAAAGTTGTCGAGAGAAGAATATGAATATGGGTGTGCTAAGGGATGGACTTGAACTGGAGTTATCAGTTGTGAACCCTACGATGAGTAGCGAATCTCTAAGGGACGAGTTGTCGAGTGAGAACATCACGAAGGAGTGTTCAATAGGCGTTTCATTTTATGCGAGTGTGATCGCTTGAGTTGGTGATATATCCACGAGTTACGTTTTATGTTATCACCCAGTGATTGGGGGTACTAATTTGTTACACCTTGATAATGGTGGTGCTTGATTTTGAAGATACGGGAATGTGGCTATATTGTAGCCCTCGTTATGTATTAATGTGAATTAGAGCAGGAGTGAGTAGTTAGTGACATGATGTTTACTTAGATCGTGTGTGATTAAAGACGCGTTCCGAAATCAAGTGTAAGATGTTCAATTTCGGTGATGTCTAGACTAGTGAATAGTCATAGAATGGTCTTGATGGTCTTTTGATAATGGCAGAGTCGTGTGTATCTCGGTCAGTTTTCGGTTGACTAATGTTAGTGTTACCAACTGAGTGTCGTCATTAATGGCAAGGATTGAGACATTTTGGGATTCGAAATGTCGGACCATTAATTGAAATGTTTGTCATAACCTCCACTGTAGGGGGACAACAAAAAAGAGTTTCGACCATTGTTGAACAGTTTTGTAAGGAGGGTGTGTACTCTTGGGCAAACACCCGCGAATGGGTTCGTAAGATATGTAATTTTTACTTCAGTTATGTGTGCATTACTGAGTGTTAATTAGGGTCACGGTACGTGAAGGTACCCGCTACCTTATATTTACGACCTTTGACATGTTGGATAGCACACCGTTCTTCATAAAGATCAGGTAGCGTTGGTGTGATGGAAGAAGAGTATTTGGATGGTGAGTGTGTCAAATCCTATATTCTGATTTCGTAGGATAAGTGGGAATTTTTTGTCTTACCTCGTTGCTTGGAAAATGTACAAGCATTATTCGTGGTTTGAAGAACCAATTTCATTTCATGTTCAGTGAGAAAATTCTAATATACACAGTCCAAGGAAAATCCTGTCGGATAGGTTGAATTCCTATACGTGTTTTTAACAAAAGTGCGGTATGTTGAATCTAGTGAGGGTCTATAACCTTGGGTTAGAGCTACCAAACCGTGAGAAGCGGGGGTGTGCAAGGGGGAATATTGCATCTTGGGTTAGTTCAAAACCTTTATGTGAGGGATCGTTGACCGCCGAGAATGAAACTTTGTCGGCGTTGTCTTGTTCGAGAGAGTATTAACCTTATTGATATTATTTACCTAAGTCTAGACTTGGAAAGATGGAACAATATTCGCACGTGCATAGAAGTTGTATGCTTATGCACATATGCAAGCTTAGTGGATCCTAAGGGTTGCCATATCGGTTAACTCACCATAAACATAAGTGCAAGGCAAGTGTTATTGACAACTCGGAGTAAAGTTGGCTTTTGAGCTTTTAGTACCATTTGTTAGTCGATTATGAGTTGAGTATCGAGGCATGATTGATGAATAGTGACATCTTTATTGAATAGGGGAAGTTGGATTAATTATTGTGTGATGAACCATTGAGTCCAAAGATAATTGGTTTTTGGAGTTAGATGATTCTTGTATCACTAGTGGTCTTGAGTTGACAAATTCCTTATCTCGATAAGCTGACAGTAGTGTATCGGAGGGGTTCCTTATTTGGATTTTGCTAGCGAGACACTCCACGCATGAAACTTAGCGAGTCGGGACTTGAGGGTATTGATTTATGGATCATCTTCATAGTTTAGTTATGTTAGACTTCGTGGTGAGAGTTCGGTCGTATAGTTAGAAATTGGAAAGTATCTCCACGGATTTCATTATTGGGTTGCCAAGATCGCATCACGATCATGATTCTATTTGGGTCATTGTCGACATACTGACAAAGGTGGCTCATTTCCTTTCAGTGAGGACGGATTATACGGCAGCATAGTACGCCACAGTGTTTATTAACGAGATTGTGAAGTTTCATGGGGTACCGTGTGATATAATGTCCGACTGTGGCAGTGTCTTCATCTCTCACTTTTTGGGCGATCTTCAGGAGGCGATGGGAGTTCAGTTGAGTTTGAGTACTACGTTCCACCCTCAGTTTGATGGTCATACGGAGTGGGTAAACAAAATTTTGGAGGACATGTTACAAGTTTGTGTGTTTGACTTCAAAGGTGGTTGGGTTACACATTTTCCACTGGGGGAGTTCGCATACAATAATAATTATCAGCAAACTATTGGCATTGAACCATACGAGGCTTTTTACGACAGGCCTTGTCGATCCCCTACATATTGGTTGGAGTTCGGAGAGCGCCAGATGCTGGTTCCAAATATTGTTAGGGAGACCTCGAAGAAGGTTGACTTTATTCATGCACGGATGAAGACCGCGCAAGATCGTCAAAAGACTTATGTTAACATAAGGCAGAGGAAGTTAGAGTTCGCTGTTGGGGACCAAGTGCTGTTGAGGGTCTTACCCATGAGAGGCATTGTTCATTTTGGTGCCAAAAGGAAGCTTTCAATGCAATACGTGGGTTCATTTACAGTGTTGGGTAGGGTGGGATCAGTTGCCTACCGTTTAGCCCTTCCCTACCAGCTCCAGCGGGTACACGATATTTTTTTATGTATCCATGTTAAGGAAGTTCTTATGTCTCGAGGACTCACACCTACACATAGAGTTAGATAGGGTTGAGCTTCATCCCAATGGGAGCTATGAGGAGAGGCCGGTCAGGATTCAAGATCGTCGTGAGAAGCAGTTGAGGTCAATAGTGATTCCTCTTGTTCGTGTTATGTGGAGTAATCATGATGAGTATGAGGCCACTTGGGAGAAATATGATGACTTGCGAATTAGTCACTCATATCTCTTCATGGAAGGTACGTGCGAACTACCTTACTTGACTTGAATTGATTTGTTTTAATTTGGATTTCGAGGATGAAATCCCGTTCGTAGAGGGGGAGAATGTAGTACCCCGCATTTTTTATTGAATTGAAATTGAAAAAAAAAACTATTCCAGTGTATATATTCGAAATGTTTGGAAATAAAACTATGTCAGTATATATATTCAAAATGATTGGAAATGAAAAGTTAAAATGAATTCATTGAGATACGAATGTGCGACTTAAATATTAGAAGCGAATTAACGCGTAAAAGAATCGAGAGGGTTACATTTGGGGCAATGACATTTTTGTAAATAAACTAACCCTAGGTATAAATAGAAAAGAAGAGAAGAAGTCTTCCTTTTATCATTTCACAAAGGGGGCTAGGGTTTGGTAGAGAGAGAGAGAGAGAGTAATAAGAGAAGAAATCTAAGAGGATTTCAAGAAAATTCAACTTCTCCATACAATCCAAGGCAAGTTAATAACCTATATGTGTATATTATGTATCTATCATGAAATTGCACATGAACATGTATTTGGATCCCTAAATTCATATGAAATTGATGTTAAAAATGATATGCAGTGTATTAGGATCATCATCCATGTAGATTCAATTGCAATAACATCATTATAGGGATTGAGATGTAGAATAACCTCTTGAATTTTAGAAATCTATAAAATTAAGTAAATCGTCGTATTAAAAACTATTTTGAGCTGTTATAGTTCCGAAAATGGAAATTTCGTTCACATGGCCGGGTAGAAAATCATATTCTGAACAACTTTTAGTTTTAAGTTTTTTCGAAAATGGATCGGAAAAGTCTCAAATCGGCATTTTAAAATTCTGCACAGAAAGTTGTCGTGAATAGGTTCGAACTGTATACGTTAGTTTCGGGTCTATTTTAATCAGGCTACGGTAGCGTTCTCACGTGCCCTTGTAGAAAATCACGTTCCGAACAATTGTGTAGTTTTTAAGTTTTTCCAAAAACGGATCGGAAAAGCATCAAATCGGCGTTTTAAAATTCTGGGCAGAAAGTTGCCGAAGATAGGGGCGAATATTATATATTAGTTTCCGGTCTGTTTTATGCAGGCTATGGAAATGTGCTCGCGTGTCCTTATTGTAAGGACACAAATTTTCAATTGAGTCATTTGAAGTTTTGGCTCAATTTCGGACAAAAACATTTATGTCATAGGATAGTGTTCAAGTGTACCTACTCAAGCCTATGATGTGTTTAGTTGAAGACGTAGCAGCAAAGAGTATAAAGCTTCATCAAATGCCGAGTTTATGTGCCTCGTTTCAACGTCATCAACAGTAGTTCCATGCTCCCAAGGTATGAATTCATTTATATATATATATATATAAGAGCTTGGAACAAGTTTATTTGGGTGTTAGGTTTATATAAAATTGTTGTTTTAATTTCAGAAAGATTTTATCAAACTTTAAAATAAAGTATATAAAGTTTTTGGGCTAAAATCGAAATTTATGAACTTTCTGGAAGTTCGTTCGATATGTCGTTCGAACCAGATGTCGTTTGAACGAGTTTGACAACGAGTTCCCAGAATAGGCCTATGATATGTCGTTCGAACGAACATTATGTTCGAACGAGATATCCAACAAGATTTCTAACGATTTCACTCTGGAACTTCGTTAGAATTCTCGTTCGAACGAGATTTAGTTCGAAAGAAAATGTCGTTTGAATGAGATGTCATGCCAGAACAATTTTTACCCATGTTCTCCACTTCTTTCCCCACTATCTTTTCACAGCATAACTATGTGCGAGAATCATTTTTGAAGATCTATCTTTTTCATATCCTTCCTTTTCTAAGAGAGAATTTGAGAGAAAAATTGTTTAAGAAAAAGATCAAGTTTTGAGTGTTAATTTTCAAAGAGAAAATCATTTACCACTCTAGTTTCACCCATTGTTTTGTTTATCCAAGTTCATATATATATATATACATCTTGCTTGGATTTTGGCACCGGTTTATCTCTACACCAAATTGAAGAGATTGTTTGGATTTTCTTCTATATCCCTTAAAGAAGAAGAGTTCGTTTTGCTGCGGCATTCTCATGTGGTAAAAGACACCACGTGTGGTTGAAGGTGTACCTATTGTCCGATTGGTGAGTCCAAGATTGCGATGGAGCTCCGTGGTTATCCTCTAGGAAGAGGTAGTTACAAGAAGACGCGTCAAGGCTTGAGAGGGTTCGAGTTGAGGAAGTAAGTCATCTGTCTTGTAAATGTAAATTCCTTACTTAGTGGATTTGAGACTAGGGCCGTCCAAGGTTGTTTCCCGTTGTGGGTTTTTCCTCGTACGTCGCAGCGTAGTGTGATTGATTTATTTTTTTATCTTGCATAATAACTTAGAACTCATTCTTAGGATAATTCAAGATAAAATTGGTTTTAATTGTAACACTTAATTTAATTTGGTGCATAATTAAATTTGGGTAAAGTTTATTTAATTCATGTCTATTGTTAAAATTGGTTTGGCCTAATTTGGAAATAATGATATTTATGACGTAGGCAAATTCTAGGACTTGAATTAATGGCGTTTAAGTGAAATTCAAAGTGTGTGTGTAATAATCATAATTTCACTTTGTGTTTTTAATTTTAATTTGAAGAAGAAATTAAAATTTGGTAATTCGTTTTATTGAACCATCACCTTTTACGCTTCCGCATATTTTTATAAAAGGAAATTATTACTTTGTGAATAAAAAGAATTTTAAAAGATTCAAACTTGAGCTTCTCAAAATGGTATCAGAGCCAAAACGATAAATTATTTCGTTAAAGACCCTTTAAATAATTTTTGGCTAAAATGGAATTTTCCCCATTTTCAAAATTTCCTATTTTCGATGGTGCTAACTACGCGTATTGGAAAGCGCGAATAAAATCGGCACTTAAATCTATAGATGAGAGGGTTTGGATGTCTGTAGTTAACGAGTGGTATCCACCAATTTATTTAGTAGAAAATGAACGTGTACCCAAACCGGCCGATAGATGGAGTGAGGGTGAATTTAAACTTTCAAACTTTAATTCCCGTTGTTAAATGCCTTGTTTAGCGTTGTCACACCGGATGAATTCTGACGTATTATGATGTGTGAAACCGCTAAAGAAGCGTGGGATATTTTACAAGTCAATCATGATGGTACAAGTATCGTTAAAGCTTCGAAACTCCAAAACCTCACCACTCAATTTGAAACCATCAAAATGAACGATAATGAAACTTTTGATGAATTTTATGCTAGACTTTTTGATATTGTCAATTCTTCTTTTAACTTGGGAGAGAAAATACCCAACAACCGGGTTGTAAAGAAAATTTTAAGGTCCCTACCCGATAGATTTATTCCAAAAGTGACCGTTTTAAATTCTTTACCAACTTTAGCCTCTACGAAATTAGAAGAGCTTGTAGGTGATTTACAAACCTATAAGCTAGACATGTTTTCCTCTAAAACTGAAAAGAAAATAGAAAAGGGCGTTGCTTTAAAATCCCAAAAAGAGGTCAAACAAGTAGTAGAGAGCGAGAGTGATAGTGACTCGGAAGACATGGACTTGTTTGCTCGGAAATTTAGAAAATTTTGTTAAATTTAACAAAGATAAATTTAAAAATGATTTTAAGAAATTTAAAACTTCTAAGCATGACAAAGCCGAGAGGATCCCTAAAACTATTAATGAAAATTTAAATAGGGACGAGTCTTATAGGTGTTTTGGTTGTGAGGGTTATGGCCATAGGGCTTTTGAGTGCCCCACTAAACTAAGGAGAGAGGGTAAGCGATCCATTTCATATAATGCGACCCTTAGTGATAGTGATAAGGAAGAGAGACCCGATTCCCCCACTAAGCCCAACTTTGTGGCTTTTATGGCTAGTCATGTGAGCACCAATAATGAATCTTTTCATGAAGATATTCAAACACATGACACTTCCTTGGTCAAAGTTAATGAATCCCCTATTTTTTATGGTAGTGAGAGTGAAGAAGAAAGAGAGAGTGAAAATGAAGAAGAGGTTAATGTGAGTGAACTTCAAAATGCTTTTTAAGAATTATATGAAGAATCGATTAAATTAAAAAGAGATAATTTGAAGTTAGAAGCTAGTTTGAAAGAACGTGTCAAGGTCGTTGATAATAGTGTGTTGGTTGAAGACCTTAGGACACGAGAGAGATCTCTTCGAGAGAAGCTAGAATATATAGAAGGCGAGAGAGATAGCCTTAGAGGTTTGATGGAATCCTTGAAAAAAGGAGCTTCTCGAATTCGAAGAGAGAAATGTTTTATTAGAGTCTAACATCCTAGAATTAGAAAATAAATTAAAAGACTCTAGTAATGTCAAATTTAATTTGGAGTGTCGTTCGAAAAAATTAGATAAAATATTAGGAACGGTCCAAATTAAAAATGACATGTGTGGTTTAGGCTTCAATACTTGTAATGAATCTACTCATATAGCCAAAACCAATGTTTTAGGAGAATCTACTAGGAAAGCATTTCGAGATCATTCCTTAGGTACCAAAATTCGACGTAATTTTACTTGTACACATTGTGGTCGAAAAGGTCATCTTAGGAAATTTTGTTTTGATCTTAAACGAATTCCTAGAAAATCCCAACGTAAAGTAACCAAGGTAGTTAAAATTCCTACACCTCAAGATAGTCATTCTTCATTAATTTGGGTTAGGAAATCCGACTTGGTTACCTTGCAAAATAGGACGTTTGATTCTCATTTACCTTCACATGCTTCCTCCCTTGCTAAATCTAAAGGATGAATGTGTTAGCTTTTGTACTTCATGTTATATTATCATGCTAAATACATGCTTATTTAATCATTTTCTAGTCTATTCCCCATGCTTAATCACATGCTAGAATAATGCTTTTTGTTTATCTTTTGTATTTTATTTCTTTATCTTGTTTGCATTAAATGAAAAATACAAAAAGAATCTTGTTTATCATTTGGGTTTTTATCTCTTGATAATTTAAGTATAATGAAAAGTTCAAATGATGTTTGTTTGTCTTTTGAGTATATGTTTTTTATTTTTGGTTAAAAATTTCAAAAAACTCAAAAAGTTTTTTTTGTGTGTATTTTAGTTTGACATACTTTATGTGGCATATACTTGTGTTTGAATCCCATCCTTTTACGCTCCCATGTGGCTAGAACTTTTGGTTTAGATTGTCAATCTTTAAAATGTTCTTTACCATATTTTTATGGAGTAGTTGGATTTTGTATTGATTATATGGATTCTATTTTTATATGCCTCTATTCGCACATGCACGAGATCTTTTGAAATTTTAATGTCACATGTTATATTTGAGCTTTGTGAGATGTTATCCTACCAATCTAGTCATCTACATATTTATGACCTAGGAGGACTAGTGCATGTCAAAATTCGTTGCATGTGAGATTTGTGAGAAATAAAAAAATGATAAATAAATGTGCACGGGGAAGGGCTCCGAAAGGATTTATTATCCTTTGTGATTGTAAGCCACCGTTTGAATGGACCTAAAAGAAATACGTAGTCCAAAGGCCTAAAAATAGAAAATATGGTATAAAAAGAAAAATCATTGCCAAGGCCTATGTTTGATTGATATATTCATTCAAAATTCATATATATGCTTATTGAGGGAGATTGGATGGTATATCAACGATTTGCACAATGTCCGTTCATCCTAGTGATCTTTATTGTCATGACTCTATTTGGTGTGTAGAATCATCAACATGCCAGGCTTGTATGTATTGTGTATGTTTGTTCATTGAGTTCAATTTAAATTATCACATGAGGTTATATTCAAATGAGATGAAGTTTGCAATCAAATGAGAACTCCGTGAACATTATTTAAGTGTTTGAGTCTAAATTTAATTGTTGTTAGTTCACACCCCTACACTTCCATTTCCATATGACACATTTTTACTATATGAGTGTGAAGAACTTAATGTATTTTGTGTCATTTGTGAGTTTATATCTATATATCAATCTATATATATATATATATATATATATATATATATATGTGTGTGCGTACGCATCATTTCTATATCTCTAGTATGTATATATATGATATTTTGTTTGTCTTTGCCTTGTTTTCTAGTCCATCTAAGCTTATACTTCATTATTGGTATCTATCTTGGTGCATTCTTATTTGATATCACATGCTTAATATTGACGTATCATACTAGTACTGTTTTCTTACATCTTAGTTGATATTCATATCTTCATGTGGATTCGTTGACTTTTTGTTGTCCATATGCTTTTATGTTCTTAGCATCTTATGCATTTGTTTTATCTTTTGTCTATTCCTGAACAAAAAGGGGGAGAATGATAGGGGGAGAAATGGTATCTAATCCTATTGTAATCTTATTTAAGTTTAGGCGATTTAACTTAGGGGGAGTAGCTATCTTCTTGGTTTGATCATTGTTGATAAGGGAGAATTAATTTCGGGGGAGTATTTCTTTTAATTGCTTTAAATACTTTGATATTCCCTATGCGTTTGATAGTTTGCTTAAGTGTGCAGGAATTCTTCTAAAGCGGATGCATTTGTTTTAATTGCTTTAAATACTTTGATATTCCCTATGCGTTTGATAGTTTGCTTAAGTGTGCATGAATTCTTCTAAAGCGACAACCTTCAAGTGGCAAAGCGTTTAATTCTAAAGTGGTATTCGAGTCAAGAATTGTACTTTTTATTTTGGGTGGGATGTTTTTGAGTCTAGTGAGCTTGACGGTCCTTTAGGATTTCTGTTTGGTTTTTTTCCCGGAATAGCTAAAGGGGGAGATTTGTAAGGACACAAACTTCCAATTGAGTCCTTTGTAGTTTTGGCTCAATTTTGGATAAAAATGTTTATGTCATAGGATAGTGTTCAAGTGTACATACTCAAGCCTATGATGTGTTTAGTTGATGACGTAGTGGCAAAGAGTATAAAGCTTCATCAAATGCCGAGTTTATGTGCCTCGTTTCAACGTCATCAACAGTAGTTCCATGATCCCAAGGTATGAATGCATTTATATATATATATATATATATATATATATATATATATATATATATATAAGAGCTTAGAACAAGTTTATTTCGGTGTTAGGTTTATATAAAACTGTTGTTTTAATTTCAGAAAGATTTTATCAAACTTTAAAATAAAGTATATAAAGTTTCTCGGCTAAAATCGAAATTTATGAACTTTCTGGAAGTTCGTTCGATATGTCGTTCGAACGAACCTTATGTTCGAACGAGATATCCAACGAGATTTCTAACGAGTTCACTCTGGAACTTCGTTAGAATTCTAATTCGAACGAGATTTCGTTCGAACGAAAATGTCGTTCGAATGAGATGTCATGCGGGAACAGTTTTTGGCAGTTTTTGACAGTTTTTACCCATGTTCTCCACTTCTTTCCCCACTATCTTTTCACAGAATAAGTATGTGCGGGAATCATTTTTGAAGATCTATCTTTTTCATATCCTTCATTCTCTAAGAGAGAATTTGAGAATAAAATTGTTTAAGAAAAAGATCAAGTTTTGAGTGTTAATTTTCAAAGAGAAAATCATTTACGACTCTAGTTTCACCCATTGTTTTGTTTATCCAAGTTCATATATATATACATCTTGCTTGGAGTTTGGCACCGGTTTATCTCTACACCGAATTGAAGAGATTGTTTGGGTTTTCTTCTACATCCCTTAAAGAAGAAGACTTCGTTTTGCTGCGGCATTCTCATGTGGTAAAAGACACCACGTGTGGTTGACGGTGTACCTATTGTCCGATTGGTGAGTCCAAGAGCGCGGTGGAGCTTCGTGGTTATCCGCTAGGAAGAGGTGGTTACAAGAAGACGCGTCAAGTCTTGATAGGGTTCGAGTTGAGGAAGTAAGTCATCTGTCTTGTAAATGTAAATTCCTTACTTAGTGGATTTGAGACTAGGACCGTCCGAGGTTGTTTTCCGTTGTGGGTTTTTCCTCGTACATCGGGGCGTAGTGTGATTGATTTATTTGTTTATCTTGCATAATAATTCAGAATTCATGCTTAGGATAATTCAAGATAAAATTGGTTATAATTGTAACACTTAATTTAATTTGGTGCAAAATTAAATTTGGGTATAGTTTATTTAATTCATGTCTATTGTTAAAACTGGTTTGGCCTAATTTGGAAATAATGATATTTATGACGTAGGCAAATTCTAGGACTTGAATTAATGACGTTTAAGTGAAATTCAAAGTATGTGTGTAATAATCATAATTTCACTTTGTGTTTTTAATTTTAATTTGAAGAAGAAATTAAAATTTGGTAATTCGTTTTATTGAACCATCACCTTTTACGCTTCCGCATATTTTTATAAAAGGAAATTATTACTTTGTGAAGTAAAAAGAATTTTAAAAGATTCAAACTCGGGCTTCTCACTTATAGAAAATCACGTTCCGAACAACTTTGTAGTTTTAAGTTTTTTCAAAAACGGATCGGAAGAGCCTCGAATCTGCATTTTAAATTATGCGCAGCATGTTGTTGAAATAAGAGTGATAATATTTTTCATGTTGTTAGTAAGATAATTATGGTGTTGTGACTAATATCCTAATTTGATCAGACACTTATGGTTATTAGGGATATATAACCTTGAAATGATTTGATGTTGAATTAGTAAATTAATGATGTAAATTATGTTATATTATAAATAATGACTATTGTATAACTCGAGTAAGAGACTTGACACGATTGTAAATATACGTAAGTGTGAAATTGTTTTACATGTATATTGTCAAGTATACTTTAGATTAGTCCTCCGTCGATGTAGGCACATGTTGAATGCGATTTTTTGTGATTGATCCGGTTAGGTTCCGCTCGAGTGCCATGTCGGAGATAAACCACCGGAACCAGACACATGGTTGTAATGCGGGTCGGATAGAAAGACCTTGAAACACCATGTGATTTAGGACTTAGTACGATTGCCCTTGCCACGTAATATTGGGGAGTATTCGTGTGTAGGCCTAACGTTATGACTTGTTCCCCCGGTAACGATAGTGACCCGATATGACTTGTTGTGTGAGATATTATGCTTGTGTCTTAAAATAATATCCCGAATCGATGCATTTGATATTATACTTGAAGGAAATATTTTGATACGTTAAATACTGAAATGAGATTAATAATGATTAATCATGATACGATATGAGACTACACGTTACTCGAGTTTAGGTTGGGTAGTCACGACATAGGAACATTGGTTGGGTAATTGAACAACTTAATTACTGGAGATGAGTAATGACTAGTGTGCTTTCATTATAAGTACATCTTATAATCTTATAGCTTGTTTTCTTGCTTTGACGTTCGTCTATCTTGCTTCTTGCTCCTCTCCTATATATATAATATATGACAGGTCCTCGTCCCGATGGACAATAGACTATGGAGCTTGATGAGATCATATCAATCTTAGGATTCCTGTAGTTGTGGAGTTATTCTATTTTAATTTATGTCGCTTGTTTCCCTTTTCTTGAGGGTGGTATCAGAGATTAATATCACGTTGTTTATACTTGGTATTTGAGATAATTTTTGTATTATTCTTTCCCGTTTTGTGTTGGGCCGCATGTATTGGCATTTTATATTTTCAGTTTGAGATTACTGATGGATTATTGCAGTTAATAGTTATGAGTTGGTTTCACTTGTTATAGTTGTTACTATATGACTTGGGTACACATATGAGAGTGTACATGTTTACTTTACTGTATTTATTTAAATTTTATTTCTAATGCCAACATATTGACGCTTCGCTTTAATTTAATTGGGTGTAGCTAACCGAATTAGATATAACTGAACTTGAATAATAGGATGACTTAGTTATGTGGATTGTTAGTGATGCTTTACTTTACTCGCATGTTTTTATATCGATTAATTTAAAGACTCTATTGTAATATTTATCATGCATGATGCTTATGTCTGGGTTCACGGCCCTAATTGGGAAGACTAACTGGTATTCATGCGGCGGGATCTAACCAATTGAATTGACTAACATTTCATGTATAATTATTGGACTAACAACATAGGATGGATTGGAGATTTTTTGAGTGCAACTGGAGATTTATTTTATCGCTTTACTAGTTTGGATTTAATTCATTTCGTCTTTTTATTTACGAGACAATTATTTCTGGATTTGGTGGGCCACTCGGTTCCATAGTTGTTTACGATTTTTCAATTGGAGACTCGTAGTAAGATTATTTATTGATCATTATTCTATCTTTTGGAGTTAGATTTATTTTTGAGTTAGCATGGTCATTCGTTGGATTTATTCAAATTATATCTTGTGAAAAAAGTTTTTAATGTCTCATACTTCTGTCACATGTTGAGAATGATATTTTATTTCTGAAACCTGACGTAGTTAGGAAGCTGCGATTGGTCACCTCCAACATTGAAATGCCTATGGTGTCACAGATGGTATCAGAGCTTGGTCTTAGCTCTTCTAGCTTATGAGTCTGTTATAACTTCTGCATTTATAATCTTTAATTCCTTTTGATGATTTGTATTCTTTAGGCTTTTTTTGAGTCTGATTGTTGTTTGTTCTTATCTTTTCAAATGGAGAACATTAGAAGAGTTGGAAATAGGAGAGAGGGTTTGGTTTCTCGTACCGCAGTTCAGGAGAGGAAGGGTCAGTTTCTTTTAGGTGCCTAAGAGTTAGCGGTTATCGTTCGTGAGGCCGCGATGGCTGATATTGAGATGGGGAGACAGAGGTAGGGAAAACTAGAGGCACGAAAATAGGGTACACCCGCTTCAGTTTAGGATAAGGTGAGGTTCAGTTTCCACAAAGGCAATCCTCCCACTTTTGCATGGGGTTTGACCCAACGGTTGCTCACCAATGGAGGTGTGAGATGGACAGACACTAGAGGGTGGTGAATTTCACGGATGTGTAGAAGAAGATGTTAGCTACTTTTAATATGATTGGGGATGTGTTGTAGTGGTGGGAGAATGTCACCACATCTGAGGATTGAGATCGTCTGAGTTATGGGGAATATTTGGTGAAATTTAATGATAAGTACTTTACTTATTCGATTAGGAGTACAAAGAAGAAATAGTTTCTAAATTTGGAATAGGGTTCCAGGTCAGTTGCTACGTATGAGCAGGAGTTTACGAATTTTTCATTTTTTGTACCAGATAAGGTGAATACAGAGGGAAAAAAGATAATGCGCTTCATTAAGTGTCTGGTGTGATCTATTAAGAATATAATTTTGGGAAAACTGGTGTACACTAATTACACCTAGGTGGTGAAAGTCGCACTATTGTTATGGCAAGAGAAGGTGAATTATCAAAAAAAGTTAGGTAAGAGGTATAAGCCGAGTGGTACAAATGCTACCAAGGCAGGTGGGGAGAACAAGGATCGTAATGACCAATCGTGGAAGAGGCAGCGAGCAGTGCAGGAGAAATAAGTCTTCCATTAATGCAATGGCATCCCATAGGGCCCTCAGGGACATGGGCAGGAATAACAAGGTGAGCAAGCGCCAATTAGGAAGTTTGCACCATTTAGAAGCGCGTGTTACAATTGTGGGGAGGAAGAAATAGAGCTTTTTGGTGTCCGAAGAAGCAGGGAGTAGGGCTAAGGACCTCCAACACTGGTAGCACCAGGTGCACATGGAGTGCCAGCAGAACCGACAGTGGGTATGCAGGGACAAGTTATTCCTAGGGTGTATGTACTTCTCCCCCAAGAACCTCAGGTAGGGAGGGTGCATCAGGAGCCAAAATCGTGGCTAGGGGGATAGCATGGTTCTTGTTTTATATATATATATATATATATATATATGTATATATATATTTTGAGATATATATTGAATTTTTGTTTGTGGGGTAGGTGTGTGAAGGATTGAGTGTATGGATGCCCAATCGTGGCATTCTACGGGTAGGCATATGTAAACCTTATTTTATTCCATAACTAAATATGTGAAATGCGTATTTTATTTTTTAGTTAGGCATTTTTCCCCAAATTGCCCCTCTTTATAAATTTTAAAATAATATCCCCTACTTAACATTCTCTAACTTGTTTTTCTCTCCTCCCTCTCTTTCATTACTTTCTCTCTCCTACCTATCACTCACCACTTTGTTTATTCTCTATCACTAAACCAACCTCCCTCTCACTACACCACAATGACCATTTACTAACACACGATGAGTGTTAGTAATCAATTTTCTAAAGAATATATCCGTTAGGAATAATGTGTTGGGAATATGATTTCTAACGGACACAACCCATTAGTAAATTTATTAATTCTACCAGATTAAAACCTTTAGAAATTTGTTATTTCTAATAGAAAATAATTGTTACAAATAATAAAAGTGTTACTTATACAAGGACTTATTTTCATATTTATGCTTTTCCTTTTATTTACTAACCGAACCAAACCGTTAGAAGTGAGACTTTCTAACTGTTTTACTCTGTTAGAAAATGTCATATATATATATATAAAACTAACCAATCAATCTTTCTCACCCTTTCAAAATCAATGACAACATTGAATGGGAGCCAAAATAGTAATAAAAAACAATCACCAAAAAGAAATTCATAAAAATCTGTGCTTGTTAGAATTTTCAAATAATTAAATAAGTTTTCATATATAAAGAGAGAGAGAGAGAGAGAGAGAGAGCTATACATAATCAATAGCCATCATATCATTATTCATAAACGCATAAATATGCATAATCCATAACAAGCATAAAGCAACCATCCAAACATACTTGAAAAGGTCCACATGCACAAAAACATAAGCAAAAATAAATATTATGATCCATCCATAAGTAGAATCAAATGTACTTCAACCAACAATCAAGCCGTATGAGATATCCCCCACCCGCGAGGCCAGTCAAGGTATAGAAACCATTTTGGGGAGCTTCCCATAAATGAGCATCGGGGTATTTACCAAACTTATTACACAATAGGACTTTAGGTTCGTCCATTGGAATATGGGGAGGATGATGAGTCTGAGATGCACCAACCGATGTGAAAACATTGTCCACGTTTTGGGTTAGAGGAGAAGGGCCATTAGTTGAGATTAATCGATCACTCGTGGGAGTGTTCAATGGTGCCCCACTTTCTTTCATGTTTGATACAATATAACGCATAACCTATAACATAAATAGACAAAAAATAAAAGTTAAGAGGACGAATAACACAATGAAGTTGTAACATGGCATGATAATTTAAAAACATGAAAATCTACCTTGAAGGTATCCTCGACAGTGTGTAGTCTTGAGTTGAGTTCATAATTATTCCATGCATCTTTTGCATTTTCTGTTTGACCCCCGTTCAAGTGTCTCGCTCGCAATCCCAATATGAATAAGTTGTGTCCTAGAGATATGGCTTGAATATGCACGAACACTTCCCCTTTTGTCCTTCCCAAATTCTTCAGCAACTACATCCGTGTCGATGCCTCCCTCATCATGGCTACTTTCTTCACATTTTCTTCTGTTCTCGGCAACCATCAACTCATCCTATAATATGAATAAAAAATACTAAACTATAAATACATGTAAAAGAGGAAAGACTAAAGGAGAAAAAAATAATGTCATAGACAAAAAATAAAATACTCACATATTTAGCCTTAGTGCTTGCCATCACATTCCCATTTTAATCACTATGTACGCAATTCACTTATCTATTCGCTTATATTTTTTTATAGGCTCTTCCTTTTCCTATAAGTTTGATGTCAAGTGTAAGACTAAAAAGTGTTAAGATTGGAATTTATAAACATGAATGCCTACCTTTTTTTAATGCTTTTTGGGCATAGCTACAATGCCCGAGACCTTGGAGAATTTGAAGTTTTTATCGAGTTTCACTATTTTTAATATTTTGTTGTTGCTTTTTGGGATTATCTTCATTTTCTACAATTTTTTTCCAAATTTCAGGATCAACGCCTTGAGGCACTTCACGACCATTTTTCCTTAAGTGGTATCACAAACTAGACTTTCAGGTCCTAAACCTTTGGGACCAAGGCTTCTCAAGCAAAGGGCAGACAACTTCAACCGAAAAATTAAGTTCAAATTGGCTCTAATGAAAAATATAAATAAAAAATAGCAAAAGGTTATAAAACAATAAAATGAGTTCATACATTTGCTTTACGCACGAACATACTATGATTCATAAAATATATTATTGAATCCACTTTATATCTATGTATGTTTCATATTTTAAAAAGGAAAAAATAACATTTATGGATAGTAATCTCAAAGGAAATTGAATATTACCATTAATGTGTGCCATACATCATCTTTGAAGTGTTGTGGCACCTTTAGCCAATCATCATATCTAACGGGAATAAGACTTCACACTAAATCTCTTACACGAGAATTACACTTCTTACAATTATTACCCACAATAGAGCCATCAATTTCAACCATTATTGGAAATTTATCCTTCTCATCTTCGTCATCTAATGGTTGAGACGAAGTTCGAGCAGAAGATGGTTGTTGCGTTGCATTTTCATCTGAAGACATAATTAATATCCTGAAATTCAGAACACGATATTAAATATTAGAGCATTATATGAGCGCCATATATCTACGCAAAAGGTATTGTGTACAATTTTGTCCATATCCAAGACATTGACGTTGATGCAAGAGGGATCACGTACCCAGGGTATACAATTCAAATTTAAGCATCTCATCCAAATGAAATGATGTTGCATGTATGGGATCAACGACAATGCGTGAATGTATGTGTACACATTCTCATCGGATTTTGGTCCTTACCAATTACTACAGGTCCATTAGTTTTTCTCAACCCATGTTTTGTTATTTATGTTAAGTTTGGAGCCCATGTTCGTTTTTGTATAAATTAGGTGTGTCTGTGTCAATGGCACGATAGAAAAATTCATTTGATTTTATTTTTCTCTATAAAACTCGTGTGCTAATAAGCTATGTTGTTGCATTTATAGTATCGTCACACATTGCATTTACACACTATAATATGTTAGAAGATGGAAATGGGGGCATGACCTACAAGGATAATGGTTATATGATCATTTTAAATCAAGTTTTACTTAATCTTAAGCAGATTACAAATTTAAATTCTCATTACTTTCAACTGTTAATGTGGCTATTGACTATGTTCGGTATTCATATTAGGACACTATTAATACTTCACTTGATTATTAGTGCTCACATATGAGTATCTTTTAAAAACAGTTATGCAGTTCTTTGCTATTGAGAAATTTATTCACTGCTCCCCATGGGTGGCACCAACACCTCCCACGGGACCAAGGTAACTTGTAGGAACTGACCTCGCAGCCGCGAGACCCCTAGTTTAAGAGTGCGGCGATAATTTGCATGTTTCATGACTTAGGCTTAAAAACATGGCGTTAGAGGGTAAAAACTCAAAACAGACCCCGAACGGCCCCGTGGGTGTAACTAACACCTCAAACAGGACCAACGTATCTCGTAGGAACTGACCCCGCAGTCGCAGGACTTCGGGTTTGAGAATACAACGATAATTTGCATATTTCTTGACTTAGGCTTAAAACCATGGCGTTAGAGGGTGAAAACTTAAAATGGCCCCCGAATGGCCCCGTGGGTGGCACCAACACCTCCCACGGGACCAAGGTAACTCGTTGGAACTGACCCCGCAGCGGCGGGTCTCAATTTGAGAGTACTATGGTAATTTGCATATTTCTAGACTTGGGCTTAAAAACATGACGTTAGAGGGTGAAAACTCGAAACATCTCCCGAACGGCCCCGTGGGTGGCACCAACACCTCCCACGGGACTAAGGTAACTCGTAGGAACTGATCCCGCAACCGCGGGTCTCTCGATTTGAGAATACGGTGAGAAATTGCATATTTCTAAACATTGTCTTAAAGACATGGTGTTAGAGGGTGAAAACTCGAAACATCCACTGAACGGCCCCGTGGGTGGTAACATCACCTCCCACGGGACCAAGGTAACTCGTAGGAACTGACCCCGCAGTCGCGAGTCTCTCGGTTTGAGAGTAATACAGTAATTTGCGTATTTCTAGACTTAAGCTTAAAAACATGACGTAGTTATTCACTGCGTACTAAAGGCACCATGATTTAGGATAGTAAGGTATTTGGGTTGTTGACTCATGCCTACTTTTAAAGCTTTAATTAGATATATTCTGCGATTGATTTCTAACTTCTGATGTGGAATATTTCTGAAAATTGCTTCATTTATGGCTTTAGACATTGCCTGATTGTTGTCAAGATGCGAGTAGCCTCGTGAGCATATTGACAAGAATTCCTACTATTTGAAGGCATCAACACATTTATTGGAAGTGTAAGGTTTGTGGTCCTTTTGGTATCATATATTACAAAAGCAGTACCGTATATATATATATATATATATATATATATATATATATATATAGAGAGAGAGAGAGAGAGAGAGAGAGAGAGAAATTTTGGGCCAATTTGAGTACTAATTCTCCAATTTTGGGCCAATTTTAGTACTCACATATCTCTCTCTGAGAGAGAGAGATATGTGAGTACTAAAATTGGCCCAAAATTGGAGAATTAGTACTCAAATTGTTCCATTTGGAAAATATTTTGGCTTCTCCCAAGTTAATATTAGGGTGGCCACAAGGTGACGACCTGATATACCAAAAATGAAACTACTTTCAGAGAAACTTACTGTAATACCCCGTACTTTTATTGATATTTATTTATGGGATTAATTAAATTAAATGTGAATTAATTGAGAATTGAACCGGATAAAATACTAACGATATGTGAGTTGGTATTTGATTATAATGTGTATAAATGGCAATATATGAATATTGAAAATATTGAAATTGTCGCGAGATTGAAATACGACAATTTGGGAAATTTAGTTAGGACGCATGTGTCAGTCGCGTCAAGAATGTAATTTTTAAATTAAAAAGTGAATTTTATTTTGATCAACCTAATGGTCATTTGAGTGCGCCAACGTGTCCGGAAGGGTCGAAATAGTCAGAAAACACTAGCCGGGGGTTTAGTTAGGGTCCCGGAGAATTTTTGGGCCATACCGGCAACTTAAAAGGGTATTTTAGTAATTTTGAAATTTGGGGAAATATAACCAACGAATTTTGGGAATTTAAAATAGGTTAATTAATAACCCACTAAGCCATTACCAACACTTAACTGATTAGAGGGCTACGAGAGTTATAAGAGAAGTTAGAAAAAGTCCCAAAGAGAAAATCATAACCTCTATCTTCAACCTTCAACCTTGGGAGAGAAAGAAAGAGAGAGAAACCTTCAACATTCAGCATCAAATTCAGAGAACAATCCGAGGCAAGTGGTTTTATTACGTTAATTTCAAGCGAATGCTTCTTTCATGCGTAGAAATTTATATAATTGCATTGTATTTGGAGATTTATAAAAACCCATGAAATTGGAGTTAGAATTCAGGTTTTGATATAGGGATTGCATGTAGGATTGTTATTGGGTGATTATACTAAAAGAATTATGACTTTTTATGATGGAAAAATGGATTTATTAAGGGGAATTGAAGACTTTAAACTTCTAGGGTTCATACTCATAAGGTTTGGGGAAAATTGGGGATTGATGATAATTTTGTGTGATTTAGGAAGATTGGAACCCCAATAATATATTAAGATACGATCTATGAAAGTTTAGTGACGATTAGAAACCTTAAAATACTGTTGGAACGATTTTTAGATGAGTTTAGAGGTGAAGAAAACTTGGAAAAACGAAGTAGGAAAATCTGGGCCCAAAACTGCCATCTCGTTAGAAGACCTGCCTAGGTCGTTCAAACGAGCTCGTTCGAACGAGGTGACAGTTTTCCTTCCAACAAGATGGATGTTCGTTCGATGCCTTTTGTTCGAACAAACTCTCGTTCGATGCCCTTTCGTTCGAACGAGGTTTCTAACGAGTTGACAGAATGGCCTTTTTGGCCTGAATTGATTTCTAGTGTTCTGTATCCTTGTTTAATTGATGAGATAACCTTACCATGTTAACTAATTAGTTTAGTGGAGAGATTTGGGATATATTGAGGAGTAAGAATATAGAATAGTGACTCGAATCGAATGATATTTGTGGATTAGGATGCGAGTGACTAATCACGATGCGAGGATAATTGATGACCTAAATACATATAAACCGGGGGCATATGATTTGTGTAATACTAAAAGCTGGTATAAGAACGAGAATTATATCACTACTAAAAAGATGGTAATTACTAAGATGTGTGCATGCTTAGTATATATTATTTTATGTGCATGACATACCTACCATACTTGCTATCACGGGAGGTTTGCGTTCGTTTTGGGCCATCTAATCTTTATGTGCCTACGGGGGGGATTTGGATTGGTACCTCGAGGACATAGGTCAGAGAAGGACTTATTGTGAAGTTAATAAGTCTGCTGATCATGGGAGCGTAGGTATGTGTGTGACCCATGTGATGTGAACTATGTTCGCCTCCATTATTTGTGATTTGCTATTATCTGAGAACGATTCTTGAGAGATTCGGAATGCGTAATCCTTATGTATGTGATGTACCGAGATGGGATAGCAAAGTATGTGTGCACCGCAGCCTAGTCTCGGGGTGCTAGTATTGTATATTTATGACGTGAATAATATACGATTAAATGAAAAGAATTGTCATGTTTAAATTGTGAAGTGTAATTATCGTAATGATCGCTAAAGATAAAAAGGGATAACATGTAGTAAATTGTATTGCTAATAAGTGAGGATCCGAGAATTTAAGTAAAACTCCCTATTTAATTGATGAAGTTGTAATTAAAGCACGAATCGAGTAGAAAGGTTAGAATTCATTTTGGTCTAGATAGATATGAGGATCACTTGAATGGGTACGGTACGTTAGGAGTGCACAATTAGTAGAGAGGTGAGTATTTCATGCGAGAGCACGTCCTAACATGTATTTTGCATTCATTATTTTAATGTTATTAAATCACTTGCTGTTTTTAAAATATTCTCCACATTCGGGCTCTGACCCGTTTGCTTTCAAATATATATTTGTAAAAACCTTTTTATGTGCCCAGCCACAAGGACACCATGCATAGGAATTCTATTCAGGTTATGAGCTGTAGCTGTTGTGGAAGTTACAGGGCTTTGACAGTAGACTCCTCCTTTTCTAGTCTTGACTCCATGTTCAGTTTATCAGTTGTTGGGCATGTCGCCCCATTTCCTTAGAGACATTTTATATTTCGATTATTCAGACTTTGATATATAATTTATTCAGGATGCAGACTGTTACTTATTTCACTATTGGGATTGTTGGGAGGAGTATTTCCTCCAGATTTATTATTATTTGTTGGTTACTCTATTGAGACCTTATTGACACATCTGACTCGGAAGGGTGTGCCATTCATTTGGAGCGATGCCTGTCAGTTGGCATTCGATGAGTTGAAGGACAAGTTAATCTCAGCACCTGTGTTAGCATTGCCGTGACCGGGAGTTGAGTATTTATTCTACACTGATGCGTCCTTACAAGGACTTGGAGGGGTATTGCAGCAGGAAAGTAAGGCCATAGCTTATGCTTCCCGTAAGCTTAAGCCTCACTAGAAGAATTACCCCACCCATGACTTGGAGTTAGCGGCAGTTGTATTTTCACTTCGGATTTGTAGACACTATCTCCTGGGGAGAAGTTTCGATTGTTCACGGACCACAAGTCCCTACAGTACCTATTCACGCAGAAGGAGTTGAATATGCGGGAGCGGAGGTGGCTTGAGTTTGTGAAGGATTATCAGTTTGATATCCAATATCACCCGGGGAAGGCTAACGTGGTAGCAGACACGCTGAGACATAGGACAGTAGATGAGGTGGACGAGGTGTGGAAGGAAAAGTGAAAGGAGTTGGGACACCAGGATGCAATGGCCCGATCGTTCATGTCTGTAATGACGGTTACATCGCAGATTGTCACGAAGGTGGTAAAGGCTCAGGCAAATGACTCGCTCTGTCAGGAGAAGATAGTTCAATTACTAGCAGAGGGAGCAGAGTCTTATACCGTTAGCTCAGACGGGGGATTACGCTTCAATGGGAGACTACTTGTTCCAGAAGGGGAATACTTGTGACATGAGGTGATGTCAGAGTCGCACGGCTCACGGTTCGCGGAACACACCGGTGGGGATAAAATGTACCAAGACATGAGACGTCAGTATTGGTGGAGTGGGATGAAAAGAGATATTGCCGTGTTTGTTTCTAAATGCGCCACTTGTCAGCTGGTAAAAGTGGATCATCAGAGACCGGCAGGACTTCTACAGCCGTTAGAGGTCCCGATGTGGATGTGGGAGAGCATCTCCATGGATTTTATTACGGGGTTACCTACGTCACCGAGGGGTCACGACTCCATTTGGGTAATTGTGGACTGGTTGACCAAAGTTGCTCACTTTCTACCCGTAAGGACAGTCTACACTACGGGACAGTATGCCCAGATTTTTATTGCAAAAATAGTGAGACTTCACGGTGTGCCCCTAAATATCGTGTCTGACCGAGACAAGATATTTGTTTCGCGGTTTTGGGAGAGTTTTTAGGAGGCCATGGGCACGGAATTGCGGTTGAGTACGGCTTATCACCCGCAGACCGATGGGAAAACCGAGCGTATAAATCAGATGCTAGAGGATATATTGCGTATGTGCATCATAGACTTTGGGCGTGGATGGGAGCAGTATCTTCCACTGGTGGAGTTTGCTTATAATAACTCCTACCAGTTCACTATTGGCATGAATCCATTTGAGGCGTGGTACGGTAGACCTTGTCGTTCCCCAGCATGTTGGTTAGAGGTGGGGGACAACAAACTACTTGGGCCGGAAGTGATTCAGGATACTTCGGTAAGGATAGAATTGATACGGAGTCGCATTCGGGTAGCTCAGGATCGGCAGAAGAGCTATGCTGATGCGAAGAGGTTCTTTAGGGAGTTCAATGTGGGGGACCAGGTTTTACTCAGAGTATCTCCTATGAAGGGGATTATGCATTTTGGGAAGAAGGGGAAACTGGCACCGAGATATGTGGGGCCATTTCCTATCATCGAGCGGATTGGGTCCGTTGCATATAGACTTGGATTACCGGAGCATTTACACAGGATTCATGATGTGTTTCATATTTTCTAGCTAAGGAAATATCTTAGGGACGATTTGGCTCATTCTCACATTGCTTTGGAGGACATCGACCTCCAGCCTGATAGCTCCTACGAGGAGGGGCTGATTGCTATTTTGGATCGAAGCGAGCGGAAACTGCGGTCAAAGATAGTACTGTTGGTACGTGTTCAGTGGCGGCATCATAATGTCGAGGAGTCCACATGGGAGCGCGAGGATGAGATGCGCGAAAGTTATCCAGAGTTATTTTTACCAGGTACTTTCTAGTTTCGAATTTCGGGACGAAATTCTGTTATTAGGGGGGAAGTATGTAATACCCCGTACTTTTATTGATATTTATTTATGGGATTAATTAAATTAAATGTGAATTAATTGAGAATTGAACCGGATAAAATACTAACGATATGTGAGTTGGTATTTGATTATAATGTGTATAAATGGCAATATATGAATATTGAAAATATTGAAATTGTCGCGAGATTGAAATACGACAATTTGGGAAATTTAGTTAGGACGCACGTGTCAGTCGCGTCAAGAATGTAATTTTTAAATTAAAAAGTGAATTTTATTTTGATCAACCTAATGGTCATTTGAGTGCGCCAACGTGTCCGGAAGGGTCGAAATAGTCAGAAAACACTAGCCGGGGGTTTAGTTAGGGTCCCGGAGAATTTTTGGGCCATACCGGCAACTTAAAAGGGTATTTTAGTAATTTTGAAATTTGGGGAAATATAACCAACGAATTTTGGGAATTTAAAATAGGTTAATTAATAACCCACTAAGCCATTACCAACACTTAACTGATTAGAGGGCTACGAGAGTTATAAGAGAAGTTAGAAAAAGTCCCAAAGAGAAAATCATAACCTCCATCTTCAACCTTCAACCTTGGGAGAGAAAGAAAGAGAGAGAAACCTTCAACATTCAGCATCAAATTCAGAGAACAATCCGAGGCAAGTGGTTTTATTACGTTAATTTCAAGCGAATGCTTCTTTCATGCGTAGAAATTTATATAATTGCATTGTATTTGGAGATTTATAAAAACCCATGAAATTGGAGTTAGAATTCAGGTTTTGATATAGGGATTGCATGTAGAATTGTTATTGGGTGATTATACTAAAAGAATTATGACTTTTTATGATGCAAAAATGGATTTATTAAGGGGAATTGAAGACTTTAAACTTCTAGGGTTCATACTCATAAGATTTGGGGAAAATTGGGGATTAATGATAATTTTGTGTGATTTAGGAAGATTGGAACCCCAATAATATGTTAAGATACGATCTATGAAAGTTTAGTGACGATTATAAACCTTAAAATACTGTTGGGATGATTTTTAGATGAGTTTAGAGGTGAAGAAAACTTAGAAAAACGAAGTAGGAAAATCTGGGCTCGAAACTGCCATCTCGTTAGAAGACCTGCCCAGGTCGTTCGAACGAGGTCGTTCGAACGAGCTCGTTCGAACGAGCTTCGAACGAGGTAACAGTTTTCCTTCTAACGAGTTGGAAGTTCGTTCGATGCCTTTCGTTCGAACGAACTCTCGCTCGATGCCCTTTCGTTCGAACGAACTCTCGTTCGAACGAACTCTCGTTCGAACGAGGTTTCTAACGAGTTGACAGAATGGTCTTTTTGGCCTGAATTGATTTCTAGTGTTCCGTATCCTTGGTTAACTGATGAGATAACCTTACCATGTTAACTAATTAGTTTAGTGGAGAGATTTGGGATATATTGAGGAGTAAGAATATAGAATAGTGACTCGAACCGAATGATATTTGTGGATTAGGACGCGAGTGACTAATCACGATGCGAGGATAATTGATGACCTAAATACATATAAACCGGGGGCATATGATTTGTGTATTACTAAAAGCTGGTAGAAGAACGAGAAGTATATCACTACTAAAAAGATGGTATTTACTAAGATGTGTGCATGCTTAGTATATATGATTTTATGTGTATGACATACCTACCATACTTGCTATCACGGGAGATTTGCGTTCGTTTAGGGCCATCTAATCTTTGTGTACCTACGGGGGGGATTTGGATTGGTACCTCGAGGACATAGGTCAGAGAAGGACTTATTGTGAAGTTAGTAAGTCTGCTGATCATGGGAGCGTAGGTATGTGCATGACCCATGTGATGTGAACTATGTTCGCCTCCATTATTTGTGATTTGATATTATCTGAGAACGATTCCTGAGAGATTCGGAATGCGTAATCCTTATGTACGTGATGTACCGGGATGGGATAGCAGAGTATGTGTGCACCACAGCCTAGTCTCGGGGTGCTAGTATTGTATATTTATGACGTGAATAATATACGATTAAATGAAAAGAATTATCATGTTTAAATTGTGAAGTGTAATTATCGTAATGATCGCTAAAGATAAAAAGGGATAACATGTAGTAAATTGTATTGCTAATAAGTGAGGATCCGAGAATTTAAGTAAAACTCCCTATTTAATTGATGAAGTTGGAATTAAAGCACGAATCGAGTAGAAAGGTTAGAATTCATTTTGGTTTAGATAGATATGAGGATCACTTGAATGGGTACGGTACGTTAGGAGTGCACAATTAGTAGAGAGGTGAGTATTTCATGCGAGAGCACGTCCTAACATGTATTTTGCATTCATTGTTTTAATGCTATTAAATCACTTGCTGTTTTTAAAATATTCTCCACATTCGGGCTCTGACCCGTTTGCTTTCAAATCTGTTTTTGTAAAAACCTTTTTAGGTGCCCAGCCACAAGGGCACCATGCATAGGAATTCTATTCAGGTGACGAGCTGTAGCTGTTGTGGAAGTTACAGGGCCTTGACAGGAGACGCCTCCTTTTCTAGTCTTGACTCCATGTTCAGTTTATCAGTTGTTGGGCATGTCGCCCCATTTCCTTATAGACATTTTATATTTCGGCTATTCAGACTTTGATATGTAATTTATTCAGGATGCAGACTGTTACTTATTTCACTATTGGGATTGTTGGGAGGAGTATTTCCTCCAGATTTATTATTATTTGTTGGTTACTCTATTGAGACCTTATTGTGGATGGTTATGTTATGCTTTTATAATTCATTTATTGCATGTTAATCAGATTTAACTTAAAATTTGACAACTCACTTTTTAAATACTAGGTGGTTAGTAATTATAAAAAAAATGTTTTCGACAGTGATGTTGTTAACTGAACCAACTTGACATTTTGTATTAATTTAATAAAGGAGTAGCTATCCGGTATTTAATTAGTCGGGGTGTCACACTTACCAGGCTATCACCAATCTCGCATTTCGTCACAGAGGAAGGGTATGATCCGCAAGGACTACCCAAATAAGGAGCTTGATTTGAGACTTTGCAATATAATTTTCACATACTCAACTTTATATTATGTTTAATAGTAAAAATTTCTACCATTTTTGCACTCTTTATACACGTGTATAAATTGTCATTCTTACAAAAAAGTGTTCATTACTTGATCATGTTAGCTTGTTAAAAAAAATTATATAGTTCTTTCATTTAAATATACTCTAGATGGGAATGATATTACGGCTAGAAATTTATAGATATTTAAAGTGAAACGACTGACTATACAATGACGAACGTAAGTGTATTGCAGAAAATAGCAAAATTATTTTTGCAGAGAATGTGAGAGAGATTGAGTTTTTTCTGTGTTCTTTTTCAAAGCTCTAGCCTTTGTTATATACATAATTTGGTAAAAAAAAGTGGATAGAGGTTTTTGCCAACTAACCCACTAATATCTCCACTAACGGGTAGTTTACTTATAATAGGAAACTAAATCAAAAATTAAAAACGAATTAATAAAAGGGTAAAAATTCTGGGCACTCAAGTGCAGTGTTTGAATGTTGAGAAGTCACACCCGGTAGGAGAAGTCCACGTGCACATGATGCGATGCTAATCTATGGGCATGATAAAGCTAATTGATTCGGTGTAAAGTACTATTTCTTAGCCACTCACGTTGATGGGTGGAAATAATAAATGCAGAATATATGAAAAAACCCAAATACGAAATAGATTAAATTGGAAGGACTTGTCGATCAAGGTTTGTGTTTGACACAAAATCCTAAAGGTGAAATTGCTCGTTGATATTTGTAGCTGTCAGTCTCGTGAACATAGACCTCCTAGGATTCAACGATCAGATTTAAACATGATCTTTATGTTAAATCTTTGAACTCTCACGATACTCCAGCACTCCCAAATAAATGAAGAACGTAAGTGTATTGCAGAAAATATCAAAATTATTTTTGCAGAGAAAGTGAGAGAGATTGAATTTTTTCTGTGTTTTTTTTCAAAGCTGTATCCTTTCTTATATACATAATTTGGTAAAAAACGTGAGTAGATGTTTTAGTCAACTAACCCACTAATATCTCCACTAACGGGTAGTTTACTTAGAATAGAAAACTAAGTCAAAAATTAAAAACGAATTAATAAAAGGGTAAAAATTATGGGCACTCAAGAGAAGCACAAAGTCCCCAAGGCCCAATCAAAGACTATTAATGTTTAGCGTCTCTCCTAGGGATTGAACTCGTGACTTCAAACACCAAACCCCATAAATTTACCACTAGGCCACTTACTTCAACTTATTTAATTCATTCAAAATAAATATATATACCAATATACCCAACATTAATATGTATATAGGACTATAACTTAACAAAATAAAATCGGTGCAATAGAAATTAAGACATACTGGTACTTTTTTCAAACCTCTGTTATGTTGCAATTGAAATATCCATACCAATACAAATAAGTACAAATTTCAATCGGTGCGAACAATTATTTGACAGGAACTGAAAAGCATTCAGCAAATGGAATCTATGTATATATAATGAACAACATGCATCAATGGATCATAAAAAAAAGAAAAATTATATTCTGACCGAATTTTAGACAAACTTTTTTAGACACACTGACGTGGCGGCTTGTTATTGATTGGTTTTTGGGGTCCACGCTAGTGGGACCTACAAACCAACCAATAACAAGCCGTCACGTCAGTGTGTCTAAGAAAAGTTTGTCTAAAATTCGGTCACAGCAGAAACACTCTAAAAAAAATGAAGAATTAAGGAAAATGTCATGTTCCTTCCTATATTTGGATTTTTGCGATAATATTTTTCTAAGTTTATAAATCTAGTCCCCGTGTTATAATAGCATTTATAAATCTAGTCCCTGTGGTACAATACCCTTTATTTTTTTTGTTCGCGCCAACAACACCATTTTTCACTATTTTTCATGGTGTTTTTAGTACAGGGATTAAATTTATAAAATTTTATGGAGTGTCCTATTTTTATACATTTTAAGAATTATAAGGACCTTTTCCTAAAACTCCATAAAAAAATGAGTTTTTACCAATTAGTCTCGTTTATTAAGTATGTAGTTCAATAGGTCCTAACATTTTTTTTTTCCCATCAGATCCCATGAAATAAGATTTTTGTTCCAACAAGTCCTATTTGTAAATATACGGTGAATATTCACTGTACGTACAAATAAGACTTATTGAGGAAAAAATATTGTGATAGAACTTATTAAGAAATATCCCTTTCAAACAGGATTTAATAGGAAGATTCCTTAAAAAATTAAGACCACGAATCTAAATTAGTTCTACCCGAAATGAATGTGTTCCACCGGCAGCGAGAACTAAACGAGAGGAGGAGACATAACGAGGAAAAGGGAGAGGAGAACCAAGGCAGTAGTTTGGGGGATTGGGGTATGCAGCCGTATAGAGGAGTTATGGCTAAAATTGGCTATCTAATGAATAATATTATATTATTTTATTAATATTATATAGTTGTATAATATTATATTATGTTAAAATTTACTTCGTTAGGAAGTTAGAGTTGTCTCTCTCTTATGCTTTTAACCAATTGTTCTTCTAATAATTGCTGCATTCAGATGTCACTTTTCATAGCATGCCAAGACAATGCTCATTTGGGGAAACCCCTCTCACACTGATGACTAGACCTGTCAACGGGTCGGGTTGGGTCGGGTTAACGGGTTAACGGGTGAAAACACCCTTAATCCGTACACGACCCGTTAAGTCTAACGGGTCTAATAATAATACCCAAACACGACCCGTTAATATTAACGGGTACACGACCCAAACCGTTAACACTCATTAAGCCTAACGGGTCGAAATGGGTAACGGGTTGGGTGACCCTATAATACCCGTTAGTCTTCAATACTTTAAAAATAATGGATTTTAATTGTAATTTTTATTGGGTAACGGATTGGGTGACCCTATAGCACCCGTTAGTCTTCAAAGATTTAGAAATAATGGGTTTTAATGGTTATTATTATTGGGTACGGGTTGGGTGACCCTATAGTACCCGTTAGTGTTAACGGGTGTTAACGGGTAGAAACGGGTTAAAACGGGTACAGGTAAATTTCCAAACCCGAACCGTTAGTGTTAACGGGTCTACCGTGTCAACCCGTTAATGACCCAAACCCAATAAGGGTAAACCCATTAACTTATAATTTCGTGTCGGATCGTGTCGTGTTAACGGGTTATCGTGTATTTTGACAGGTCTACTGATGACAGGTGTATTCGTGTTACCATTCACTATTATTTTGATACTTTCGGGAATAATTTTATACCACTTAGTCAAAACTCCTGATTAAAAGTACATGTATATAACAATTACACAAGAAACTGGGGTATTTATGTTGTTTGTTCTAGTGTAGAATCACAGATATACTCCCAATGCAATATATATGAAGCAGGACAAAAAAATGTGGCTTTCAAATATGTTAAGATTCGTTTGGTTGTTCTTTTTTGCTTAAATAAATGTCAAAAAGTTGGCAAATAAGAAAATTTGTCCATATTTTGACCGTTTTCTTGCAAAATTTACCAATGTACAGCACCTCCTATGAACAATCTGTGGGCAATTTTTGCTTACCTATTTGAGTGGGAAATATATACCAACAAATTTGCCAACTTCTTAAACGGTTTTAATGTTTTAAAAAATAATTTAAAAACTGTTTTAAATAATTAAAAAACTGTTATGAATATTTAAAAATTGTTTTACAATGTTTTAAAAACTGTTTTTAATATTATAAAAAATTGTTAAGAAAATGTTTTGCAAATTTTTTAAAAAATCGTATTAAGAAAATATTGTAAAAACTGTTTTTAACATTTTTAAAAACTGTTGTGAAAATATTATAAAAACAGTTTTAGTGTTTTAATTAATAATTTTAAAAACTGTTTTAAATAGTTAAAAAAACTGTTATAAATATTTAATGTTTTGAAAACTGTTTTTAATATTAGAAAAATTGTTCAGAAAATGTTTTACAAACTAATGTTTTGAAAACTGTTTTTAATATTAGAAAAAATTGTTAAGAAAATGTTTTACAATTTTTTTTGAAAACCGTATTATAAAAATATTGTAAAAACAGTTTTTAACATTTTTAATAACTGTTTTGGATATATTATAAAAACTGTTTTAAAGTTTTAAAAAACATTTTTTAAAACTGTTTTAAATAGTTTAAAAAAGCTGTTGTGAATGTTTAAAAATTATTTTGTAATATTTTAAAAACTGTTTTTAATATTAGAAAACAATTTTAAAAACTGTTTTGAATATAATATAAAAACAGTTTTAAAGTTTAAAAACAAAATTAAAAAAATATTTTTAAATACTTAAAAAAAACTGTTGTGAATATTTAAAAATTGTTTTGTAATATTTTAAAAACTGATTTTAAAATAATAAAAAATTGTTAAGAAAATGTTTAACAATTTTTTTAAAAAACTTTAATATAAAAATATTGTAAAACCTATTTTTAACATTTTTGAATGTAATGTAAAAATTATTTTTAAATAAATTAGTTGAATTGGTTTTAATTTCACCCAATGATTATTTGATAGGGTCATATGAATTTATCTAGGCAAAATAATTTTTGTCTTGCCACTCTTTTGCCCATTAACAAGATGAGAAAGAAGAGGCTAGTAGTGGCTGCATTAAATCCGAAGGAGGCTTGTTTGTTAATGGAACTCAAGCCAAACATTACTACCTCATTTCATCCTACTGACCACTACCCTACCCTTAGTGACCCAATCCGTCAAAGTAGGCTCACGCACCCGCATGTAAATCGTGAATTCATCAATACTTGTTGATTTGGGGGCAAATTCGCGAATTGTTGAAATCAAATCCGCGGATTTGAATTCTCAAAATCGCAGTTTCAAAACTAAGCCTTTTCTAGGCTAAAAGAGTAATAAATCTTAACTGTATTGTAAGGTCAAAGAGCAAAACCAGACAGAGAACCAATTCTCCTAAACAAGGACTTGGTTGTTGGCTTCTACTTTATTCAATGAAAAGTTCATTTTATAATCCACCCCATCATGATAGTTTTTTCTTTCAACCGATGTGGGACTGATACTATATTCAACACTAGCATATTTATGTGGGAGAGCAAAAGCTTTGGCAACTTATGTCAATGATTTGCACCCATAATTTTTTCTTTACCCAATAAAATTAATAAAATTAAATTATTGTACCACATCTTTTTGTACTTCTATAAAATTGAATTTATTATTAATGTATAAATAATATACTCAGCTCCATAAAATTTATTACATTAAGTATATTTTTATTGATATCTAGACTTGTATTATATAATATCCTTTATAAATTTTTATTTTTATACTTATAATTTCTAATACTTAATTGTTACTATTAACATATTTACAAATATTAATGACTAATAAATACTTAACTAATTATATTAATGACTAATAAATATATATTATGATTAATGACTAATAAATACTTAATTGTTACATATTTACATATTTTAATATATATTATGATTATATATATATTAGAAATCATAATTATATATTATAAATATATATTTATATTTATATGTTAAATACGTAGACGCATTGGTGGCGCTCTCAAAACTCGATATTTCGAAAATCGACGCATTGATGCACTCGCATTCGCACCCGCTTCCGCTCCCGCACCCGCATTAGGGCACTACCTGGACTGTTGAAGCTCCAACTGATGCGTTAAAGCACGTTCTCCATCATTGTACATGCTGACAATGCATCCCACAACTAGTTGACCAGTCACTGGTTGCTTAGCAGAAAGTACCATCTGTATTTATTCTATGACTAATTACCATGGTAAAATTTCTCTAGTGTCTTTTTGGGTTCAGTTAAATGAATATATATATATATATATATATATATATATATATATATATATAGAGAGAGAGAGAGAGAGAGAGAGAGAGAGAGAGAGAGAGAGAGAGAGAGGAACGTCCATTTTTGGGATTAAAAATGGAAAAAAATGGTCCGATTTTTAAAAAATAGTAAAATGAATTTTTTTTTAGTTAATTTTTTTCTGGGATATATAGACATACATGGATACTCCTATAAAAAAATCAACTCAAAATAAATTTGTTTGCTATTTTAAAAAAATCTTTCAAAATGTGTCAGAGATTTTGAAAGTTTTTTTTAAAATAGCAAACAAATTCATTTTGAGCTGATTTTTTTAGGGATACCCATGTATATCTATATATACCAGAAAAAAAATGAACTCAAAAAAATGCATTTTACTATTTTTTAAAAATGAGTTCGTTTTTAGTCCATTTTTTGGAGGTCCTCTCTTGAGAATATATATATATATATATATATATATATATATATATATATATATATATATATATATATATATATATATAGGGGTACCCATGTATGTCTATATATATATATAGGAATTCTCAAAAACGGACAGCATCCGTTTTTTAGGGGAAAAACGGACCAAAATGGTCCGATTTTTCAAAAATAGTAAAATGTATTTTTTCGAGTTGATTTTTTTTTCTGAGATATATAGACATACATGGGTACCCTAAAAAAAATCAGCTCAAAATGAATTTGTTTGCTATTTTAAAAACATCTTTCAAAATCTATCAACATATGTCAATATATGTTTGGATTTGCGCCAGCAAAATCTCACATATTTTGAAAGATTTTTTTAAAATAGCAAACAAATTCATTTTGAGTTGATTTTTTTTGTAGGGGTACCTATGTATGTCAATATATCTCGAAAAAAAAATTAACTCAAAAAAATGCATTTTACTATTTTTAAAAAATCAGGCCATTTTGGTCCGTTTTTAGTCCAAAAAACGGACGTCCATTTAAGAGAAGCCCTCTCTCTCTCTTAGAGAGAGAGTGAGAGGATATCATGAGGACCTCTGTTTGCATACGCTGGCGCGGACCAATTTTGATAAAATAGTAAAAAAATATTTTTGAGCTAATTTTTTTATATAGTTTTTAAACATTTCAGTATGGGCATATAAAAAAATCAGCTCAAAATGAATTTTTTTACTATTTTAAAAAAATCGGTCAAACTTTGTCAGTTTATAACAAATTAAAACGAACTTAAAAACTGACAAAGTTTGACCGATTTTTTTAAAATGACAAAAAAACTCATTTTGAACTGATTATTTTTTTATGGTCCTATTGAAATGTTTAAATATCATTAAAAAAAATCAGTCCAAAAATAATTTTTTTACTATTTTAAAAAAATGGTCCTCATTCAGGGTCCTCAAACTGGAACCTCGCTTGATCCTTTATATATATATATATGGTAACAAAATGAAAGAAACATATCTAAGAAATTTTTGGACTATGAAATTGAGGCAGATGCAAGATTTAATGTGTGTTCTGAAATTCAGAATGCAGAAGCTACAAGAATTTACTGAACATATCTACATATTATTCGAATTGTCCAAAATAGTAGGCTGCCAAAAGCCTTTGGAACCATATCCAATCCCTACGTGCGTCACAAAGAGGCTTTGCTAGATAAAGAGATATGCAAACACGAGCTAAGTTTGTCCGAATGAAAAACACTTTAATGCATCTATTTTTAATGGACTTCCAATCAATTAAGCAATGGAGAACAAGGAGAATATAGCAAAAAAATGAGTTGCAATCGGCAATCGAAAGAATAAGATCCAAAAAATATGGTACACTAAACAATATCTCCCAAATCTCTTATTAGGTATCCAGCTAGGGGGACTAGCATTGACAATATGATACACTAATCAACGTGACACATGAACATATAAGTATATTCAGTATTGTTTGAAAGGGGACACAATTTCTAATAATAATAAAGCCTGTAGCTACAACTTAGCATCCGAGAGGAAGATAAATGAATCTCACTGAAAAGCAACTCATTTATTTGTATATTCTAGATGCTACGCCCTGAGTAATTGGATAAAAATCAATTTAAAGGAAACATCATCTTGTAAGAGATATAATACACTAAGAAAGCATTAAATATTTAGAGGCCATTTATGAACAAAAATAGAGTCAGATACTAGTAGTTGAAAATCAATGTGTCGCTCACTCATTCACTCCAGTGCTTGTCATAAGTATCTTTGGCATTGGGTTTGTTATCCTCGTTCAGAGTGATGTTGTTGACATCCTGGAGTGCAACAGTCCTATAGAGGGCAATATCAACATCACTAGACATCATGTGATAACCTCTATCCCTGATATGAAGAAGGGGTCGTGTGGCATCGCAAAACCAGAAAAGTAGGCTTCGCTTTTCTCGACGGCTTTCTCGGCGACCCTTATGAGGCCCCTGACTTTTCTATTGTTTGGGTCCCACAAGTAGCCCAGATTGCCGTTCACGATTTCCACCAACACTCGTCAAATTTGATCATCAAATTTCACTGCTTCGGTGTAATGTGTTATAATTTTTTCTCCGTCAGCACAATATTATGTCTTAAAAATAAGATTTAGTCTCCGCCACACACATTAATATGTATATAGGACTATAGCTTAACAAAATGAAATTGGGTTTATTTAATAACATCGACAAACAGTATTTGAATCAACGTTTTGATAACATCTGTTAGACCATTACCCCCTTAAACTCAGCGATCAAACTCATCCCAATCGAACCATAATAACCTTTACGCTTGAACTATAATATTTCTCCATTCATACTCACGCCAATCGAACCACATATGAAAATAAACAAACTCAAAGAAAGAGAAATAGAGAGAAGTGACTAGACAACTACATACATAACATGACTTATAAAAATAAATGTCTATAAATATTTGAAGTAATTCAATGTCATTCCAACCATAAAAGAGGCATTAATCGTTCCAAAGGTATTCACATATTTCCAAATGAGTTTGGTGATTAAGTAGCCAGACATAACCATGAAGTTTAAACAACTTTTCTAAATGAGGTTGGTCTTTAATAGTAGATTGGAAGTCCATTGGTATATCTAACTCGTCTACTCGACTGGTCAGTCTCTTCGGTGAGTGTACAACCACCCACCAATTAGAATTCTTAAGGTCTCTCGAATAGAATACTTGGTTGGCCTCTAAAGTGAGAATTACAGGCTCATCCATGTCATTGCTCAAACTCTTAACCTTGTCAAAATTCACCATCACCAAATTAGAGTCCGAACAGAGTCGACAACCATTGATCTTATCTTCCACTTTAACCCAATCACAATAAAACACTACCTCTTTAATTATTGTATAATCAAGCACAATTATCTGTGTAATAACCCGATACCACATAGTTTCTTGCCCTGAATTTTGTCCACGCCTTTAGGAAAATACCGTTGTCTTGTGTTACAACACTATCGTCATGGTACTTAGTTGAAAATATAAATCCGTTGAAGCGATACTTCTTATATGTCTTAACCCTATGATTTGGGTTCTTGAACTAATCGTCACAACAATACATTCGATTTCGTCTCTCTTGAATTGTCCGACTGTGCAAAATACCAAAAACGTAATTATAACACTAAATTCCAACATTATGCTCACTAATAAATGACATGTCTAAGCACTCTTATTATATATTACAAAGCTTTTCGTATAGCTATGGTATAAAATAATTTTTCTTCTGTACTTTTGTCATTTTGATTCCCTTTCCTTTACCACGAGAATTGGACTTCAATAATGCTTCATACACACTATAAATTGTCCATGTTAGTTTCAAGTTTCAATATAACAATATTAATACATTTACAATATAAACATGTGACGAAACTCAAACCTGTAGTATTCATGGAGTCCATCGACATTAAGACGAAATAGTACCCACTGACGTATTTGTTGAAATTGTGTTGGTTCCAACATCAAAATCTTATCATCAAGCAATGGCCCTTTATCAAAGAACTCTCCATCTTCCTTTAAGAATGCTTCATGAGTCCGTCGATGATTTCCGTCTAGGGGGTTTGGCATATACTCCATGCAATATTGAACCGAATCGGAAACAATATAGGACTTTATAATCGAACCTTCAACATATTGTTTATTGCTTGGTATATTTTTAAAGTCCCCTATTTCTCTATTCATATGGGCGAAAAAACATGAACATTACAAAATTGTTGACATTTGCGTGTTAAAATTCAATATAAGATAAGTTCTCTAGTTTTAGAACGAAAACATCTACAAATCTGATATACGTCCACATATCAATGCTTCATTTGCTAGATACATCATAAGGTGGATGCTAATATCAAAGAATGTTGGTGGAAAATATTTTTCCAACACACACAATGCTTCCACAACCATGTATTTGGCTCTTGGATATCTTTTCGAATTAAAACCTTTGAGCACGATATGTCGAAGAACAAACTCAAATACTGGATAGCTTTTTATAAATCATGGTGTTTAGGGAAAGCATGTTAAAGCAAGACAAGAAGTAAATATTCTATTATGACATGATAGTCATGTGATTTCAACGAGTGCAAACGGGGTGGATTAAGAGTGACAATATTGCTCAAGTTGGATGAAAAACTCGAAGGTAGATTCAAGTCTTTCAAAATTTGACAAAACTATTTTTTCTCCTTCTTATTCAATGTAAATGGTGCTTTGGGTTTTACCTCTTTACCACTGTGTCCGTCTACTTTCATCCATTGACTACTGTGCATGTGCATATTCTCCATATCCAACCGAGCATTTATTGTATCCTTTGTTTTGAGTTTAGTATCAAGGATTGTGCTTATTAGATGTTCTGCAACATTCTTCTGTGCATCATATAAAAAACATGTCGAATTTGATGTGAAATCCAATATTCTAAATCAAACAAAATGGACCCTTTATACCACACCTCTTTAACTTCGGTATTACAATTATCAATTACATCACCGACATTTCCCTTTTTACTATGGACTTTTGGGATCTTCCCATGAATATAATCAATATGGGATAACTTCTCTAATAGTGCATCGCCATTTAGCCGACTAAGAGGGTCTCTATATTCTGTCGCTTTGAACCCCAAATAACCTCATTTCCTGAATAGGTGATCATTATTGAGAAACATACGATAGTTTGTGTAAACTATCTTTTGACTATGCTCTAGTCGGATGGACGGAGTATTATTGCCGCAAACATGACAAGCTTTGTAACCATGTGTTACGCATCCAAATAAATTCCTGTATGCGGGAAAATCATGAATCCCCCACATAAGCATAGCTCTAAACGTGAAAGGCTCTTTTATCGACATGTCATAAGCCGACACTCCTTCTTGCCATTGTAGCTTCAACTCGTCTACTTGTGGCTGAAGAAAAACATCAATGTATTGACCAGGTGCCTTTGGCCCATGTATTAACAAAGACAACATATGAAACTCTCGCTTGCTGCTGGTGAGAAATTTCATGGTACGGTGATAACAGGACAACAACTATAACTAGTAGATTGAATACCATGTGGATTAAACCCATCAGTTGTTATTGCTAACCAAACATTGTGCTCTTCTTTAGGAAAATCTGGCCATTTCAATTTAAAATTTCTCCACTGAGATGAATTGTAAGGATGTCATTAAAAATCCCATGAACTGGTTACTCAATTATGCCATGTCATTTCCCGTGCTATCCATGGTATGGTGTATAATCTAACAAGTCTAAGAATTAGAGGAAAATCCCTCAATACTTTCTTAGGTTCTTTGTATACTCTACTCCATTTTCTCATGGTAACTTCATATCTCGGCTCTGCACATTGAGGACATTCCTCCTTAACTTCATATTCCTTCCAATACAAAACACAATTATTGACACATGCATGAATGAAATTGGCCTTCATCCCTAAGTCTTTCATCATACGCTTCATGTGAGGATACTTTTTTGGCAACATGTTTTCTATCGGGAGCCACCTTTTCAATACAGATAGAAGTGTTGTCACACTATTTTCTTACCATCCAAACTGCTTCTTTATATTGTGCAATTCTACAATTGCAGAAAGAGTTGTCTCAGGTCCCTCACATGAAGGGTACGGTTTCTCAATTGCTAATCTCTTGTATTCATCGTACTTTTTATTATCGGGATACGTTTCTTCGGCAACCTCTGGTTGACCTCCTTCAGTATCTACGTAAGTTCCTTCATGCACTCCATAAAATGTATCAACAAGGTTCCCCATACCAAGTCCTGCATTGTCAGTGCTTTCTTCTTCAGTTATTTCTTCAACAGTTCTTGTCGTTGGGTGCTCTTTTAAATTTGCGGAAGACTTTTCACCATATAGTATACGACTGATCTATACCGTGCCTCAGCAGATGTGTTCGAATTTCCGTCACGGTAAACCACATCCTATTCCGACATTTCGAACATGGACATGGAAACGGTGACAGAAGTTGATCATTATTTTCAATTGCAAAGTCAATAAATCTTCAACTCCTTATTTATACACTAAGCAAAATCTGTTATTTTCACCCATCCATCCTTTATTAATTGGTCGAGACATTCTTCAACGTAAAAGAGTTAAGTGACAAGAGCATACCGTATAGTAAGACAATACATTCATATGAAAATAATAAATAATTATTTAATGTTGAAGGCACATTGTGTTTCCTTAAAGTTTCAATAACACTTATATAATTCTACCACCGAAATAATAATCACAAAATATGTATTTAAATATAAAGAAACGTCTACAATAGTCAAACTTCGATTTCAAGCACATTTCAAACTATAAAGATGAAATTGTATATTATTGTAGCAGGAGTAGGATATATAACAAACTCATACTTTAAACTTCCGATTTGATATAACTTAAAGCCCTAGCTTTGATTGAAACCTTCAATTTCAAACGTGATATCACATATCAACCAAGATTTTGTGGTTTCAACCAGATAAATATGGTTATTAACAGATGTAATTCGCCAATAACAAAACCATAAACTAATACCCTTATTACCCAATAAAGATATACATTAATTATATAAATTAACAAATAATGGACATAAAAGAATGGGTAATCAAAGGGAACAACTTCTCCATCTTTTAATATATTTTTCCTTTTTACAATCTTATAGTTAAACAAAAAATAAAAAAAATAATAAATATAGTTGTACGTATCACTCTCATAAACTAATAAATTCAAAACTTTTGTATAATTGTGTATATATCAATCGGTTAAATGAGCAATGCACAATGATTACACAAATAATTAAAAATTTATAATATAATTTCAATTCCATTGCGTGTATATATTTGTACATGTGATTATACTGAGAAGGAAGGATGAATATAAATACCGAATTAGAAGAGAGTTTGACCGAGAATTTGTACCTCGACAAGAATTGTTCAAGAAATAGAGAAAAACAAAAAAAATATATATTTTCAGAGTATATCATCCATAGACTAAAAAAATAAAAGAAAAAAAATATGATACATAAGTGAAGCAACACAACGCTATCTGAGGTTGAGATGGAGAACAATCAGATTTAAGAATTTGTACCCACGTATTCTAATTTTTTGCGATCTAAATTGGATTTTTCTAAGATGGAGTTGTCCTGATCTAAATCTTTGCGATCAGATTTTGGACATGGAGCACGCTGTCTGAGATGGAGAACGGCGATGCGAGGAGAATGGTGGTACGAGGAGAACGACGGTGTATCCCAAACTTTTACATGCGTGTCCCAACTTTTACGTGGGAATATAAAACAGTTAGGGTAAAAAAAGAATAGCTCACGAAAGAAATCCCTTCATTTTACCGCCAATTTATTTTGCCAACACTTGTTTTTAGCGTATAAAAAAATTAAATTTTAAAAAATACATATTATAATTAAATATAAACACACTAAAAAATTATTGTAACGGATATAAGTAATTACTAACACTTAAATACCGTTAGAAATTCTTAACGCACTCTAACTGTTATAAAGCCAATTATAGGGCCGTTACAAATGATCCAATATGGTGTAGTCTCTCCTCTCCCACACCAACTTTCTCTCTCATATTTCTCTATCCTCTCTCACAAACCACATTCTCTCTCCTCTCTCTCACAATTTTCTCTGTCCTCATTATCTCTCCCCTCTCTGACAACTTTCTTTCTCCTCTCTATCTGACCACTTTCTCTTTCCCATTTTCCACCACTTTTCTCTCCATTCTCTCCCTACTTTATCTCTCCTCTAGAATTATTTTCTCTCCCTTTTCTCTTTCCTCTTTCTCTCTCCCTTTTATCTTTCCTCTTTATCCCTCCCCTCTTTCTCTCACTTCTCTCTCTCTCTCACCACTATATTTCCCTCTCTCTCTCTCACCACTTTCCCTCTCACGGCTTTCCCCCTCCCCCCTTTCTCTCACCACGTTCTCCCTCTCATTTCTCTTACCACTTTGTCTCTCCTACTTCTCTTACCATTTTCTTTCTCCTCCTTCTCCCACACTACTTTCTCTATTCTTCCTCTTCCCGTATCTATCTCTCACCAAATTCTCTCTCTTTTTTGGACATCTTGGTTTTGACAAACTCGAGAACTCTAATTTGTGAGGAATCTTTAAGATTTAACGATTTGAACGAATCAAGAATGAATCTTGATGTGATCAAGATTGATCAAGAAGAGATTCAATATGATTAAAACTCTTTGTTTTTTTGATTAAATGTTTTATTCTTAAAAATATTTGTAAGATTGATTAGAAAAAAAGTTCATAAGAATAGGGTTTCGAACCCTAGGTGTTGGCCCTCGATTGTGTGAAGGGACAGATCACTGTTGGGGGGGGGGGGGGGGGGGGGGGAGGGGAATGCACCCTAAAATTTTAATATTTGTCAATACAACATTTAAAATGTTACCCCCCCTCCCCCTGGAAATTTATTTTGTCCCCTAGAAATTTCAAATATATTTATACGCCTCTTTTAAATTTTTAAACTTTTATATATGCCCCTCTTAAAATTTCAAAAACAAAATTGGTGCTTTAATTTCGATAAAGATTTTTACCATATTCCCTTTAGAACATTATTCCTAGCTCCATCACTGATTATGTGCATCTTGGAGCAGTGCACAATGCAAGTGGTAATAGGCCAAGCACTCGGGTGCAAAAGTTCAGGGTTCTTATCTGCACCCTACGTTGGACCCAAAAATAAGGGCTCTTAGCCATTACCAAACATGCACCTATGGAATATGGAGCCCATGCGCTTAGGTGTAATGGTGATGTCTTAAGAATCAGTCATGCATATACTTGGGGGTAACCCTACACCCAACCCTGCTATCTCCTCCAAAGGATTTTTTCAACCTTTGGGTTGTCCCCGAAACTAAGAACCCTTAATTACTAGGGGTGTTTAGAAAATCGAATGGACCGGCGGACCGAACCGGACAGTCCTAATTTTTCCATTTTTTTTAATCTGTCCGGTCCAATTTTTTTTTGATAGACCGGTCTAACCGGTCCGGTCCTCGGTCTCATTTATTAAATACCCGATATGGACCGACCCGGACCGATTACTATTAACATATATGTATTTAATTATATTTATACATATATATTAATAATAACATACACACACATAACTAACTCTGTTACTGGGGGGTACGCTGGTAAAAAAAGAAGAAGAAAGGAAACCCTAATCTTCTAAACACACGCACATCACACATTGCATTTATTATCTTCCCTCTCTCACATCACAACACAACAACACCTTCGCCAGATAAATGGCAAAGAAGGGCGTGAGATACTGTGTGGTAATTGTTTCTCTCTCATAGGATAGATACATATGTATATGTATAGTAGTTTATTACTGTAATGAAGTTTTCCCTCACAGGTTGACACTTTCACAGAGTCGGCTTTGAAAGGAAACCCGTCGGTGGTATGCTTATTGGAGGAGGAAAGATATGAGGAGTGGTTGCAGGAAGTTGCCTAGGAGTTCATCATCTCCAAAACTTGTTATTTGACTCCCATCCATGACTCTACATATCCTAGGTTCCGCCTCAAATGGTTCACCCCTGTCGCCGAGGTAACTTCATTGTGCTTTTTTCAAACATACAAATTGTTGGACCTCAATTAGTAATTTATTATCTAATGTTTTAGTCAACAACGTCAAACCATCTCCATCTCTAGTATGTGGAGAATATTTTATTTGAATCTCAAATGAGGGGTTTATGGTTATTACTTGTTAAAATTTGTCAAGGAAGTAAAAAAGTGCTTATTGTCTATTCTTGGTTCACCAGTATATATAAACAGAAAGTTAGAGCTGTTTTCCAAGAGGAAAGAAAGCTACAACAGCAGTTGTTGGTCTTGTGTAGTTTAAATACACAACATGTTGTATATATCTGTTCAACCATGTGTCAAATGATTCTTCTGCTCATTCTCTTTGAAAAATTTTGGGCAGTTTTTATGATAAATTATGGGCAGTTTTTATGATAAACTTTGGATAGTTTTAATTTTTAAAATGATTATTTCAATAAGTTAGGACCGACAGGTTAGCTCAAACCGACCATATAAAAAATCGGACCGACTAAGCCCGAAAAACCAGTTTAATCGGTCCGGTCTTGGTCCTTTTTTATTAGGACCGATTTAATCGGTCCGGTCCTTAAATTTATTAAAAACTGGATCGGACTGGACCCCGAACACCCCTATTAATTACAAAAATAAGCTAGTCGTTGTGAAATATTAGTAACTAAGACTAGGAACCATATTATGAATTAGGATTATCACAGTAACTGCTACATAGATAATTTATTACCTCAAACTTTGGGATAATGTGATTATCTCTAAAACTATGATCGAAATAATTCGAGTATCTTAAATTTTGCGATGATTTGTCAGTGTTCTATTTGGAATATGGATAAATATTAAGGAGTTTAAGATAAGATTAAATTAATCATAAAGTGTTTAAGATGATAACAAATAAATTTATCTTAAAGAGATTAAGATAACATTAAATTTTTGAATACGAATTTAAAAAATAATTTCAATTTGATTGGAACTCTAATTTAAATTTAGTTTCCTTCAAGATAATTATCAAGAACAATTCTAATATGATTAAAAATGATATAAATCTTGGTTAAAAGATTATCTTGAATGTTTTTAAATTCTTAAGATAATTGTCAATAAAAGTTTTAATATTGTTAAAACTTATTAAACGATTATCTTTGTTGATACCAAATTTAGTCTGCTGACGTGGATCAGTTAAATGGAGACACGTGTCAATCTACATGGCACTTACAAACATTTTTTAACAACACCTTGACTTCGAGGAACTCAACCTCCCCAACCAACTGTATGCGCTCCGAGCTACTTAGGTGGTCCGAGCAACTCAGGCGGTCCGAGCTTCACCTCGTACAAAGCATTTATATCCGGACAATCAAAAGAGATACTGCGCATTAAATGCTCATTATTATCATACAGATGTATACGCCTATTGGACAGCTATGTATTACCCTTTCACATTTACAGCCTGAGGGCTATAAATACATTGTATCATTCTCATTGTAAGAGGACTTGGAATTTCTTAGTAAAATCTGTAATCGAGAATTCTGCAAATAGTCAGCAATAACAAAACAGTGGACGTAGGCCATTCTTTAAAGTATGAACCACTTTAAAAATCTTTTATCTTGTTTATTTTTATCTGTGATTGATTAATTAGAGATAATCTAATTTTTTACATCAACAGATTGGCGCCGTCTGTGGGAAAACGACTGATACTAACGTTTTTCACCAAAACAATTCATCCTCAATGGCTGATAATCCTAAATCCAGTAATCGAAACACTGGAAACCCCCAAATCCATTCGCTCCTCCAAATGTCCAAGATCTGTCTGGAATAATGGCTAATTTAGCTCAGGGCCAGATCGCCATGCAAGAGACTATGCGACAACTCATGCAAACTATCCAGGGTGGAGCGCTGACCCATTCAGGATAACGAAGTATTCAAAAAAAAATACCTGTTTAGTTTCTTCGCGTATTAGGTAAAGCGATTCATATCGTACTGAGAAGTCTGATGATTTTTCTTATCAATCGGGTTGAACTTCGTCAGTACGAGCCACAGATACTGAACAACACATCACTCTCTCTCCAGAAAGGACTAGTGCATTGGAGAGATTAAGTAGGGTCTCTCCTTTTGATCGATTGGGCCCTAGGAAGAATAAAAGTCCTCCTAAGGTTATGTCGAGAAACTTTCGACGACCATCTGATCTAAGAGAGGATTCTGCCCAATCACAACCAGTTGCTCGACAAGATAGATCCCTGGAAGCGACTTCAATATGATCAATTGGTCGAACTAATAGGCCCGAGGAGGGAAAGGATGCATGGAAAGACTCCATTCAAAGGTTAGAGGATAGACTAGGGGAAATGGTTAAGGCCAAGAATCCTCTATAAAGAACTTTTGTCCGAGGGACGCCTTTTATACAGGCAATTATGGATTTTCCCACACCATCGAAGTTCAAAGCACCTGTTGTGACCCGTAAATATGATGGAAAAACTGACCCTGTCCTTCATATAGAATAATACCAAGCTGCTGTCGACATTTATGCCGTGATAGACGAGATGAGATGCAGGGCATTTTCGAGAACTCTTACCGGATCTGCACAAATATGGTACAATAATCTTCCTCAGGGGAAGATTTCAACTTTCTTTCAACTGGCCGAGCTCTTCATTGGAAATTTCTATTTTGGAGGAAAACCAGTTAAACGAGTGGCACATTTGTTAAGTGTTAGACAAAAAATAGGTGAGAGCACCAGGGATTACATAACTCGTTTCAATAATGAGAAGCTCGAAGTTATTGATTACGAGGAAAAGGCAACAATTACTACTTTGATGAGTGGACTGTTGCCTAATAAATTGTACTATACTTTGGCCAAATATCCACCCAGAACCATGTCAGAACTAATGGCAAAAGCAGCCAAGATCATGAATGCCGAGGAGGCTATGGCTGCAAAGAAGAACATGAACACCAAAGAGACCAAGGTGGAAGTTGATAAAGCTAAAAAGAAAGAACATAAGAACAATGGTGGTGACAAGAAATCAAAGGAAAGGCCATCATGGGAAGTATTGAAGAAATTTGAAAATTATACTCCTTTGAAAGTAGACATAAACCATGTCCTGGAAGAGATCAAGAACATCGAGGAACTAAACTGGCCTGAGAAAATGAAGTCAGATCCTGACAAGAGGAATAAGGCCAAATATTGCGAGTTCCAAGAAGACCATGGTCACAAGACCAAAAATTACATAGCTCTCCAGAATGAAATCGAAGCACTCATCAGACGAGGAAAGCTGGCCAAGTATGTTGATCGAAGAAATGAAAGAAAAAGCAGCGATCGAGCAAGACAGAGATCTAGGTCTCCTCGTCGAGCAGAAGAAAATAAGAAAAAAGATCATGAAGATGATCCAGAGGGTGACTCCGATCTCCCCAAAAGACCAAGACAGCCTGAACGGGAGGTATTTTCAATTCGTTTTGAATCATTTGATTGTAACGTTATTACAGGTGGAGATGCAGGAGGTGGGGACCTTACTGCTGAAAGGAAAGCTTACCTCAATGAAGCTCAAGCTTGTTTATACATTTAGCGAATAAATCTAGCTGAGGATGATCGCCCGAGGAAGGTGAACAAAGAAAAACTGGTCATCGGTTTCTCCAAGAACGACCTCGCAGGTGTACTATATCCTCATGATGATCCACTGGTGATCAAAATGAGGATGAAGTAAGTAATAATCTCAAGAGTACTGGTGGATAATGGTAGCTCGGCGGATATCATGTTCTACTCATGCTTCGAAAGTTTAAATTTAAAGTTGTCCCAGTTGGAACCTTATCACAGCCCCCTCCTCGGGTTTGCTGGCGAGAAAGTCTTTCCACTTGGGACGATCAAGTTGGATATGTTCATCAGTACATGGCCTGCTTGTCGAAGAAAAAGAGTACACTTCTTTGTGATGGATAAGAATGTCCAGTCAGCTTACAATATCATCATGGTAAGGGGAGGTTTGAAGAAGTTCGAAGCAGTACCATCTACTGAACATCAATGCCTGAAATTTCCAACCATTTTTGGAGTGGGAGTTGTGAAGGGTGACCAAAAAGTATCTCGATAATGTTACTACTCATCTGCCGAGCAAGAAGAACTGAAGGAATCTAAGAAAAATACTACGACCTACCAAGTGGATGAAGGTGCAGAGATTGAAACATTGGATCCTAGAGACGAGTCGCAGCTCGTGAAAGGTCAGGTGATGGAAGCCACTGAAAATATCATTTTGGACGACGAGCACTCGGAACGAACAACTCAAATAGGTTCGTCGTTAGATGCCCCACTAAAACAGGAATTGATAGTTTTCCTAAAAAGCAGAAAACAAACTTTTGCTTGGAGTCATGAGGATATGCCAAGAATATACCCAAATTTCTTATGTCACGAACTCAATGTGAATAAGGAGATCAAGACAGCGAAGTAGAGAAGAAGAGTGTTCAGCCCTGAGAAGAACCAAGCTATACAGGAGGAGGTCGAGAAGCTCCAGAAAGCTTGCTTTATTAAAAATGTCAAATATCCAGACTGGTTGGCTAATGTGGTTATGGTAAAGAAGAAAAACAACAAATGGAGGATGTGTGTAGACTTCACCGACCTCAACAAGTCTTGCCCAAAGGATCATTTGCCTTTGCCCCAAATTGATCAATTAGTGGATGCTACCTCGGGACACGAGTTGTTGAGCTTCATGGATGCTTATTCTGGTTACAACCAGATTAAAATAAAACCTGAAGACAGGGAGAGTACCTCTTTCATTACCCCTAGGGGAACTTATTGTTATAATGTTATGCCTTTTGGTTTGAAAAATGCAGGTGCAACATATCAACGGCTGATGAACAAGGTGTTTGCAGAACAAATTAGTTGCAATATGGAAGTTTATGTTGATGATATGCTGACGAAAAGCAAGAGAGTTGTTGACCATCTGATTGACTTAGGCCAGACCTTTGATTAATTAGATAAATATAAAATGAAACTGAATCCCACCAAGTGCATATTCGGAGTACGAGAAGGCATGTTCCTCGAGTATATTGTCAACCAACAAGGAATCGAAGCAAACCCAGAGAAGATCAAGGATCTATTGGGACTATGATCTCCAATGACGAAGAATGAAGTACAAAGTCTCACTAGGCGAGTTGCGGCACTTAATAGATTTGTATCACGAGCAACAGATAGATACCTCCCATTCTTCAAAACACTCCGAAAAATGTTTGAATGGAATGAAGAATGCGAGAAAGCCTTTCAAGAATTGAAGAAATATCTGGGTGCACCTTCACTGTTGTCCAGGCCAGTGATGGGAGAAAGATTGTATTTATATTTGGCAGTGTCGGAGAATACAGTTAGCTCGGTATTGATAAGAATGGAGGATGGAATGCAAAAACCGATCTATTACACTAGCAAGGCCTTTCGAGGAGCAGAGATCAGATATCCAAGACTAGAAAAGTTGGCACTAGCATTGATCGAGGCGAGTAAGAGAATGAGGCCGTATTTCCAAGCTCATACCATAGTCGTGTATACTGATATGCCATTGAGGCAAGCTCTTCATAAACCAGAAAAATCAGGGAGATTGATGTACTGGGCAGTAGAACTTGGTGAATATGACATAGTTTATGAGCCTAGATCGTCACTAAAAGGGCAAGCAATAGCATCTTTTATAACAGAGTTCACCTATCCTGATGCCTTCGAGGAGAAAAAATTGCACACCGACCAATGTGTGGATGTCACAGGATCATCAAATTTAAACCCCGATAAACTTAAGCTGGTTGACGAGCAAGAGAAGATGGTCGACGAATAGAAAGAAGTGCTAGAGGAGGATAAAAAGAAGCAGCAAATATTCCACAGAGGAACTCTGTCCGATCAAAAATTTGAAGATGAGGTACCTATATGGAATCTATATGTAGATGGATCTTAGTGTACTGCAGGTTGTGGAGAAGGGATTGCTTTGAATAGCCCGGACGAGGTCGATGTGGAGTATGCTTTGCGCTTCTAATTCAAGGCTTCTAATAATGAGGATGAGTATGAAGCTATGATTGCAGGTCTTAGTTTAGCCAAAACTATGGGGGCAGAGCAGGTTATTGTATTTAGTGACTCGCAATTGATCGTAAATCAAATGGTGGGAGTATATGTAGCCAAAGGAGAATTAATGATCAGGTATCATACAAAAGCGATGGAGATTTTTTCAAGTCTGATGGCAGTGCAGATAATTAGAATACCAAGATTGGAGAATGCTAGAGCAGATGCCTTAGCTCGGTTAGCTTCAGCCACACGCATCGAGCTACGAAGAATAATCCCAATAGAAGTCTTGGCTAGTCGGAGCATAGATGAAGATCTAATGATGAACTTTATTACCCTTGATTTAGAGCCATCTTGGATGGATCCCATTAGGGTATATATTAAGGAAGGGAAATTACCAATTGATAAACTCGCAGCCAAAAAATAGAAGTTTAAAGCTGCTCGTTATGTACTGACTAATGGCATTCTATATAGACGAGGAATCATAGCAGGCTTGTAGAGATGTGTACATCCCTCCGAGGTGAAATACTTGATCGAAGAAGTTCATGAAGGGTCTTGTGGAGCCCATGTAGCAGGTCGGACACTTCTGTAAAGGATAATGATGCAGGGATACTATTAGCCCACGATGAGGGCTGATTGCATAGCCTATGCCAAAAAATGTGACAAATGTCAATGATTCTCCTCTATCAGAAGAACTACACAAGCATTGTTAACACCCATTACTTCCCCTTGGCCATTCGTCATGTGGGGAATTGACTTGGTCGGTCCACTTCCAACGACCATAGGAAGATTTAAATATCTCGTCGTCGCAGTGGATTACTTTACTAAGTGGGTGGAAGTCGAGCCTCTTGTTGACATGACATACGAAAAGGTGTACCAATTTATTTGGAAGAATATCATCTGTAGATATGGTCTTTCCCATGCATTAATCACCGACCATGGAACACAATTTGACAACGAGGAGTTCGCTGCATATTGTCATCAGTCAAATATATTAAAAACACACTCTGCACCAGGCCACCCTCAAAGCAATGGACAAACTGAACTGAAAAATAGAACGCTGCTGAATGGCTTGAAGAAAAGATTAAATGATGCAAAGGTAAATTGGATCAACGAGCTGCATTCTGTACTATGGGCTTATCGTACTACTCCACGAGCAGCAACAGGAGAATCTCCATATATGCTGGCGTTTGGAAGTGAAGCTGTTATACCTGCTGAGCTGGGTCTCCCCACACACAGAGTGCTGAATTTCAACTCTCCTATCAGTGACTTGATGAGAAGATTAGATTTGGATATGCTCGAGGAAGTTAGAAAAGAGGCAGCGATCAGAAACGCTGCATACCAGCAGTGGAAAACTCTGTTCTACAACAAGAGAGTAAAGAAATGCGACCTGAAAGAAGGAGACTATGTGCTAAAGAAAGTAATTCAAAAGCATAACAAATTAGAAGCTAACTGGCATGGGCCCTACAGAGTAACAGAGGTTGTTCGACCAGGGACGTATAGAATCGAAACCTTAGAAGGAGAGGAGTTTAAGAATGCATGGAACGCAGAGCATCTGCGCAAATATTATCAGTAATTTAATCTCTATGTAATGTAATTTACTTTGATATGAATAAATGTAATACCCCGTATTTTTTATGCTATATTAATTTGGGGATTTATTAAATTTAATGTGAGTAATTTACTTTATAAAAATCCGGAAACTAATTATGTTATAATTATTAACGTGACGAGAGTTAGTAATTATGGGAAACTTGTTGAATATTACTAATGAGAAAATTAATATATTATATTGGTTATATTGAATGTCATGAGAGAATTAAATGACTATTTCGGAAATTTAAGTCGGGACGTGCCCGTGTCACGTCAGGATTAATTTTGTTAAATAAAAAGTGAATATTTTATAAGTTGTTCGTATGGTCGTTTTGAGTGCGTTAAAGCGTCCGGAAGGGTCGAGATAGTCAAAAAAGTGTACCCGGGGGTTTAGTTTGGGTCTCGGGGCGTTTTTAGGCCTAATTGGTACCCCGGGAGGGCAATTTAGTCATTTTACCTTTTTGGGTAATTAAACTCACGAAATTCAGCAACCTATATCAGCCATTTAGGTTAGTCTTTTAGGGTTAGAATATTCAGAAAACAAGTGACGGCCATTAGAGAAGAGAGGAGAGAGCTCCAAGGCAATTCAAGGCCAAAAAGTCACCGGTTTGCACCGCCGCCACCACCAACGCGTAGATCGCGAGAAGGGGAACGCAACCACACCGGATTCATCTGCAAACCGGGCTTCTAAAAATCCCAGGAAAGTATTTAACTTGCGTATTTTCGTTAGTGCAATCTTCATATTAGTTTAGGATTGATTAGAGATGAAAACTATGGAAGAAAACCCAATTTGTATTAGGAAAATGCATGTAGTATTGATTATAATGAAATTCTGGAATCCTTTCCATGTAGAGGAATATAACCCACGAAATTTTGATGATATATTAGAAGGAAATTCTGGTAAAATCAGATTAGAACCTTGATTAAGAAAAACTCTAGGGTTCTTGATGATTAAATGAATTTTGGGTTAATCATCCATGTTTAATGTTAGATATACACATGCTTTACGTTGAAAACATCTGGTATATTGTTATAATGACAGTAGTAGGATTTTTGGGACGATTGGAATGGAAAAACATGGTTTTGGATGAAGAAATTTGGTAGAACCCGTAACTGCATTTCTACAGAATTTTCGCAGACCTGCTTGATCGATCGATCGAGCCTAGAGCTTCGATCGATCGAAGGTTCGATCGATCGAGCCCCAGACCTCGATCGATCGACCCCTCCTGGCTGACTCTTATTTCCCTTATTTACTTAGTTAAATTAAATTATCGTGAAATAATTCTTGAGTGTTCTTCTAAAAATGTTTTAGGAGATAGGAAAGACCAGTAGGACATATGAATAAGTGTTGGGAACTTTATTATAAGACGAGAATTTTACTTTTGGGATAATTATATAATGAACGATGAAACTACTTATTTCAAGCGAGAGATTACGACGAATAGCTACGATAGTGAACAGAGGTATACCTATTGAATTTTATACTTGGGAAGAGAGAGTCCACGTGAGCTACGTAATCGATGGAAGAATACTTCGAATTAAGGTTAGAAACGAACCCTTATACGCGATACTAATAATATGATAATATGGAAATGTCAAAATTATGGGAATTGAGAATTTACCTAATATTGTTATGGTAATATTAGTATAGTTATATGATTTTGTGTGCATAAACTATCTATGTGTGAAAATCATGCCCACGCTACTTGCTATCCCCGAGGTTACCGTGCTGGGACAAGTCTTATCTCGATGGGACCTTTATGGGGGATATTGACTTGTACCCTAGAAGATAGATGTCCTTGGTACAAGCTATTGACGTGATAGTTCAGACGGTCCTAAGAGACGCAGGCATGTGCCATCCTCTTAGAAACTTGGAATCTATTCTTCGCCTCAATTTTGTTTGTGTATGTGTTAATACAATTCGAGAGTGATTCCGATTGTATTCCCCTTAATATGAGTGATATGGGGTTTCGGATAGTAGAGTATGCCCGCACCATAGTTTATTTGGGGTGCTGTTATAATATATATATATTATACGAGTAATTAATATATATATGGAATTCTGAAATTTGGAACTACCTACTGTGAATTGATATGTAGGATATGGCTGATGACTCAAATTGTAAATACTTGTTTTGAGAAAGTATAATATGTCACTGGAAAACTTTATTGACTAATAAAGTTAAAATGAGAACTTTGGTTATTAATTGAAATATTCTTTTCAAACAATTGTATCGTTAAATTTTGAATCTTGCGATATACCTAAGATAAGTTAAATCATTGGGGAAAGGATAGCGTGTCATATGATGAGATAAACCGTTGGGAAGGTTAGTGCGATAGGTGTGCACATTAGAAGAGAGGTGAGAATTTCTCAAGAGAGTGTCCCACTAATATGTTGTTGCATTGGCCTGTATCAATTTAAATACTTGCTAAACGTATTTTAAATCAAACACACTTTTGGGCTCTGACCCGTTCTCTCTCTCTCTCTCTCTCTCTCTCTCTCTCTCTCTCTCTCTCTCTCTCTCTCTCTCTTGTATATATATGTATGTATTTCAGGTGCCCAGCCACAGGGGCGTCTTGCTTAGGATCTCTTGGAAGGAACGCGTTGCAGCTTAGGTGGGAGTTGCAGGTCTCTTGATTAAACGACTTCGTTCATTCGGATCAACTCTTAGTACTTTCATTTAGTTGGGCATGTGTAGCCCTTTCCATTATTTCATTGTTATTGGGACATTTATATTTCAGTTATTTCCAAGTATTGTTCTATGGGATTTATTCAGTTGGATTTGTGACTTTAGTTTCCGTATGTGACATTCGATTGACGAAGGTATTATATTATTTGGTTTATTATGGTGTGATTCTTAATTGTAGAAATGTTGTTTTTAAATAAATAAATCTTTTTCTTTAATTAAAATTTGGAAAGTATGTATGAAAATGATTTTGACACTTAGCTTAATTATTTAGGGTGTTAAACTGGAAAATTTATTTTTATCGACAGTGATGCTGAGAATGAACCAACTGTTTACCTTGATTTAATTTAATAAAGGAGTGATCGCCCGGTATTTAATTAGGCGGGGTGTCACAATAAAGTTTTGGATATTTCGTCCAATTCTCTCCTTTTGTTGAAAATTTTTCGGAGTATTAGTGATACACACTACGCATCAAGCCCAGAAATCCACCAACTAAGGTTGGTCGGGAATAAAAAAATTCCCAGAAATACTAACTACGGTTGGTTGGGAAGAAAATCCACCAACTAAGGTTGGTCGGGAATAAAAAATTTGCCTGAAATACCAACCACGGTTGGTTGGGAAGAAAATCCACCAACTATAGTTGGTCGGGAATAAAAAATTTCCCAGAAATACCAACCACGGTTGGTTGGGAAGAAAATCCACCAACTATAGTTGGTCGGGAATAAAAAATTTCCTAGAAATACCAACTACGGTTGGTTGGGAAGAAAATCCACCAACTATAGTTGGTCGGGAATAAAAATCTCCCAGAAATACCAACTACAGTTGGTTGGGAAGAAAATCCACCAACTAAGGTTGGCCGGGAATAAAATATCACCAAATCTGCTTGGTCGACAGATGATTATCATCAATTCAGATAGTCAACAATAAATTTTCACCAACTCTTGTTGGTCGACAATTTAAAATAGCACAAAAAATCTTTATCTTTTCAACAGATATACATTCATTAGAAATGTCTTACAAAATATTTTCAAAGACAATGACAATTAATATTGCAAAGAAAACTAGAAGTTTTTCATTAAATCCAGAACAAAATACATTGAGAAACGAAATATATATTATATGAGAAATTATTACTTGAAGAATCCTATTCTATTGGCTTCTTTCCCTTTGCTTTTGAAACAGGTTCTTCACCAACAGGAGGATCGTCTAAAGCATAGGTGGAATTTATAAAATTCAGATCTTTGAGCATCCTGACATTCATTACTGATGGCCGAGCAAGTAAGTGCTTGGGGCGAGATATCTCAAAGTTAGAATGAAGATTGTAGTCACCGAGATACTTTGAAATCAGACATCGAGGAATTTCCCGAGCAGGAATCAAGCTCATATCCAATTTGAAAGGTGGTACTGGCAACTCGAGCAACCCCGGGTCATAGTAATCCCACAAGTAGTGACCTTGTTCCAACTGCAACACACCCAAGGCATTCAGCCATCCTTGCTTATACCCTTCGTTGTCCGATTTTTGGATCCGATCGTCAAGATGGTAGAGAGCTTCATTATAACCAGCCATCCAGAACTCTCTGGGCTGCTTATGGAATTGATAGGTTAACCTCTCTAGCTGCTCATGGAGGTTCTTCATTAAAATTTTTTTACTCTCCAAGGCAGACTTTTGTGCAGAGAGATGCTCGTCCAGATTCAGAATCTTCTTGAACATCTCAGCTAATGCTTGATTCTTTGCCATTAACTGGAAGGCCTGATTCTCCAAAGCCGACTGAGTTCTTTGTTCTTTAATAGTAACACGAGCAGCCCTTGCTCGTCCCCGAGAAGCTCTTGGTCATCCGCGAGCAGAGGTAGAAGGACCAGTTCTCTTCAAGGTTTCCAATTCGTCTCTCAAATTGGAATTTTCAAGCTCCAAGAAAGAAAAACCTTCATCGTTGACAGGAACCAAGGCCCCTGAGGTAGAGGCTGCAGATTTCAGCTGAGATATCTCTCCTCGCAAATTATTATTTTCCTGCTCTAACAAACGGGGGATCTGCTTATGCTCGTCAACCTCGGTCTCCAAAGCCCTTTCCTTCACATCATAAGCAGCGAATAACTTATCATATCAGATATACCCATATAGACCCTCGACCAGGCCCAGACGACCCTCCAAGGGGACGACCCTTCACTAGGCCCAGATGACTCTCCAAGGGGCCGACCCCTTACCAGGCCCAGACGACCCTCCAAGGGGCCGACCCTCCATCAGGCCCAGACGACCCCTCAAGGGTCCGACCCTCCATCAGGAACAGACGACCTTTTGAGGGGCCAACCCCTCACTAGGCCCAGATGACCCTCCAAGGGGCTGACCCTCCATCAGGCCCAGACGACCCTTCGAGGGGCCGACCCTCCATCGGGCCCAGACGACCCTTCGAGGGGCTGACCCTCCATCAAGTTCCAGACGACCCTCCTAGGGTACGACAGTACAAGGTCTAAATTAGGCCAGGCACTGCCAGAGGGAACTTTGCCCTCAGCCTCATATCATAGGCTGAGGGTGACATCATCACAGCGCGTGGTTTGGGAGACATATGGAACAGTGCCCGTGAGGCTAACATGGCACGTGGAAGACTGTTATAACAATATCACCCCCTCACGTGAGGGAATATTATGTCATTATTTGACACCTACAGGTGTCAACAAGAGATTGGCTAGATCATCATTCACATGCACCATGCATACTTGGGGGGTATACTAAACCCCCCAAGACCTATGTATACTTGTCACCTACAATCCTACGGGGGATCGATGGATAATTGTAACCCTAGCTAAAACTCTGCTTGTACACACAGTAGAGAGAGAAAGGGAGCTTATGTGCATTGTATCCAATGCCATTAGTCCCCATACTTAGTGGATCACACACTCACAGTGGATGTGGATCACACACTCATAGTGGATGTAGGCCAATTTGGCTGAACCGCTATACACCATTATCTTATTCCTCTTATACTCATCCCCTTCTATACACTTACACACTTATACATCTATGGCTACCATTGTTACTACTGTTTGAGCTCATCATCACTTATCTGGTGGTGCTGAATCTAAGCATCATCAGTTTGGCACCATTTGTGGGAATGAGAAGACATCTATTCCTTTGTACAGCTTGACCTCACTGGGTGCTCTGATGGTGAACCATCTCTCCCTCTGAGAGGAGATGTTTCACCATTGAAAGAAACCCACTAAGGTTCTCAAGCTCACCAGTCCTTTTTCCAGTTCAGCTGTTCATATCTCAAACGCATGGCACCTGAGATGCCACCACCGCCACTCCCTCCACCGGATAGTGGAGTAGGACCCTTCTCCAGTCAGCCACCACCTCAGTCTGAGATGACTGATGTGGCGACAGCCTTGAAGTCTCTGGAAGCAAGCCAACGGATCATGCAGGAGCAGTTCACAGCTCTAATCTAGAACATACTAAGACCATCAGGGGTCTCACCTGAGATGATTACTCCGGTAGCAACCCCAGGACAACATGAGGCCAGGGGACCACCCCAGGCACCATGTAAAGACCTGCCACCCCCCAGCGGCGTAGGGATGTTGCTGACCCCCGGCGTCTATGCCTGGGGAGGCAAGGAAACCCTTTCTCTGAGGACAGGTATGATGATCTGGAAGGGGAGGAGGCCCCCATAGAATGCTGAGAACCGTATGAGGTCTCTAACAATACTGTACGACCTCTCGAGGAGAGCAGAGGGAAGTGTGGAAGACAAAATCCTGACGATCGCCCGAGAGGCTCTGCTTTCGATCGCTTGAGCAGGGGGTCGTCCTTTGAGAGGTTGGGCCCAGTAAATGACTTGCGAGAAAAGTTGTCCAGATCAAGGAGTGCTGCGAGGTCCAGAAGGGAGGCAGCAGATGGTCGACCCCATGGGGGCCGAACCCAAGGACGGGACGACGGCCAAGGGGAAGTAAACAGCCGACACAGGCCTACCGCAGCAGAACCCTTCGTCCACTTCAAAGAGGCGGCAGGGGATAACATCGTCCAGGACGATTATACAAGGCCCTGAAATGACTCGATCCAGCGACTAGAGGATAAGATCGGTGATATACTGAAGAGCTGGGACCCTGTTCAGAGAGGATACATCATAGGCTCACTCTTTGTGGAAAAGATAGTCAACTTCCCTACGCCATCAAAGTTCAATCCGCCTACGGTCACCCCAAGATATGACGAGAGTACCAACCCTGTCCACCATATTGAGATGTATCAATCTGCGGCAGACATATACTCTATCTCAGATGAGATGAGGTGTCGTGCCTTCTCTGGTACTCTGATTGGGGCTGCACATGTCTAGTATATGTCTCTTCCAAAAATCTCCATTGAAAACTTCAAGCAGTTGGCATACTGGTTCATCCACAACTTTTTCTTTGGGTTGAGGCCATAGAAGAAGACCACACACCTGCTCTATGTTAAACAGGGAAAGAATGAGAGTCTAAGAGACTACATAGCCAGATTCAATAAAGAGAAGTTGGAGGTTGAAGACTATGAGGAGAGCATAGCCATGACAGCCCTGATTGGAGGACTCCAAAAGGGGAAGCTGTTATGGAAGCTCGCTGAGGACCCTTCGAGGACGATGGCTGAATTGCTGTCGACAGCAGGGAAGGTGATGAACGTCGAAGAGGCAATGGCCGTAAAATACGAAGACGATAAAGGAGGTGCTAGTGGGGATAAATACCCTAAGAAGAACAAAGAGGGGAAGAAGAGGTCTACGGACGATAAGTTCACTTGTTACACCCCTCTAACGGTCAGCTGTGAACATATTCTCAATGAGATAAAGAGTGACCAGTCTCTGAAGTGGCCCGAGAAGTTGATGGTAGCCCCCAACAAGAGGAATAAAAACCTATGGTGTTAATTTCACCAAGACCATGGCCACATGACAGACAAATGCTTTGCTCTGAAAGATGATATTGAGAAGATGTTGAAAGAGGGGAAGCTCAGAAAGTACGTCGACAAGGGTGCCTTCAAGAGGGGCCGAGGGGACGACCCCAGAAAAAAGCGAGGTGATGCATATAGAGAAGGCCCTCAAAAAAGAGGGGACGACCCTTCTGATGATGAGGACGACCCTGACCTCCCGCCGAGAGACGACAAGGCTCTGTCAAGAGGCTTAATATAATCTCGCTCGGAGTGGTAATGATCTCCGGGGGTCTAGCAAGAGGAGGGACAGAGGTCGCTGACAGGAAAGCCCATGTGGCTGAGGCCAAGGCAGTGACGAAGACGGTGCACTCAGCCTCTCTGGAGGTGAAGTCAGAAAAGAGGAAGAAGGTTGACATGGACACCCTGATAGTAGGGTTCTCCAGAATGGACTTCAAGGGCCTCTTAGCCCCGCATGATGACCCTCTCATCATCACTACCAGGGTGCACGGATGCGAGGTGCCAATGATCCTGGTAGATGGGGGCTCATCCGCAGACGTGATGTTTTGGCCATGCTTCAAAGCTTTAGGTCTCATCCGTGCCAGACTCGTCCCATACCATCACCCATTGATTGGGTTCAGTGGGGAAAAGGTTCATCCCCTCGGAGTGTATGAGGCTGATGTCAGGATGGGGGACGAGTGGCCGAGATGGCTCACACAAAAGGTCAGCTTCTTTGTGAGGGATGAATATGTCTTTTCGGCCTACAATATTATACTGGGGCGGGTAGCCCTCAAGGGGTTTGAATCTGTGTCGTCTACGGTCCATCAGATGATTAAACTTCCAACCCTTTACGGGGTGGGGGAAGTTCAGGGAGACCAGACGACATCGCGAGAATGTTATTACAACTCTGATGAAGAAAGAGAGGCACACAAGAAGGCTACACCCACTTACAATATTGATACCCTAGACCCCAGAGACGAGACTAAGCTAAAGAAAGGAGAGGTCATGAAAGAGGTAGAATCCATCATCCTCAATGAGGATGACCCAGAAAAAACCATCCAAGTCGGCAAGTCTCTGAAGCCAAATATCAAGGAAGACCTCATCAGGCTGTTGAAGAGAAGGCATAGCGTCTTTCCATGGAGTCACACAGATATGCCGGGGATCAACCCCGAGGTTATAAGCCACAAGCTCAACGTAGTAGAGTGTTCAAAGCCAGTTAAGCATAAGAGGAGAATCTACTCTAGAGAGAAGTATGAGGTCATAAGGGATGAGGTCAAAAAATTAGAAGATGCGAAGTTTATCAGAGAGGTCATCTACCCTGAATGGATATCTAATGCCTTCATTGTCCCAAAAGCCAACGAAAAGTGGAGAATGTGTGTGGACTTCACCGACCTCAACAAGCACTGTCCTAAAGACAACTTCCCTCTCCCGCGCATTGACCAGATGGTAGATGCTACTGCAGGCCATGAGCTCATGAGCTTCATGGATGCCTTTTCAGGGTACAACCAGATCTTGATGGACCCTAAAGACTCGGAGAAGACTGCCTTCATTACTAACAAGGGGACATACTGTTATAGGGTCATGCCCTTTGGTCTGAAGAATGCAGGGGCAACATATCAGCGCCTTGTAAATAAAATGTTCGAAGACCAAATTAGGAAGTCTATGGAGGTCTATGTAGATGACATGTTGACTAAGAGTTTGAAAGTAGAGGATCATGTGAGAGACCTTGAGAGGACCTTTGATACGATGGACAAGTACCAGATGAAGCTCAACCCGACTAAGTGTGTCTTCGGGGTCAGAGCAGGGAAGTTCTTAGGGTTTATTGTCAACCAAAGAGGCATCGAGGCAAACCCTGAAAAGATAAAGGCCCTTATAGAGATGAAGACCCCCAAGACCATTAAGGACGTTCAGAGGATCAAAGGGTGAGTGGCTGCTTTGAATAGATTCATTTCTAGAGCCACAGATAGGTGCTTGCCATTGTTCGAAATTCTAAGAAAGGCTTTTGAATGGAGCGAGGAGTGTGATGAGGCCTTCAAGGAGATAAAGGCATACTTAGGGTCTCCCTTGCTGTTGTCACGGCCAGAATAGGGTGAACGACTATATGTGTACCTAGCCGTCTCAGAATCAGCCATCAGCGCAGCCATTGTGAGAGAAGAGGACGGGGTATAATGGCCCGTATATTTCAATAGTAAGGCACTCCAGGGGCAGAGAAAAGATATCCAAGGATGGAGAAGTTAGCCTATGCCTTGATCCATGCGTCAAGAAAGATTAAGCCATACTTCCAGTCCCATACAATGGTCATTCTCACTGACTCTCCTCTTAGGTAGGTCCTGCACAAGACAGAAAAATCAGGTAGGCTGATGGCCTAGGCTATAGAGCTGGGAGAGTTTGACATTGTATATCAACCTAGGACGGCCATTAAGGGGAAAGCATTGGCAGATTTCGTGTCTGAGTTTACTTGGGAAGATGATGAAGCCGAGGGTGAGAGCCTCGGGAAATCAGATACTCGACAAGACAGGCTCGCCGGCACACCTGCCGATAAGGCTGAGACAAGCACCGCTAGGAGGAAGGTGGCTAAAAATGAAGAGGGACGATACCTCTTTAGAGAGGGATCCCTCATCGAGGGAAACTTCTCAGAGGAAAAGACTATGTGGAGCCTCTTCGTCGACGGGTCCTCCTGCGACAACGGAAGTGGGGTTGGATTGATAATGTCAACACCTGATGGCACAGACATTGAGTACGCCCTGAGGTTCAACTTCAAAGCTTCCAACAACGAGTCTGAATATGAGGCCTTGATAGCAGGCCTCTCCTTGGCCAAGTCTCTTAGTGTCAGCTATATTTTAGTCCATAGTGATTCAAGTCTAGTAGTGAATCAGATACTTCGAGCCTACGAGGCCAAGGACGGATGGATGACCAAGTACCTTGAGAAAGTAAGGTCGTTACTGAAGAGCTTCAGAGAAGTGAAATTGAAGAGGATACCTAGGCATGACGATGGCCGAGATGATGCACTTGCCAGGCTAGCCTCAGCAACTAGGACAGATATCAGAAGGACTGTCCCAGTGGAAATTTTGCTTCGACCAACTATTGAAGATGCTGAGGGAACACTTAGCACTTGCCTGAATATGCGAAGGAAGCTTCATGGATGAACCCTCTGAGATGCCAGAAGCAAAGCAAGAAAGAAAGAAGTTGAGATACAGAGCTGCAAAATTCACTGTCATCGGAGACACCTTGTACAAAAAGGGGTTCTTACTCCCCTTACTTAGGTGTGTGCACCCGTTCGAAGTCCCACACATCTTGCAAGATGTGCATGAGGGGTCATGTTCAAGCCATATTGGGGTCAGGTCTTTGGAGAAGAGGGTGGTCACCCAGGGGTACTGGTGGCCGACCTTAGGGAAAGATGCCACGACATATGTAAAAAAGTGCGATAAATGCCAGAGATTTGCCACCATCCCTCACCAGCCCCATCAGCCTCTTACCTCCATTACATCCCCATGGCCATTTGCAGTGTGGGGGATCAACCTTGTAGGACCTTTGCCAAGGGCAGTCAATAACTATCGGTTCCTCATCGTAGCGATTGACTATTTTTCAAAATGGGTGGAGGCCGAACCGATGGTCACGATTACAAAGCAGAAGACCTTCCAGTTCATCTAGAAAAATATTATATGCAGATATGGTCTCCCCAACACCCTCATCTCGGATAACGGGACTCAATTCAAGAATACATCTCTAGAGAAGTACTGTGAAAGGGTGAGTACCAAATAATTCTTCTCTACCCCAGGCCGACCTCAGGTCAACAGGAAAACGGAAGTCAAGAATAGGACAATCCTATACGGGATAAAGAAGAGGCTTGAGGAGGCAAAAGGATGATGGGTTGAGGAGTTGTATGCTGTACTATGGGCCTACAGGACGACGACAAAGACCTTTATCGGGAAAACCCCGTTCATGCTGGCTTATGGCTCAGAAGCCGTCATCCCCACCGAGGTTGGGTTTCTTACTCACAGGGTCCAAATGTATAACCCCCAAAGAAATATGGAAGAGAGGAGACTTGACTTAGACCTGATCGAGGAAAGGAGGGAAGACGCCGAGATAAGGCAAGCCGCCTACCAGCAGAGGACTGCAAGGTTTTACAATCAGAGAGTGAAACAGAGACCAATTGCAGTGGGGGACTTGGTCCTCAAAAAGACTTGGAAGAAGCCCAATAAGCTCCGTCGTAATTGGCACGACCCATATAGGGTCATCGAGGAAGTTGTCCCAGGGACCTATAGACTAGAAAACCTAGAAGGGGATCCCTTTTCCAACCCCTGGAATGCAGATCATTTGAAAAAGTACTATCAGTAGTGTTGTAATATCCTAACGGACCATAATTGTAATGGGTGTTGCTCCAGCAGAAGACCTGAAAAATTAATGAGAAATATCAATGTTCCTTCTCATCTTCTGTTTGTCAGTTCTAATACGCATGGGATCACCTTTGGGGAATGACCCTCGGCTATAATGAGGATCAATGGTGGGGACGACCCCACCATTTCCCTCAAGAAAGACGAGGGAGGACTTTAAAACCATTAATTTGGTAACTATAACCCTCGGCTATAATGAGGGTCAATGGTGGGGACGACCCCACCACTGCCCTCAAGAAAGACGAGGGAGAACTTTAAAACCATTAATTTGGTAATTATGACCCTCAGCTATAATGAGGATCAATGGTGGGGACGACCCCACCATTGACCTCAAGAAATACGAGGGAGGACTTTAAAACCATTAATTTGGTAATTATAACCCTCAGCTATAATGAGGGTCAATGGTGGGGACGAACCCACCAATGCCCTCAAGAAAGACGAGGGAGAACTTTAAAACCATTAATTTGGTAATTATAACCCTCGACTATAATGAGGGTCAATGGTGGGGACGACCCCACCACTGCCCTCAAGAAAAACGAGGGAGGACTTTACAACCATTAATTTGGTAATTATAACCCTCGGCTATAACGAGGGTCAATGGTGGGGACGAACCCACCACTGCCCTCAAGAAAAACGAGGGAGGAATTTAAAACCATTAATTTGGTAATCATAACCCTCGGCTATAATGAGGGTCAATGGTGGGGACGACCCCACCACTACCCTCAAGAAAGACGAGGGAGGGGTTAGTGATATTGATAACTTAAAAACATCATAATGAAAGTCATACAAGAGACAAGTATAGAAGACAACAAGAGGCATTATATTACAGAATTGTCAATATTTATTCAATAAAACGTACAAAAATATTGGCTACATGAAGAGGGTATCGGCTACAGACAGCCACCCTATGGATCAATATCAGAAGGCAAGGCCTCGACGTCTATTGGAGATTCTTCTATGACCATGACAGGCCGAGCCTCAGATGTGCCTGTGCCTTCTACATGCTGAGATTCCACTTGGGCAAGGGCTTCAGCAATAAGTGGATCGTCCAGTTGAACTGCCTCAAGAGAGGGGCGGACGGACAATACTGCGTCAGCAAACTTAAGGACGACCCACCGACAGGCCGTCCTAATCCCCCTCTCTAAGTATTCAAGACCGAAGCCTTGGAACTCGTCTGAGAGTTTATAGGCCTCCACAACATCGGCCTCTACCTTCTTCACTGCCTCAGATAACTCAGCCTTGAACTGAGTCCCTAGGTTGGTCAAGGCTTCATCCTTCTCTTTAATGAGCAAGTCTTTGGCCTTCAGATCATCATCATGCTGCCTCGTCAGCTCGTCCATAACCCTTGCATGTTCGATTCTGGAACTCTCTAGCTCAGCGCTTGCACTGTCCAGCTCAATCTGGAAATCGGCCTCGTGCTGGATGGCTCTCTCTGCTTCATGGAATTTTTGTTGGTTCTCAGCCATCCACTTAGTGGCCGAGGTAAAGGCACAGACATACTGTATAAGAAAATGATAGACAGTTGTTAAGAGGTCGAGGAAACAGTTGGTGAAAAATTCAAACTAAAGAAGTGAAATGAAAACAAATACCTGAGCCAGAGTGTGCAGACCATAGTCATACACCTTGGCCGGGGGCATCTTAGATAAGAAATCATAGTCGGCCGCCGAGGGGGCAGAGAATGTAAAACCCCAGAATTTGATATCTCAATTAAAACAAAACCAATTATAATTTCCTTTTATATAAAAACAAACACGATATGCGGAAGCGTAAGATAGTTCAACTTTAAAACAACAAATTTTAGTTTCTTAAACCAAGCCCTAGAATTTGCCTAAGTCATAATTAACAATTTTCAAAGTTAGGCGAAACCAATTTTTAGCAAAAGACATGAATTAAATAAACTTTACCCAAAATTTAATTTAGCACCAAATTAAATGAGTGTGATAATTTAAACCAAATTTTATCTTGAATTATCCTAAGCATGCGTTCTAACTTATTTAAGCAAGATAAAATAAACCAATCACACTACGCCGCGATGTACGAGGAAAAACCCAAGACGGGAAAAAGCCTTGGACGACCCTAGCCACAAATTCACTAGATACGGAATTACAAGTACAAGACAAAAGACTTACAACACACGACTCAATCCGTCTCAAGCCTCGATGCTTCTTCTTGTAGAAACCTCTTCCTAGCGAATAACCTTGGAACACCACCGCGGTCTCGGAATCCATCGATAGGACTTTCTATGGTCACCGTCACCCGAGCAAGGAGCCTTTCTCCAAGTGGGTAGAATCGCAACAAAACGTCTTCTTCTTTGATGGATGTAGAAGAAAACCAAAACTTCTCTTTGAAACGGAAGAGATAAACCGGTGCCAAACTCCATGCAATTGATATGTATATAAGAATTTGGATAAACACTAATTTGGGTGTAAACTAGAGTGGTGAATGATTTTCTCTTTGAAAATTAGCACTCAAAACATGAACATTTTCCTTAAAACAATTTTCTCTCAAACTCTCTCTAAGAGATGAAACTAGGATTGAAAAGTTAGATTAGAAAAATGGTTTCCCGCACATACATATTCAACAAAAAGATAGTGGGGTAAACTAGTGGGAAAATGGGTAAAAACTGCCAAAAACTGTTCCCGCCTGGCATCTCGTTCGAACGACATTTTGTTCGAACGAAATCTTGTTCGAACGAGTCTTCTAACGACGCTCCAGTATGGACTCGTTAGAAGCTTGTTGGAAATCTCGTTAGAACGAACAATCTCGTTTGAACGACATTTCGAATGACGGAACAGTATACCTTAGTGGGAACTCGTTGGCAAAACTCGTTCGAAGGACATCTGGTTCGAACGAAAAAACTCGTTCGAACGACATATCGAACGACTTCCAGAAATTTTATAAAATTCGATTTTGGCCCAAAAACTTTATATACTTTATTTTTAAAGTTCTAATTAAATTTTTCTGAAAATAAAACACAATTTTTATAAAACCTAACACCCAATAAACTTGTTCCAAGCTCCTATATAAATATAATTGCATTCATACCTTGGGAGCATGGAACCATAGTTGATGACGTAGAAACGAGGCACGCAAACCGGCACATTTGATGAAGCTTTATACTTTTTGCCGCTACTTCTTCAACAAATAGTTCATAGGCTTGAGATCATTACAATAACATACTATCCTATGAATAAATGTTTTTGTCCGGAATTGAGCCAACATAATACATGGACTCAATTGGAAATTTGTGTCCTTACAAATCTCCCCCTTTGGCTATTCCGGGACAAAAACCAAACAAAAATCCTAAAGGGTCGTCAAGCTCACTAGACTCAAAACAAAAACATAACCCACCCAAACTTTACTCAACCCAAGGATTAAACACTTTGCCTTTTAAAGATGCCGCTTTAGTAGAATACCTTCACACTTAAGGAAACTATCAAACGCATAGGGAATATCAAAATATTACATGCAATTAATTAAATTACTCCCCCTAAGTTAATTCTCCCCTTTATCAAACACATGACCTTACTTAGAAAGACGTCTGCCCCTAAGATAAATCTCCCCCAAACTAAGATACGATAATAATAGGATTAGATACCATTTCTCCCCCTTTTTGTTCAGGAATAGACAAAGGCTAAAGAATCAAAACATAAAATAATGTTGAAGCTTAAAGTGATGAGACATGAAAGCATATGGGCAACAAAATCAAGGCAAAGGTAAAACAAAATATCATATATATATGTACTAGAAATATATCAATAATTCACACGCACATATGTATAGATATAAACACACAAATGACACACACAACATATAATAAGAGTCTTTCACACTCGTATGGCAAAAATGTGTCATATGGAAACGGAAGTGTAGGGGTGTGAACTAGCAACAATTAAATTTATACCCAAACACTTAATAAACGTTCACGGAGTTCTCATTTGATTGCAAACTTCATCACATTTGAATATAACCTCATGTGACAATATATATTGAACTCAATGAACAAACATACACAATGCATACAAGCCTAGAATATTGATGATTCTACAAACCAATAGAGTCATGACATGAAATACGTAACTAGGATAAACGGACATTGTGCAAACCGTTGATATACCATCCAATCTCCCTCAATATGCATTTATATTAAATTTGAATGAATATATCAATCTAACATAGGCCTTGGCAATTATTTTTCTTTTTAATGCCATATTTTCTGTTTTTAGGCCTTTGGATCACGTATTTCTTTTAGATCCAATTTCAAATGGTGGCTTACTATCGCAAAGGATTTAATTCATCCTTTCGGAGCCCTTCCCCGTGCTTAATTATATTTATCATGTTTTCATTTTTCACACAAGTCTCACATGCAACGGATTTTGACATGCACTAGTCCTCCTAAGTCACAAATATGTAGATGACAAGATTGGAAGGAGAACATCTCACATAGCTCAAATATACGTATGAAGTTAAAATTTCAAAAGAGCTCATGCATGTGTGAATAGAGGCATATAAAAATAGAATCCATTTAAACAACACAAAATCCAACTATTCCATAAAATATGGTAAAGAACATAATAAGGATTGACAATCTAAACTAAAAGGTCTAGCCACGTGGGAGCGTAAAAGATGGAATTCAAACACAAGTATATGCCACATAAAGTGTGTCAAACTAAAATGCACACAAAATAAAATCTTTTTGAGTTTTTGACATTTTTAACCTAAAATAAAGATATATACTCAAAAGAATAAACAAAAATCATTTGTATTTTTCATTAAGCTCAAATAAAATAAATAAAACACAAATGATAAACAAAAATCTTTTTATATTTTTCAATTAATTCAAACACAAAATATAATACAAAAAGATAAACAAGTCATAATTTCTAGCATGTGATATGAAATAAGGCAATGACTAGAAAATGACTAAACATGCATACATTTAGCATGTGAGTATAGCATGAAGTACAAACGCTAAAGTATGCAAACACTAACACATTCATTATTTAGATTTAGCAAGGGAGGAAGTATGTGAAAGTAAATGAGAATCAAAAACCCTATTTTGCAAGGCAACCAAGTCGGATTTTCTAACCCAAATTAATGAAGAATGACTATCTTGGGGTGTTGGAACGTTAACTACCGTGGTTACTTTACTATGGGATTTTCTAGGAATTCGTTTATGAACGAAATAAAATTTCCTAAGATGACCTTTTCGACCACAATGTGTACAAGCAAAAACATGTCGAAAAGATTTACCTAAGGAGTGATCTTTAAATGCATTCCTAGTAGATTCTCCTAAAATATTGGTCTTAGCTTTATGAGTAGATTCATTACAAGTATTGAAGCCTAAACCACAAGTGTCATTTTTAATTTGGACCGTTCCTAACATTTTATCTAGTTTTTCCGAACGACACTCCAAATCAAATTTGACATTACTAGAATCTTTTAATTTATTTTCCAATTCTAAAATGTTAGATTCTAGTAAAACATTTCGCTCTTCAAAAGCAAGAAGCTCCTTTTTCAAGGATTCCATTAAATCCCTAAGGCTATCTCTCTCGCCTTATACATATTCAAGCTTCTCTCGAAGAGTCCTCTCACGTGTCCTAAGGTCTTTTATTAAATTATTTTCCTCAACGACCTTGACACTCTCTTTTAAACTAGCTTCTAACTTCAAATTAGCTCGTTTCAATTTAATAGATTCTTTCTAAAGTTCTTGAAAAGCATTTTGATGTTCACTCACATTAACCTCTTCTTCATTTTCACTCTCTCTTTCTTCTCCACTCTCACTATCATCAAAAAATAGGAAATCAAAACTAATGACCTTGGAAGTGTCATGAGTTAAAGTTTCATCAATCGATGAGTTCTCACTATCACTCACATGACTAGCCATAAAAGCCACAAAATTTTTCTTAGTGGGGGAATCGGGCCTCTCTTCGTTATCACTATCACTAAGGGTCGCATTATATGAAATGGGTCGCTTACCCTCTTTCCTTAGTTTAGTGGGGCACTCAAAAGCCCTATGGCCATAACCTTCACAACCAAAACACTTGTTAGACTCGTCCCTATCTAAATTTTCATTACTAGGTTTAGGGATCTTTTCGGCTTTATGAATCTTCTCCGCTTTAAAAATCTTCTCGTTCTTGTCATGCTTAGAAGATTCAAATTTCTTAAAATCATTTTTAAATTTATCTTTGTTAATTTTAAGAAATTTTCTAAATTTACGTGCAAACAAAGCCATGTCTTCTGAGTCACTATCACTCTCGCTCTCTACTACTTGTTTGACCTCTTTTCGGGCTTTTAAAGCAACGCCCTTTTCGATTTTATTTTCAGTTTTAGAGGGAAACATATCTAATTCATAGGTTTGTAAATCACCTACAAGCTCTTCTAATTTCGTAGAGGCTAAAGTGGGTAAAGAATTTAAAACGGTCACCTTTGGAATAAATCTATCGGGTAGTGACCTTAAAATTTTCTTTACTACACGGTCGTCAGGTATTTTCTCTCCCAAGTTAAAAGATGAATTAACAATATCAGAAAGTCTAGCATAAAATTCATCAAAAGTTTCTTTTTCATTCATTTTGATAGTTTCAAATTGAGTGGTGAGGTTTTGGAGTTTTGAAGCTTTAACGACACTAGTTCCTTCATGAGTTAATTGTAAAATATCCCAAGCTTCTTTAGAGGTTTCACACGTCATAATACGTCGGAATTCATCCGGTGTGACAGCACTAAATAAGGCATTTAAACCACGGGAATTGAAATTAGCAAGTTTAAACTCATTTTCAGTCCATCTATCGGCGGGTTTGGGAACACGTTCATTTTCAACTAAATAAGTTGGTGGGGACCACCCGTTAACAACATATATCCAAACTCTTTCGTCGATAGACTTTAGTGACGATCTCATACGCACTTTCCAATACGCGTAGTTTGAACCATTGAAGATAGGAAATTTTGAAAATGGGGAAAAATCCATTTTAGCCAAAAAATTATTTAAGGATCTTTAACGAAATAATTTATCGTTTCTGGGTCTAATACCAATTTGTAAAACCCCGGAATTTGATATCTCAATTAAAACAAAACCAATTATAATTTCCTTTTTTATAAAAACAAACACGATATGCGGAAGCGTAAGATGGTTCAACTTTAAAACAACAAATTTTAGTTTCTTAAACCAAGCCCTAGAATTTGCCTAAGTCATAATTAACAATTTTCAAAGTTAGGCGAAACCAATTTTTAGCAAAATACATGAATTAAATAAACTTTACCCAAAATTTAATTTAGCACCAAATTAAATGAGTGTGATAATTTAAACCAAATTTTATCTTGAATTATCCTAAGCATACGTTCTAACTTATTTAAGCAAGATAAAATAAACCAATCACACCACACCGCGATGTACGAGGAAAAACCCAAGACGGGAAAAAACCTCGGACGACCCTAGCCACAAATTCACTAGATACGGAATTGCAAGTACAAGACAAAAGACTTACAACACACGACTCGATCCGTCTCAAGCCCCGATGCTTCTTCTTGTAGAAACCTCTTCCTAGCGAATAACCTTGGAACACCACCGCGGTCTCGGAATCCACCGATAGGACTTTCTATGGTCACCGTCACCCGAGCAAGGAGCCTTTCTCCAAGTGGGTAGAATCGCAACAAAACGTCTTCTTCTTTGATGGATGTAGAAGCAAACCAAAACTTCTCTTTGAAACGGAAGAGATAAACCGGTGCCAAACTCCAAGCAATTGATATGTATATAAGAATTTGGATAAACACTAATTTGGGTGTAAACTAGAGTGGTGAATGATTTTCTCTTTGAAAATTAGCACTCAAAACATGAACATTTTCCTTAAAACAATTTTCTCTCAAACTCTCTCTAAGAGATGAAACTAGGATGGAAAAGTTAGATTAGAAAAATGGTTTCCCGCACATACATATTCAGCAGAAAGATAGTGGGGTAAACTAGTGGGAAAATGGGTAAAAACTACCAAAAAAACTGCCAAAGACTGTTCCCGCCTGGCATCTCGTTCGAACGAGTCTTCTAACGATGCTCCAGTATGGACTCGTTAGAAGCTCGTTGGAAATCTCGTTAGAATGAACAATCTCGTTCGAATGACATTTCGAACGACGGACCAGTATACCTTAGTTGGAACTCGTTGGCAAAACTCGTTCGAACAACATCTGGTTCGAACGAAAAAAATCGTTCGAACGACTTCCAGAAATTTTATAAAATTCGATTTTGGCCCAGAAACTTTATATACTTTATTTTTAAAGTTCTAATTAAATTTTTCTGAAAATAAAACACAGTTTTTATAAAACCTAGCACCCAATAAACTTTTTCCAAGATCCTATATAAATATAATTGCATTCATACCTTGGGAGCATGGAACCATAGTTGATGACGTAGAAACGAGGCACGCAAACCCGCACATTTGATGAAGCTTTATACTTTTTGCCGCTACGTCTTCAACAAACACTCCATAGGCTTGAGATCATTATAATAACATACTATCCTATGAATAAATGTTTTTGTCCAGAATTGAGCCAACACAATATATGGACTCAATTGGAAATTTGTGTCCTTACAGAGAACATAGAAGCTTTGGCCGTCCTCAGATTGGCAGAGAACATAGGGAAGATGGGTCAGCCCTAAAAAATGCTAAGTTTTGGGACCAGAAGGCCCCCATGATGGAAGAGGAGCCAATACCCTCAGACGACTCTACCCTCGCCCTCGTCCTTGAATCCCACCGAGGGTCAGCAGGTGCTTCAGGATCTTTCCTTTTATGACTGTCAGCAGTCGGCTCTACAAGCGTCGGCCCCGTGGTCCTCGTCATCCTCGGAGTTTTTTGAGGCTCCTTGCCTTTCTTCTTAACCAAGCCTGACAGCAAACTAGGGGCAGTCATTTCCCAAAGGTGGTCTGATATACCTGCAGGACGACTTGAAAGGAGGACGACACATCAGAAAAATGCAGAGGCAAAGATGAAACACTTGAAAAAAGTAAAGAATGGGCAGAAAATAAATGTAACTCACATAGCTCTGTCAGGGGGCCGACCCTCAGACCAGCCTTTTTGAGGAGTCGAGGGGTCATCAAATCTTCAAACTTTGCGAGTTCACCCTCTTCTCCTCGTTCCCTCAGATACTCAACTATGTTCGTTTCATCCAGGCTAAGTTCGGGGTCTGACCTGGCTTTCATTAAGGGGTTAGACCATCTTCTGGGGACCCTCGGACCATCGGCTAAAGGTTGTGACTCAGCGGAAAATTCCCACTCTCCAGAAAGGAAGAAAAATCTCTTCTTCCAGTCGTGGTTAGAGGTTTGTGCCACGTGGAGAAGTTTTTTCTCAGACCTCCTTGCCCCCAGATGATAGTACCCAGGCTGTTTGGACGAGGAGGTGATATTGTAATAGGCCAAGAATACGTCAACCGATGGATCATCAGTAAAAGCATTCTTCCACAGGGAGATGTAACCTAGGATCGTCCTCCAGGAGTTGGGAGGAAGCTGAGAGGGGGCAACGCTGAGGGCCGATAAGATATTTACGACAGCAGGATGAAGAGGGAATCTGACACCAACCTTAAACATTTGTTCGTATACTGCAACCTCTCCCTGTTGACCCTCAAAGACCCTCTCAGACTCAGAGGGAACCCTTATAGTTATGTCGGGAGGAACACCATATGCATGCCTCTACAGAAGGAGGTCACGATCCTTGACTGAGGAAATATAGGACGAGGCATGCGATGTGTCAACTGGGTCATCTGAGTCCTCATCATCCTCAGCTCCCTCTCCCTCGTCCTCATCACCTGCCAGAGGTCCATGGGCAAAGGCCATCTGAAAAGCATGTGGAAATAGGGTTGTCACAGGGACAACCTCGGAAGCAACCATACCCTCGGCCTGGGCTTAGATCAGACGTCTCTATTCTCCCAAAAGGTCCAGCACCAGTTGGCAATAACGCTCTCTCATCCATCTCACTTGAGTAACTCTCGGTTGGACGACAGGATGACCCACATGACTCAGAGGGTTTTATTGTGGCTAGAGGAATGGGAAAAATGGGCCGTACCCAATGAGGGTCGGCCCCTCGTCTCCTCTCTTCCTCTTCCTCTATTCGTCTGATCTCTGCAAAGAGCTTCTCTCTCAAGGATGGGAATTCAGATGCTAAGATATAAAGCCTCCTAAGCATCAAGGGGGAGACCCTACACTTAGAAGGATTTCACTTAGCCAACCACAAACAATCCCATAATTGACCAAGGTGGACTTTTCGATCAAAACCAAGTAATTGAAGGGTCTTCTATCAAGAACGATTCAAGAATTGCTTACCAGAGGTTACACCGGAAAAGCTATGGCACAACCTAAGAAGAATCTAACCCTACGAGTTTAAAACAGGAAAACAAACAGAAATACAGATAAGCAGGGCACTAGGGTCGAGGTGTTACCTGAAGAGAAATAGCGAAGCTGCCAAGCTTGAAGGTTCAAAACTGCAAAAATGGCAAGAAGGCTAGAAGCTAGAGAGAGAGAGAGAGCTTGGGCCCGAAGAAGATGGAGAAGAAAGAGAATAAAACTTTAAAAATTCTGCTTAAATACCTTGCTAATGAGTGGCCCACTAACTAATACAGAGCATAACCCACGAGGAGGGCATCATTAGGGCACATAATCCCAGGTTGTGTGCAACCGCCACACCTTGGAAACTGGAACGACAATGAGTATCTGACCAGGTGTCACTCATCAAACAGACCATACACTTGTCTCAAAAGCAACATTATCCCTAACCCATCTCAGCATCATCTATGGCTAAGGGCTGGGGGGTGATTGATATACCCATATAGACCCTCGACCAGACCCAGATGACCCTCTAAGGGGACGACCCTTCACCAGGCCCAGGCGACTCTCCAAGGGGCCGACCCCTCACCAGGCCCAGACGACCCTCTATCAGGCCCAGACGACCCTCCAATGGGCCGACCCTCCATCAGTCCCAGACGTCCCTTCGAGGGGCCGACCCCTCACCAGGCCCAGACGACCCTCCAAGGGGCCGACCCCTCACCAGGCCCAGACGACCCTCCAAGGGGCCGACCCTCCATCAGGCCCAGACGACCCTTCGAGGGGCCGACCCTTCATCGGGCCCAGAAGACCCTTAGAGGGGCCGACCCTCCATCAGGTTCCAGATGGCCCTCCGAGGGTACGACAGTACGCGGACTAAATTAGGCCAGGCACTGCTAAAGGGAAATTTGCCCTCGGCCTCATATCATAGGCCGAGGGTGACATCATCACAGCGCGTGGTTTGGGAGACGCGTGGAATAGTGCGCGTGAGGCTCACATGGCACATGGAAGACCATTATAACAATATCACCCCCTCACGTGAGGGAATATTATGTCATCATTTGGCACCTAAGGTGTCAACAGGAGATTGGCTAGATCATCATTCACAAGCACCATGCCTACTTGGGGGGTATACTACACCCCCCAAGACCTATATATACTTGTCACCTACAATCCTACGGGGGATCGATGGATAATTATAACCCTAGCTAAAACTCTGCTTGTACACACAGTAGAGAGAGAAAGGGAGCTTATGTGCATTGTATCCAAGGCTATTAGTGCCCATACTTAGTGGATCACACACTCACAGTGGATGCAGGCCAATTTGGCTGAACCACTATACATCATTATCTTATTCCTCTTATACTCATCCCCTTCTATACACGTACACACTTATACATCTATGCTTCCATTGTTACTACTGTTTGAGCTCATCATCACTTATCTGGTGGTGCTGAATCTAAGCATCATTAATATCCTTTGTCAGCACTTAGTTGATGATACTTTTTCTCATATCCCTAATGCAAAAGGGCTGTAGACTCCTTGTATTGTTGTTGAAGTTCCTCAAGAATACCCTGGAGGTCTTCAATCATCTCGTAATATGCTACATTATTGGCCACTGCACGGTCGAGTAAGCATTTCAAATACTGGTAGGGTTCTATTGCTCGCTGAGAAGTGTCTGGACCGAGGATGTTAACGATTTGAGTTTTATTCAAGTCAGCATGACCAGCCTTGAAGTAGTCGTTACATTTTTTCATCGATTTTGTATCATGGGCTGACAAGAGTTCCATTCTAGCCATAAACTAGTAAAGAAAAGAGATGCAAAGAATCAATAAAATGCAGATAGGGCAAGAAGAATAAAAGCAGAGCAAGAAAAAGGGAGTTGAGTGGCACAAACAAAAAACTTAAAATTTTATTACATCATAAAAGAAGTACATAGCCCAGAGTTACAATTAACCAAAAAAGCAAAGAGAAAAAGTCCGAACAACTCTACACCTTCTCCTTGTCTCCTAAAAATTTCTCGGGAGGCTGGGACGAAGAGGTAGGTTAATCGGATGGCATAGAAGGTTGCTCATAGGGTGTTGGAAGTTGCTCGGTTAACATGTTGGTCGGTTGAAGTTGCTCGCATGAGGTCTGGACAACTGTGGGATGAGAAATCTGATCTCCGATCACCATAGAGGATTCCTCGGAAGCAGCTTCGTCTTCTTCTTCCCTGGGAGTAGGAGGGGGGCCAGGAATGTGTCGCTGAAATATGTCTGAATTCTCATCGACATTAATCTCTCTCAGAGAAGCCACCCACCATCCCTGAAATATTTAAGGCTGTCATACTCCATTTATGAGATAATGGCAGCCAAACCTTTATTCCAACCCTTTTCCCAGCCAGTACTGAAGGACTTCTTAACAACAAGTTTCCTCTTCGCCTTCTCTGAGGACCCTCTCAGTCATGAGATCCTCGGCAGCTTTTAATTTCCTTTCTGTCTCTTCCCTCTGGCGATCTGCTTCACGGAGTTTGCCTAACTCCTCTTCAGCAGCTTTGAATTTGGTCTCAATCTCTCCAGCATTTTGGAGCTTCTCCTTGAGCTCTTTATTCTTACTTTCCATGTCTTTTATCTTCTCCTCCAAACCCTTGGAGATTTCAACAACTTTATCTCTCTCTTGCTCGGTGGCTTTTAATTATTTTTCCCAAGCAGTTTTATCTTCGACATACTTCTGACGAGAATCCTTTAATGACTACGTCTGACCTACAAGAGCTTCCTTTAAACCTGACGAGGAGATCGAAGCTTTAATAGCTTCATCCTTTTTTAAAATGGTGTTGAAACAAGTTACCAACTGAGAAAAAGAAAACAATTGTAAGTCGGTATAAGTACATAATATTGAAAGTGAAAGTTTAGATTAATAATGCTTACTGAGGCAATATGTTGAGATGACAAGGTGGTAACCTTATCCCGAGAAAGAGTATCTTCAAGTCCTTGGATTTTAGGGATAATCCAAGACTTCACAGAGCCCATGACAGAGCTCGGAGCAACAAAAGTGGAAACCCCACTTCCAGCAGTTAAAGGCTGAGAGATGGATTCAACCAATTTATCCGAGGAGTTTTTCTTCAATTTCCTCGTGGGAACAGGAACATTCTCGACCAAGGATGTTGTCTTGGTCGGTGAAATGACTATAACCTCGCTTGGAGGAGAAACAAATACAATTTTGCTTGGAGCCATAGGGGTCTTCTCGGCAACCTTCTTAGTAGCAGCTGGAAGAGGTGCCTCAATTTGTCTTGTCCCTTCTTTTGGGACATCCTGTTTACCTTTCTTTGCCTCTCTAGCAGTAGAGGCAGGCTTATCGAAGAGGGCATGAGCTCTTCTTCTCTTTATTCTGTCATTGAGAGGAATATGCGATTCAGGAGAAGAACCTTCAGAAACTGGTGCTGGTTCTATGTTACTTATCACTGGACGAGCAGTGAAAGACGAGGTGTAACTCTTATACTGCAACAAGTATGAGGCTGATCTGATATGCTCTTCAGTGATAAGTTTCAGACGCTTTAAATTAACTTCTGTCTCCTTTCGAGACCTTCTTTTGTTGTCAACTGCAAATAAATAAAAATCAAAATATCAATGACGCATTTTATCGAAATATAATCTCTGGAGTAAAACATAATCTCTGGAGTTCCTAAACGGATTCCATGAATCTGATTTAACCTATGGACTCCGTTAACTATTCTCCATGTACTGGGGACTATTTTTGCAGGTATTACATCAAAATATTGACAGAATTCCAAACACAAGGGGTTTGGAGGGAAAGAAAAGCCACATTCAGCTACAAAGAGACTGGGAACCAATATCCCTCAGCCAAACAAAAATAATCAGAAGGCTCAGAAAGCTCTTCCAAAATGACCCAAGAAGGAATATAAAAATCAGAGTGAAATTTATCAAGTGACTCAATAAGGTAAACCATGATGAACAAAGAAAATAAAAGAGAAGGAAGGAGATCTTATAGGAGAAGGGTAGATCAGTTGATAACGAACGATGGAAGGAATGAACGCACAAGATGGAGAAGAAATGGAGAGATCAAAGATACAGATTTAAAAAAGTAAGAGACGATAGGATTTTCTGCAACGCTTAAATACCTTACCTTGGGAACGGGTAAAAATAATGATTAAAAAGAAAGACGTTTGCACTACCGACGACTAAAAGGAGAAAAAAGGCACGAAGAACAAAGCAGTGGGAAAAATTCAAAAAGTCTGATTCTATGAATTCAAAATAAAATAGAAGAAAAACACTCCTAAAATCCAGGATGACTATTTAATCCCGCCATGTTTCAAGAAGAATGTTCCACACTCCTCAAACTCGAACTGTGAAACATTGGGGGCTTCTGTTAATACCAAATTTAGTATGCTGATGTGGATCAGTTAAATGGAGACACGTGTCAATCTACATGGCACTTACAAACATTTCTGAACAGCACCTTGACTTCGAGGAACTCAACCTCCTCGACCAACTGTATGCACTCCGAGGAACTCATGTATAACGATCTACTTAGACCGTCCGAGCAACTCAGGCGGTCCGAGCTGCACCTCGTACAAAGCATTTATATCCAGACAATCAAAAGAGATACTGCGCATTAAATGCTCATTATTATTGTGGTGACAATTATTATGCAACACAAATAAATATGAAAGAGGTAACAACCAAGGAAAGATAAATAAAATGGCAATCACACAACAACAGGTGTACGTGGTTCAGCAAAGATGTGCCTACGTCCACGATGGTGCAGTCAGTGTTATTTCTCTATATTATGAAGAATAAGTATAGAGAATACAACTTGTCTTTTGCCCCGGACTTAGGGTTTAATTTATACATGTATATGTTGGAGTAGTGGGGGTGATGGGTTCCTCCTTATTAGCCATCTCCCCTACATGGGATCGCGCTCCCCCACAACTTCTCTTCATGGGATCGTGGGGTAATCGGATCAATACAAAAGGTGATGGCCATGGGCTTTGGGCCGCTAAGGAGAGGCTACTCGTCCAGGCCTATGATGCTAAATTCAGGGTACCCACAATTGCCCCTAAATTTGTTGGGCCATTTTTACAGGTCCAATGAATTTAAATAATCAGCTATTATGGTTGATTTCTTTGAAAAATGTGAAGTTGCTTTGGCGGCACCCGCTTCGCTATCCGTGCGTTATGATTAGACTTGAAGGCTCGTTGGAATAAGACACATTTTCTCTTCGTCGCTTCAGCTTTTCCAGCAATCTTCTATCTTCTGAGAACTCTTAAGCTTTTGTACCTTCTGTTTTCGATCTCTACTCTCGTTGCTTCTTCGCCATTTGACCTGATCTTCTGTCTTGTAAGTCTCTCGTGCCCTTTTCATTTTCTCTTGAGTTTATAGTTTTTCTTGTGTTTTTCCAATGGCGAAGATTGGGAATAGGTCAGTCATTGAGTTTAGAAAATTCTACAATGTTCCTGAGTGGGTAGAGATTGAGTGTTGCGCCTCGCCTCCTAGGGACGTTAGGGATATAGAGGATGCGCATTGGATTCACGTTTTGTTGCTCTCCCAGGGGGGACTTACCTTTCCCCCTAACGATCTGTTTCTTCATTTCTTTAGCTATTTTAGTATTGTGCCTGCACAATGTTCGCCCAACGTATGGAAAATAGTGAACGACGTGCATAGGATAAATCAATTATACGGCACAAGGTTAGGGCTTGCCGAGGTCTGATTTTGTTACTCCTTTTCTCGTACGAGTTCAGGTGTTTTGTACCTTAAGGCTAGGAGTCCTGATAGGGTATTGGTAGTAAATATACCTAATTCCCATAAGGACTACTGGCAAGAAGGTTTTCTTGTTAGGAATTGGCAATTCTCCCCCCATTCTGAAGGGTCGAGGTCTGAGAGGTTCACTGTTCCCTTTTATGGGGAAGAATATATAGGTAGATGTTATATTATTGCTTCAATCTTTGCTGACTTGTGATTTTTCTAACCTCTCTTTGCTTTTTCTTTCACAACGAGGATAAAGAATTTGGAGCCTGCTCTCAGCAAGGTCCGTATCTCAGAGCTGGTGAAAGCTTGGAATATTAGGGAGCCTTTGATTGACGGCGAGCATCCTAGGGCTGCTTCTTTTTTGCTTGAATACAAGAACACAGGCTCCAGCTTCATAGCTCGACCTGTGGATAGTGTTCCTGACTTTAATTTTCGTAGAGACCTCGGTTGAGCCCATCCAGTTGGACGAAGAAGAGAGCAGCTCAGAGAGTGAACCTACAGGCATTGTGAGTAATTTGGGTGCAGGAAGTGCTGGCAGTAGCAGTTCTTCTGAAGGAGATTCTGAGGCTCAAGACTCATCGAGCACTACCAGCAGTTCTTCTGAAGAGATGCCTCCCAGGAAGAATTTGATCAGAGATGACGATGATGATGATGTGCTCCTCGCACAGAGGTCCAAGAAAATGAAGACTACCTCTGGGGCCATAGCTACTGGTTCCCGGTCTTCTTCTCAGGAGCAAGCGAAGAAGAGGAGAGAGGAGGAGAATGTGAGGGAGAGAAAGAGAGAAAAAAGGAGGAGGAGAGGAAGAAAGTGGAGGAGAAAAAGAAAGTAGAGGAGAGAAAGAGAAGAGAGAGAGAAAAAGAGGAGGAGAGGAGGAGGGTGGAATCGAGGACCAAGACGGGTCAAGTCCTGGTCCCAGTGTCTGCTTTGCCCGAGGGGGCTTCGGTGGCCGCCTCTCCTCAGCTTGCCCCTGCGCTGCTCGAGAGAGCAGTTCTCCCTGCAGATTGCGAGAGAGCGTTGGGGTCCGATCAGTTGGATCTGCAGGCTATCCAGAGGCTCGCCTTGGTAAAGTTCTCTTCTAATCCTCCATTTCTTTTAACCAGTTTTGATGGTCTCTTCTTTCTGATCATTTCCTTGTTTTTTGCAGTTTGTGACCGACTTCGCTGTGCTCTATCGCTCTCGCGACGAGCTGGTGAGAAGGAATGGTGAGCTGGAGCAGCAGAAGTCTACTCTGGTAGCCAGGGGTTCTCAGCTGGAGGCCGATCTGAAGGCTGCTGATGCAGCTCGAGCTTCATCTGCCTCAGCCCTTGCTAATTCTGCTCGCGAGAGAGATGACGCTGTCAGGGAGCTTGGCGAGCTGAGGAAGGCGTACGACCTGGTGTGCTCGAGCAAGCTAGACCTTGCAGAGAAGAACAGGGTTCTGGCCGAGCAGCTGGAGGCGGAGAAAGCCTAGGAGGCCACTCTTAAGGAAGATTCGTACAACTCTGGCTGGGCTGCTGCGTATGAGGACGCTGAGGTTCAGATAGCCTATATCAGCCGTCTGAACTTCAAAAAAGGGTGGAATAAGGATCTCGTGGCTACTGGGGTGGACGTTGCATCCCCCTTCTTTGATGAGCACGACCCAGGGCCAAAGACAGTCGTAGATGAGGACCCAGCCCCAACTGTTGAAGGCACCAACCCTGTCTCTCGGGTGACCTCTACTGACGCTCTGTTGGTCGAGAGGACAGAGGACGTCCCTTCAGAGGGTAATGCCCCCGCTGATGCTGACAAGGAAAAGGGACCATCCGAGGTTGCTAATTGATATGGCTTCTTTGTAATTTTTTTCTCTTTTGATCTGATGTAACCTCGCTCATTATCAATGAAAAGACTTCATTTTTGCTTATGCTGATCTCTTTCTTTTCTCTTTCTTTTACTTGTAGTTGGTTGATGTGGATGACTATATTCCTGTTACCTCCCAACTAGGTAGGACTCTTGGTCCTAATGAAAGCCCTGCAGTTCGCCAGGCCTTCGCTAGGCTTTGCAGGTTTGCTAAGTCACGGAACCATAAATATAAGGATCAGTCCGAGCTAGTGGCCAAGTTGAAGGACAGGCTCCAGGAAATGGAAGAGATCGGTGCTTCAGTGCAAGAAGAAGTTAGCGAGCTGAGAGAGAAGTTACTGGAGGCCACCGAGGTCAACCAAGTTGGGGAGTTTCTGCAGCTGGAGAATGAAGACCTGAGGCGGGAGGTCTCAAAGCTTAAGGAGCATTCGCCGAGCACCATTTCGGCAATCCTACAAGGCTCTTCTTCATCGCGAGCTGCTCGGCCTCCCCTCCCGCGTGCTGGTAGGAGTGCCAGGGGTAGGAATAGGGAAGTCGAGGAGCAACGTGAGAGGGAAATGGAGGAGCTGCGCGGCGATGTTCGGTGAGCATATGTGATTGCTGCTGGTCAAGTGTGGTCCGATGGCTACGATCAAGGCTGGCTGGATGCTCTGACGAGACTGTCAGAGTTTGAAGAGTTATCCTTCATCAGGGGGTGGTTGAGCGCCCTCAAAGAGCTGCAGGTCCCGAGGAACTCGACGCAGTGGTATCGACACGATATGTCCTCCTCTACTTTAACGCCCAATCCATTTCGGCGGGATGATCGATGGATACCCATTGATGCTATTCCCCGACAATTATTGGAATTGGACACAAATGAGGTCGTGGAGGAGCTCGCCCCTGCTCCTGATGATGGAAGGAGAGCTAAAGTTGCTGACTATCTTGCTCGGAGGCTTCCACCTTCTTGAGATTTTTTAATTATTGTAAATACTTTGGGCGAGTCTTGCCGACTAAACATGTACTGTTACTGTTTGTAAATGTAAAAGATTAATGAGAAGTTCGAGTTTTGGGCAATTTTGTCGACTAAACGTGTTCATCAATCCTTTTGTATTCTTGTATTGTAAATGCTTTGGGCGAGCTTCGCCGACTAAACATGTACTGTTACTGTTTGTAAATATAAAAGATTAATGAGAAGTTCGAGTTTTGGGCAATTTTGCCGACTAGACGTGTTCATCAATCCTTTTATATTCTTGTATTGTAAATGCTTTGGGCGAGCTTTGCCGACTAAACATGTACTGTTACCGTTTGTAAATCTAAAAGATTAATGAGAAGTTCGAGTTTTGGGCAATTTTGCCGACTAAACGTGTTCATCAATCCTTTTGTATTCTTGTAGCTTTTGTCATGTGAGTGTCCGCCCAGTCCAGTATAAGAATACCATTGTGCCCTCCCTTTACCTTTTAGGTCGTGTCGTCACACTCCCTTTGGCCTAAGTAGGGAAATTGGAGAGGACACACCTGGTATTGTATGTCTTTATCCAGTCAGGATTTTGTTTAACCAAAGTAGGTTTATTGCCTAAGAATACTCTGTAGGGCTTCATATATTGCCATGGGCAATGCTAAGAGGTCTGTCGTGCTTCCTGACGATGACCTGAGGAGGGGTGCTTCCCCTGCTATGTCAACCATTATGCCTGTGATTTGAAAAGGATGTGTGATAAGATAAAATTGTTACTTTTTAGAGAGTGATCAACTGAGAGATTTTCATTGGCGAATGAAGAATGAACTTTCCTTTCACAAGATGAGTACAATAAAAAGATCTAACAATATAACTCCTAAAAATAGAATTTCTTGAGATTAGCCGCGTTCTATGCTCGTGGTATCTCTCTGCCCTCCATTGTTTTCTAATGATAGGCACCTCGCAGGTCATCTCTAATTATCTCATAAGGTCCTTCCCAGTTCGGGCCCAGTTTACCGTCTGACGGCTTCGCTGTGTTGCCCAGGACCTTTCTTAGGACGTAGTCCCCAACTCTGAATTTCCTCGGATTGACCCTTTTGCTGTAGTGCTTCGCGAGCTGTTGCTGATAGCTTGCTAGTTTCACTAAGGCAAGTTCCCTGCGCTCGTTGGCCAGGTCGAGTTCAGTGAGCAAGGCCTGATCGTTCTGGCCTTGCTCGACTAGGTCGGATCTCATTGTAGGTAATCCTGCTTCGAGTGGGATGACCGCCTCCATTCCATATGCTAGTGAGAAAGGGGTTTCTCCTGTGGCTCGCCTAGGAGTCGTTCTATACGCCCATAGGATATGTGGTAACTCGGTTGTCCACGTGCCTTTGGCTCGCTCTAACCGCTTCTTCAATCCAGCGATCACCTTCTTGTTGGAAGCTTTAGCTTGTCCGTTGCTTTGAGGGTAGGCCACCGAGCTGAAGTGATGACTGATTCTGTGTTTGTTGCAGAAGTCCTGAAAAGGGCCACTCTCGAACTATGTTCCATTGTGAGTGATGATAGTTCTGGGGATTCCGAATCGAGTGATTATATTTCTCCATATGAACCTCATCATGTGAGCATCTCGGATGTTTTCCAGTGGTTCTGCCTCGATCCACTTGGTAAAGTAATCAGTTGCAACCAACAGGTATTTGCGATTGCCGGCAGCGATGGGCAGTGGTCCCACGATGTCCATTCCCCACTGGGCGAAGGGCCAGGGACTGGTCAGAGATTTTAATTCGCTGGCGGGCTGGTGGACCATGGGAGCATGAAGTTGGCATTTTAGGCATTTGCGGATATATACCGCGGAGTCCTTTTGCATGTATGGCCACCAATAACCTTCCTTCATTGCTCGAAAGGCTAGAGACCTTCCTCCGACGTGGCTTCCGCAGATTCCTTCGTGAATCTCGTGAAGCACTGCCTTGACATCGCCTGGGTGGACACACCTCAGGTAGGGGCCTGAGAAAGATCTTTTATACAAGTCGCCTCCTGTGGATAAGTGAAAGCGAGCAACTTTGACTCTTATCTGGTGGGCAGTTCTCTTATCCTCTGGGAGCGTTCCGTTCTTCAAATAGTCTCTCAAGGGATCCATCCAGCTGGGGGCTGGTTCCAATTGGAGTATTGGTTTCGCTTTGGTCAGCTCGCAGTTGGGGTAGATGCTCGGGCAGCTGAGGAAATCGATAGGGATGATCCTTTTAAGGCTGGAATCAACCGCCGAGCTCAGGGCTGCTAAGGCGTCAGCGTGGCTGTTTTGACCCCTGGGAAACTGTTGGATGTTGATGTCTTCAAAGTTCGTCATTAAGTTTTTTGCCAAGGAGAGGTAGGCTGCCATCCTCTCATCCTTCGCGTTATAGTCTCCGCTTATCTGATTGGAAACTAGTTGCGAATCTCCGAATACCTGTAAATGCTTTGCTCCCAGAGTTTGGGCCCTTTGGAGACCTGCTATTAAGGCTTCGTATTCTGCTTCGTTGTTGGAGGCTGCAAATCCTAGCCTGATTCCTTACTCGAGGACTGTATTTTCTGGAGTGATGAGAACAATTCCTACTCCTGCCCCCTTTGAGTTGGAGGCTCCATCAACGAATAGTTTCCAGCTTCCCCCTGTAGCCTGGTTGTTTTGTTCTGTTGGCTTAGGCTGGTCGATGCGTTCTTCTCCTGTGAATTCAGCTATGAAGTCAGCAAGGATTTGACCCTTGATAGCTGTCCTTGGCTGAAATTGGATGTCAAATCGGTCGAGCTCGACTGACCATTTAGACAGTCTGCCCGACAAATCCGCCTTCCTTAGGATAGCTTTGAGGGGATGTGATGTAAGGATGATGATCGTATGAGCTTCGAAGTAATGTTTCAGTTTCCTTGAGGCCATTACTAGGGCGAATGCGAGCTTTTCCAATGGTAGGTAGCGCTGCTCGGCATCTAATAGGGTTTTGCTCGCGTAATAGACTGGATGTTGAATCCCTGTAACTTCACACATTAGCGTTGAGCTGACAGTATGGCTGGATACAGAGAGGTAGAGGTATAAAGAGTCCATTTGCTGTGGTATGACAAGCAATGGTGGGGAGCTCAGGTAGGACTTGAGCTCGTCTAATGCTCGTGAACAACTTGGGGTCCATTCTACTGTTTTGCTGCCTTTTAGGAGTTGGAAGAAAGGCTTGCATCTCTCGGAGGATTTAGAGATGAAACGATTTAGAGCAGCGAGTATTCCAGTGAGCTTCTATACATCGCGAATTGTTCGAGGAGGTTGCACTCGTTCGATTGCATCAATCTGGTCCGGATTAGCCTCTATGCCTCGCTTGCTGACCAAATACCCAAGAAACTTTCCTGACTGGACACCGAAGGAACACTTGCTCGCGTTGAGTTTCATTCGGTACTTCTTGAGGATTTCGAAGGTACTTGATAAGTCCGAGAGATGTTTTTCCTTCTCTTTGCTCTTGATGAGCATGTCGTCGATGTAGACCTCCATCGTGTCTCCCATTTGATTCTTGAACATTTTAGTAACTAGTCGCTGATAGGTTGCCCCTGCATTTTTTAGCCCAAAAGGCATGACCTTGTAACAGTATAAACCAATCGTTGTGATAAACGCCGTTTTGTCCTGATCTGGGGTATACAGGGGAATCTGGTGATATCCTGAGTATGCGTCCAGGAAACTCATTCGTTCGTGAGCTGCGGTGGCGTCTACTAGTTGGTCTATTTTCGAAAGAGGGAAGCTATCCTTGGGGGAGGCTTTGTTGAGGTCAGTGAAGTCTATGCAAACTCTCTACTTCCCGTTGCTTTTTGGAACTACCACTGGGTTGGATAACCATTTGGGAAATTGCACTTCGCGTATGGACCCTGCATCCAGTAGTTTTTCGACTTCTTTCTCTATTGCTCTGGCCTTCTTGGGGGCAGTTCGTCGTGCCTTCTGCGCTATCGGCTTGAATGTGGGATCGACGTGCAACTGATGGCAGACCATATTGGGGTTGATTCCTGGCAGCTCATAGGGTTCCCAAGCGAAAACGTCTATGTTGCTTCTGAGTAAGGTTGATAAGTCCTTTTGCTCTTGGTCAGTGAGTGAGCTTCCGATCAGGAAGACTCTGCTATTATCGCCCTCTTTAGCCGACACTTCTACCAGGTCCTCGACGACGCGCTCGGAGGGGAGGAGCCTGGTCTCTTCCACCCCGGACCTTCCATATTTTAATTGCTATTTGGAAGGAATTGCACCTTCCTCCACCTTCTCGCTGGTTTGAACAGCTCTTTTCTCTGGCTTTGGTCGGATGGCCGCTATGAAACACTTTCTCGCCATCGCCTGGTCGCCATGTATCTCCATCACTCCCCGCTCGGTGACATATTTGAGTTTCTGGTTTTAGGTCGAGGAGACTGCCTTCATTGCATGAAGCCATCCCCTGCCGAGGATGGCTTGATACGGTGAATCGATGTCGACCACCAAGAATTCGATCATTTTTGAAACATTTCCAGTGAGCACTGGTAGTACTATCTTGCCCAGAGGCATGGTCATCTTCCCAGCGAAGCCGACCAGAGGAACAGTGGTTCCCTTTAGGTCGGCGATGTTCAACTTCAATTTTCTGAACAGGTCGATGTACATTACTTCGGATGAGCTCCCTTGATCGACGAGCAGCCTGTCGATATCAAAGTTGGCTATTCTGAGTGTAATGACTAAGGCATCGTGATGTGGGGTCCTTACTCCCACAAGATCTTCATCCGTGAAAACAATATGCTTGTTGTAGTTGATGTCCTCTGCTCGTCGATGTTTTCCTGCCTGTGATTTTGCTGGATCAATCTGAAAAGCTTGCATCACCGCTGTCAGCTTCTTTACCTCCATTCGAGCTGAGTTACCCTGGATTTGCTTAACATCAGATACTCCATGGATTACTGCGAATTCGTGTCCGGCGTCGTCTTCCAATACGTTGTCGGGTTTTGCCTCCTTGTGGACGGTCACTCTCTCTACCTTCTTTTCCACAAAGTCCTTCAAATGTCCGGATTGGGCCAACTCCTCGAGGTGGGACTTAAGAGCCTTGTACTGCTCGGTCTTATGCCCTCCCTCTTTGTGGAAGGTGCATCTCAGTGCATTGTTTCTTTTCGAGGGGTCTCCTCCCATTTTCCGGGGCCATTTGATGAACGGCTCATCCTTGATCTTTGCGAGAATTTTGTAAATTGGTTCTTTGAAGATGGTGTTGACCGCCTGGAATGACTTTGCAACGTCAGGGTTCCCTCCGTTTTTGGAGCCATTCTTGCTCCCATTCTTTCCTCCTTTTTTCTAGTTATCAACTTTCTCACTTCCCCTGGTAGCGAGCTTGGTTCGATCGTTTTCTCCTACGTTAAGGCGGGTGACATCTTCCACCTTTGTATATTTCTCAATTCGGGCCATCAGGTCATCAATGGTTGTAGCTTCCTTCTTTGTCAAGGACTGGTAAAGGAGGGAAAAGCTAGGTAGCCCAATTTTGAATGAAGCCACTGACACTTCTTCCGCGCAGTCCTCGACTTCGTTGAATAACTCACAGTACCTCTTCGCGTAGTCTCGGAGTGTCTCGTGAGGCGTTTTCTTCATTGTTAATAGAGCATCCATCCTTTTAGGATGGGAGTTGCTGGTGATGAACCGGGCCGTAAAGATCTCGGCCAGGGATTTGAAATTTCTGATGGATCGGTGAGGGAGTTTCTCGAACCATTTCTGGGCCACGTCATGAAGGCTCGAGGGAAAAAAACGGCACATCAGTGCATCTCTGTGATTCCAGAGGGTCATAGCCTGCCGGTACTTCCTGACATGATCAATGGGATCAGTCTTCCCGTCGTAAATTTTGAACCTTGGAATAGCAAACTTTTTGGGAGCTTTTTCTTCTTCAATTTCCCTCGTGAAGGGTGATTTCATCTGGGTCTTGAGGGCTCTCCTGGCGAGTTCTCTGGTCGACCTGGTGTCGCGGTGAGCTGGATGTTGGTCCATCTCTCTGCGGACCAGGTTCCGTGTGTTGTCATCGCTGCGAGCAGGGCTCTGATAGCGGCGAGCTTTTCTTAGTTGTTCGCGGAGGTCGTCGTCTGAGTCGCCACCTTCGTCCCGTTGATATTTTCGCCTAGGGCTCCTTCCTTGGCTGCGAGATTTGCTCACCTGAGGGCTAGGAGTGCGATAGGGGCGTCTCCTGGTATCAGGACGTAATTCCTTTTCTAGTTTTTCCAGTCTTCTTTTCAGGCGAGCATTCTCAGCCTCATATCTGCGAGAAGACTCCCTCTGCTCGTGGAGCCTTGCTTCGTATGCATCGATCAATCTGGATATCTGCGTGGACCTTGCTGGTCCTTGACTTTCTTCTGAGGCGGGCCTCTCTAAGCGAGCCCCTTGATCTGAACGTCAGACTTCAGAACTAATCCTGCGGGGAGCAGGTGGCTCCTGAATATCTCCTGCTTGAGGAGCGTTGCTGCTGTGACCAGACATCTTAGATTTTTTCTTGGTGTGGGCTCTTCTCAGGGAAAGATGAACGTTTCCCACAGACGGCGCCAATTGTGGTGACAATTATTATGCAACACAAATAAATATGAAAGAGGTAACAACCAAGGAAAGATAAATAAAATGGCAATCACACAACAACAGGTGTACGTGGTTCAGCAAAGATGTGCATACGTCCACGATGGTGCAGTCAGTGTTATTTCTCTATATTATGAAGAATAAGTACAGAGAATACAGCTTGTCTTTTGCCCCGGACTTAGGGTTTAATTTATACATGTATATGTTGGAGTTATGGGGGTGATGGGTTCCTCCTTATTAGCCATCTCCCCTACATGGGATCGCGCTCCCCCACAACTTCTCTTCATGGGATCGTGGGGTAATCGGATCAATACAAAAGGTGATGGCCCTGGGCTTTGGGCCGCTAAGGAGAGGCTACTCGTCCAGGCCTATGATGCTAAATTCAGGGTACCCACAATTATCATATAGATGTATACGCCTATTGGACAGCTATGTATTACCCTTTCACATTTACAGCCTGAGGGCTATAAATACATTGTATCATTCTCATTGTAAGAGGACTCGAAATTTCTTGGTAAAATCTGTAATCGAGAATTCTCCAAATAATCAGCAATAACAAAACAGTGGACGTAGGCCATTCTTTAAAGGATGAACCACTTTAAAAATCTTTTATCTTGTTTATTTTTATCTGTGATTGATTAATTAGAGATAATCTAATTTTTTACATCAACAATCTTGATTATTTTAAAAGTTAAAGATTATTATCAAGGAGAATTTCAATGTGATTAAAACTTATTTGGATCTTGATTTAAAGTAGTATCTTAGTTATCTTTAAATGTTAAAGATAATTATATAAAAGAGTTCTAATATGATTAACGCTTATCTTTCTTTTTTCAAAGATTATCGTGATTATTTTTAAAGAGTTAAAGATAATTAAAGATTTTTAATGATATGAAAATATATTTCATGATAATCATAGAAAATTAAACACAACCCTAAGATCTATCCCAACTAGGGCTGTTTTTTTTTCAATCTTCCGATTTTCTCGATTTCTGATCCGATTTTTTTTCAAATTTGGAATGAAATTTTAGTTTGCAAATTTTCGATTTTCCGACTTTCGATTTTTTTGAAAAAAATTATGAATATCGGAATTTCCAATTTTTTCGATTCGATTTTTTCCAAACTATGCCGATCTGATTTTTTTGAATTATTTTCAATTTTTTCGGAATTATTTTTCGATTTTCTATTTTTTCGATTTTTTGAAAGTTTTTCATATTCGACATCGGTTGAGAGAGTGGGGAGTGCTCCAAAGTGTGCTCTATAAAATGAAAGTTTCCTCCTAACTTCTACACAAAGGAAAAAAGGGGGCAAATCTTGATGTATTTAGATGTTGCGTTAAGACATTTTCTTTGTTTCTTTAATATGAGAATTTTGAGTAATCGAAAATTGAAAATTTATTTTTTTTGAAATTTTTGAAATTTCTAATTTTGTTTTTATATATTTTGTGAATTTTTGATTTTTACTGATTTTTCCTAATTCGGAATTTTTTTTAATGTTCCGAAAAAATCGGATCGGAATAATTATTTTATTTCCAAAAAAATTGGAATTTTTTTCGAAGAGACATTTTCCGATCCAATCCGGCTGAAACACCTAATCGAAAGGATAGTCAACCTCTTTTGTAATCGCTAGAACTTAAGCAATGTGAGCAAACCCATCAAGAGCAGTGCAATACACTATTTGAGAAATCGTCAATAAGTCTAAAAAATCCCACCGCATCCCAAGGGGACATGAATACAAATTGATTCACCTTCATTATTAACCTTAATCCAACTTGAAAAAAGATGATTCCAATAGAAAACAACGATTTTGGAATTCCTTCTAGTTTTACTGATAAGAACCAACCAAGCGATGATCAAATGCATTATTAATGAAGTTAATTGAGTTTGAAAGGTCCACAGTACAATGAAAAATAAAGAAGAGAGAACTACAAATGAATCTATCATAAGAAAAGAAAACTATTATCAATGGATTCAGAAGGAGCATACTAAAGAGGACAAATAGAGGCAAAAAACCCCACTGCTCCTCAGCATATATCCTCCGTAGGAAGTTTAATGTAAAATGCGCCATAAAAACAAGGTGGGAGACAAAATAAAGAAAGTAAGGCGTTATTTGTTTTCATCAAAAAAGTGAAGTTAACCATGAGGGGAAAATAGTGACAGGCTTCATGACAAGAGATATCCATAGACCTATAAATTGACCAAATCAAAGTATCGATGGAAAGAAATTATGAAATACTGAATTTCATTGCAAATATCGAGGTGGACTGTAGCACACGTAGGCTCAAAAACTCAAGTTTCGTCATGATCAAAATTTGAAATGAGAAGACGCCAACTAATTATCATAAAAATAATATACAATGCATATGTTGTCCGATTAACTATATTGATTATTAAGTGGCTTCCAACCAAATATTTTTTTTACGGCGTCGAGAATCGAACTGAGAACCAAATCCAATTCACCCCCAACTCTGTCCTTATACCATTGGACCAAGAGGCTCGATTCTATATTGATTGTTCAGTAAGAGCAAAATAATCACCCCAACTAATTATCATTTAAATTATCTACAATGAGGTTTGTTTTTAGTGTAAATATCGAGGGCTACAGGTGCACCTTTTTAGGTTCTCTGTGAAACAAAGAAACAACAAAACATCGAAAAGGTGTTGAACCATGAGGACCACCAATTAGGGTGCAGAAGGATAAGGCCCCACTCGCAGAGTCGTTTCCAGAAAATAAATATTAATTTTGAATCAGTTAGGCTTGATGGGTTGTCTCTAAAATTGTAAATTAGCCCATTTAAAATTGACTCATTCATGAATTGCCTTATTATTAGTGTTTGGTTACAAGAATGAACAAATTAAAAAATGAACTAATTCATGTTTATTCACAAAAACTTAAATTTGTACATTTCACCAAAAGCTTGAAATTGCACAATTTATAATTATGACATGAATCTCAAATGCACAACTTTCATAGAGTAGTATGGTTAGAGTACTCTATGAAAGTTGTGCATTTGAGATTAGGGATGTAAACGGATATTCGAAAATCCGCATCCATCCGATATTCGAATTCAAATTTGTGAATATTTATCCGAAAAAATGGAAACGAATACGAATATGGATACTTTATAAAAATATCCAAGAAAACGGATACGGATAGTACTAGTATCCGACACGGATAATCCGTATTCGATGCGAAGTATCCATTTTACCAGATATCCGTTTACCGAATATCCGTATCCGTGAAACATATATTTAAAATATTACTAATAATATTAGTATTAGTATTACTAATAAAATAATATATAAAAAAAACTTAATCGTTTATTCCCTAAAACAAAACAAACACATATTTCACTCAAAACAAAAACACCCTAAAGTTATTATTTTATTGGGTATATCATAAAATGGCATGTATTATTATTTTACTGGGTATATTATCATGGAGTTACACTAAAGTTATAATGCACCCTATCACACATAACATACACCCACTAAAGAACATATACTCCACTCAAAACAAAAAAACCCTAATTTCATTTCATTTCTCTTTCGTACAGAACAAGAGACAAGAAATCCTCATTTCACTCAAAATAAAACTGTATTTATATATTGTTCATGTGGTTGTTCATTAGTTTCCTTAATTATAAATAAATGTAGGAGAGAAACAAAAAAGTAAAGAGATGGTTTTGATTGTGATGAGAATGGAAGTTAACAACAGGTATATTATATACAAAATAAAAATGTATACTTATTAAAATAAAAATATCAGTATGTTTTGAAGACTAAAAGTTCCATGAGGTTATCATTCTCAATAAATTTGATTTAATCTAAAAGGTGCATATTTATATCTACTGTTATGGAATGCTACTATTTTTTTTTTGGATGGCTTTAAGCTTATATGGTTGTAAAGTATGGATGGCTTTAAACCATATTATCATTATGGAATGCTACTTTTGTTATGGAAGCCATACTTGTTGAGGTTAGGAGGTAGTAATTTTGTTATATAGTTATTTGGATTGTATTGGATTTCATTGGATTGGATATTTTAATAGTTATTTTTTGCGATGGCTAAACAATGTAAACAGATACGAATATTATCCGAATCCGAGGTATCCGAGCGGATATAAATATGGATAGTTGTTTTAACTATCCGGGGGGATACGAATACTGATATGGATAGTGCATCCAGATAGCGGATACGGATATGGAAAATATGATATCTGATCCGTATCCGTCCGTTTACCAACCCTATTTGAGATTCTTTTGATATATATATCAAAAGTAAATAACCCTATTTTTCTTTTCCAAACACAACACGAATTAGATTTAAACCCATTTAAAATTAATACATCGACAATCTATTCATTCGAAATGGATCAATTTATAAAATTAATCAATTTACACAACCAAATGGGCACTTAATAATCTGCTAAAAAATGGGATATAAATATCACATACCCGAGAAATGATCTCCAAGTCTTTCTTAGTTCTAAAGAAATGACTGTAAACAGCAAATGCAAAGGGATCGCCCTCCATAGGAGAGCACATAGGAATAAAAGAGGTCACATCTATTAATCTAGACAAGTAACGACTAACGAATACTCTTCAATACAAAACAATAAACGAGAAAAAGGGTCACCTATACAAACTCCTTTATTGCAACTGATATAGCTAGTAGGAGAACAATTGATAAGGACAGACACCAAACCTAGTTGAATGGAATGTGGGGATATTAATCCAACCCATAAATGTTTTATAACACTACAAGAAATATTAGTTTTTGCAAAGATTTTTTTTGCAAGGAAGTCAATTTCGTTGCTAAAAGTACACTATTAGAAAGGAAAAATTAAAAATCATCTCTAAAAACAAGATGATATCAAAAACATTTTGTAAGAAATTATTTCGTTGCAAAATGTCACTTTTAGAGAGGAATTATTATAACCCTTTCTAAATATAAGGGCGCCAATTTATCCCGCAATATTTTTGTGTTCTGAAATACTTATTTCAAGGAAAAAAAATCATTGCAAAAGATTATAAGTTTTATCTAAAACAAAGTCGTTTTATGTTAAAAAAAATATACATTTTACCCACACAAAAAATAACCCTAGTTTTTGTATTGTATCATCTATTCACTTTCAATCCTGCCCCCTCCCCCCTCTCTTCTCCAAAGAGTTATCCACGGTTCTCTCTCTTTCTTTCTTTCGTCATCGATATTGCAGAGAAGTCAAACCAACGCCGGCGATACTGTCGACTTTGAAGACCTCCACCATGCCCTTGGTATGTTTTACTTTTAGTAATTAGTTACCTGCTGCTATTTTCGGTTCCTTAATGCTTTTTCCCTCCTTATTTTAGAAACCCTAAACTATGGTGAGATCGAGTGCAGTGGGAGCCGAATAGGAGGTTTATTTTTATCGGGGAGTTCGTACAATAGAAGTTTCTTACTTACGGATTTAATACAGGGTAAAACTGATAGACCAATTTGTATAGATTAGATTGTGGATGGAGGGCCGAGCCAAGATTACTCTAAGGGGTGGGCTAATAGCAAGTCAAAGTTCATAAAAAATAAAGTTAAATAAAAAATATGACGAAAGTTAGTTCAATAATAGAATTCATTCACAATTAAATGAAGAAGTTTTACCGAAATTGTTCCTCCTAATTTTTCAAAATTCACATTCATTGATTACAAAACAATCTATCAAAATTTTTCTCGATGATGGGACATTATTTGTTACACAATAATAATAATAATAATAATAATAATAAATATTGGCACATGTTGTAAATGATTAAATCATTAAGTGATTACGATTCCAAAAATACTTGAAGATAGAATTAATCCACAATCTACAATTAGAATATATATGAGAATATTTTTCAATTTCCACCCTACAAAATTCAACAAAAAATTGAATTAAGAAGTCTTAATTAACTTAATCATTGTTCAATTGATACAAACAATTAAATCTATAAATAAAATCAGAATTATAAATGGGAATCAACCTAAAAAGTTCAACCTGAAATTCTAATATTTCAGAAAAAATATCTACCTAAATCAAATAATCAATTTAACACCTAAATCTGATGGTTAATAAAATTGACTAATCTATTCGTGAACAAAAAAATATCAGGAAGGAAAGGGAAAAAGAGGCAAGAAAGAAAGGTGAAAAAGGGCGGGATAAAAATAGAAAAGAAAAAATACATAAAATAATTTTGATCATACCGACGCTGGAAGGAGAAGTCCCCCACAAGCTTATTGTTGTTGCTTACTACAAGGTTAGTCGGTTGAGTGGGGTAAGGTGAATAACTAACTTTAGGGGGGAATTGGTTTTTGAATTGAGTTTGTTGAGAGAGAGAGAAAAGTATATGTTTGTTTTGTATGCCCGCACCATTTTTTATCTAATTTATACAGCTGCATATTTACTTCAATTTGCATCGATTGGACACGAATTATTATTCGTGTGGGCACACTTTGAGATATGGCTGGACGACACTTCACATCTAGCCTGGGCCAACAACAACTTTTAACCAAAAAAAATAAAAAAATTGGACTGGGTTGCAGCCCTGGTGGGCCAAGACCTAGATCCGCCCTTGTTTAGACTTGAGTTTTGTGACATCTCAGGTGATTAATAACCATTTTTTTTAACTTTTAGATGTTTCTTGTTTTGAAAGAACAAATCACTAGATATCCAAATTGGGTTTTGCTAGATACATTTTGATCTTTAAGTTTATATATTTATTTATATATTTATTATTCTGTATTAATTTCTTTAATGTGCATACGGTCTGATGGATTTGTGGGCTAATTGAATTGTTGCCAATATACATTTTACACACATTTTATGGAAGAAAATATTTTATTAAAGTAGGAATTGTGATTCATCTATAATAGAAGATCGGATTGAAATCATCCAGTGCAAGTTGTTCTGTGTATATGTTATATGTTTAAAAATTTTGGTTTTCCACAAAAGTTTCTTACCTATAGACTAAATGTATGGGTCAGATATATTAATAGAAGTGCATTTGTTTGCTCATATCAGTTATGTCTATTTCAATTCTCCATGGACTTCACGTGAACTCAGTTCTACATAGACTTTTTTTTGCTTGCAATTATTTTATGGTTATGATTGACTTTGAATCTCAAAACTTTCATAATTGTAATTTGTTATTGGATATATGGATGTGAAGCTTATTCATCCTTAAATTGTTGTTGGATGCAACTGACTTTCACGTGAAATTCCAAAAAATTGATTTTGGGGTGCATATTAGGGTGTCTGGTTCTTTGTAATGTGTAAGATGTGTAGATTTTAATGTTTAGAAATAAAATGCACAATATTTTGATAATGGAGACAATGAGGCTGAATGCGACAAATCATTTTCTGAGCGAGTTCTGGTTTACAGTTATATTATGTTTTTGACAACTATATGTTCAATGCTAAATATTCTTTTAGTTTACATTAAAGTGATTCTACTTATATTTCTTATGTTTAATTTAAGATTTTTTATTCTTGTTTGAGAACATACATGTATGTATAAAACATAATACACTATGTTATTGTGTTTAACCATACATTCACATAAATAAAATTATACATCAATATTTGTCTTGAAAATTCAGAACAATTTTGGCATTGAATTCTTTTTGGCATTAGCTCCATCACCCCTTTAAATCCTAATATGATTAATTTATGATCATTATCATTTTAATAATTAATTGAGTGCAATTTTTTATAACTATTTAGTAAGCCTCCTTGTATTGATTATTGGGGGGTTTTCTGTCTATGCAGTGATTTTTTGCGGGTTAGGACATATATGTACCAACTACACAACAAAGGAATTGCTAGACATTCATTGCTTAAATATAGAAGTTGAAAGTGAGGCCTGGCATCTATTTAGTGTTTAATGTGTTTTTGTAGCCCATAGTAGTTAGAATTGTTAGTACCTCAAAATATGAGCAAAACCAACAGCCCGAATTCATATTTTTCATAAGAATGTCGTGGGGGATGCTATGAAATTTTTTTACCAAAAAAGATAAAATTGGAACTGATATGTAATATGAATGAGTAAGGGGATGCTATGTTGAAAGGACACAATTCTCCAATTGAGTCTTAATGTAGTTTTGGCTCAATTTCGGACAAAAACGTTTATGTCATAGGATTGTGTTCAATTGTATCTATTCAAGCCTATGACGAGTTTGTTGAAAATGTAGCGGCCAAGTGTGTAAAGCATCATCAAATTCCGTGTTTAAAGTGCCTCGTTTCTTCGTAATCAACATGGTTCCATTGCTCCTAAGGTATGAATGCATTTTAATATATATATATATATATATATATATATATATATATATATAGGAGCTTAAAACAATTTATATGGGTGTAAGTTTGTTTTTAAAACTGTTGTTTACTTTTAGAAAAAATAATTAAAACTTTAAAATAAAGTTTCTAGGATAAAATCAAATTATTAAACTTTCTCCAAATTCGTTCGAATTGTCGTTCGAACGAGTTTTTCGTTCGAACGAGAATGTCGTTCGAACGAGTTTGCCAACGAGTTCCCATATTGGCCACTGGAACTTCGTTCGAAATGTCGTTCGAACGAGATGTCTGTTTGAACGAGATATCTAATGACCTTACTTTTTAACTCGCTGGAATATCGTTAGAAGGCTCGTTCGAATGAGGCTTTGTTCGAACAAGATTTGGCAGGAACAGTTATATTGGCAGTTTTTGGCAGTTTTCACCTCTATCCCACTACTTTTTCCCCACTACTCTTTGACAGATTAATAATGTGCGGGAGTAACCAACGTTTTCCATTTAACTTTTCATACCATTCCAACTCCTAGAGAGAGTTTTGAGAGTTCAAAGTTTCCAAGAAAAAGTTCATGTTTTAAGTGTCAATTTTTCAAGAAAAAATCATTAAACACTTTAGTTTTCAACCATATTGTTTATTCCAAGTTTCAATATATATATCATTTCTTGGAGGTTTGGCACTAGGTTTTTCTCGACCACATTGAAGAGAAGTTTGGGTTTTCTTCTACATCCCTCAAAGAAGAAGAAGTTTGTTCTATTGCGGAATTCTCACATGGTGAAGGGCACCATGTGTGGTTGACGGTGTACCTATTGTCTCATTGGTGAATTCTAAGGTTCCGATTGAGCTCCGGGATTGTCGACTAGGCGGAGGTGTTTACAAGAAGACGCGTCAAGGATTGAAAGTGGTCGAGTCCAGGAAGTAAGTCATCTGTCTTGTAATTTTAAAACCATAGTTAGTGGACTTAAGGCTAGGGCCGTCCAAGGTTTTTGTTCGTTGTGAGTTTTTCCTCGTACATAATGGTGCAGTGATTTATTGTTTATTTTTTATCTTTTGCAAATTCACCTAGAACGCATGCTTATGTAAAAAGATAAAATTTGGTTTAATCACTACTTAATTAATTTGGTACTAGGTTAATATTGGGTAATGTCTAGTTAATTCAAGTCATTAATTTAATTTTGTAAAATTGGTTTGGCCTAATTTGGTAATATTGAAAATATGACTTAGGCAAATTTCTAGGACTTGGGTTGAGTTGATTGGTTTAAGTGAAATTACAATATGTGTGTGTTTCATCAAATTTCACTTTGTTTAATTTTAATTTAAAGAAGAAATTAAAATTTGTTGTTTGTGTTTTGTGTAAGAAATTTAAAATTAGGGGCCTCGTGTTTCAACAAGTGGTATCAGAGCTTTGATTTAGAAAAGCTACCGCCTTCAAATTGGTATCAGAGCCGGAGCGGTAATTTATCTCGTTAAAAATCCATTTTTCGTCTTTTATAATTTTCGTGTTATCTTGTATTTCTAGGTGGTTCATTTTTTACTCACTCTCATGTTTTTGTATCTCCCGATGGTACGTTTTAATGATAATTTGTCCAGTTTTAATGATAATTTGTCCAATTCTAATGATAATGAAAATTTTCATATTCGAGAGGAATTTAATGGGCCTAATAAGTGTAAGGTAAATTTAAAGGAATTAAATTTGAGATTTTAAAAAAGAATTAAATTTCTTGAAAATGAAAATTCTTGTTTTAAAGCTAAAATTGAATTTTTGCAAACCTCACTATCTGAAAAAGATATTTTTCGTGAAAAGCTCATGGACTTAAATTACAATTTTAATATTTTAGAAAATTTCAAGAAAGAGAGTGATTGTCGAGAAAAGACTCTTAGGGACAAGTTTGCTCACATTGAGGGGGAGCGTGATAACCTTCTAGGTGTGATTGAAAATTTAAAGAAGGAATCCCATAAATTTGAGGAGTCTAATTTATTACTTGAGTCTGAAATTTTAAAAATAAAAAATGATTTACTTGACTCGAGTAGTAGTTTTAATGGTTCTAGCTCATCTTATTTTAATACTTCCACTGCAAAAGCTATGACCATTGTTTGTTTTAGAGGGTCAACTTTATCCAAAGACTTTAGAAAAGATCACACTCTAGGTAACATTCCTTGTGTTTACACATGCTTTCATTGTGGTAGGAAAGGTCACCTTAGGTCATTTTGTTTTGATCTTAAAAGAAGTCCTAGGAAGTATTTGTCTAGCATTACTTTAGTTCCCAAACCCCATCTGAAAATGCGTTACTAAAGCCGTTTATGAAAATAAACTATTTAAGTAACTCCGAGTTGTTTTTTGAAGAAACTCTTTTCTTAAATCAAAATATTTGAACACAAGATGTGTTTAACAAAACAGTATGTACGAGATCTATTCAAGATTTGAGCAACAAGTTTAAAAGAAAATTTAAACACAGCACAACCAAAACTGAGGTGAGGAGATGTAGAAAGATTCTGTTCACAATTTTTTACGTGGTAAAACCTCACCAATTGAGGAAACATCCACGACTCCCTCTACGGAGTAAAATGAAAAATCCACTGAAACAAATTTACGAGTTACAAGCTATTTAACTAACATGCAAACAACTCAGACCTCTATAAGTTCAGGAATGTACCCTCTCGCGTCCTTATAACTTTTCTGCAGTTCTGATTGTAGATGTAGTTCTCTCAGTTTGTCAACTCCTTATTTGTTCCAGCACTTTACGTCGACTTATATTCACAGGATCTTATTACCAACACTTTTTCGTGTTGTAGGGTGAAAGTGTTTGTGGAGGTGCTCTCTAACACATGCATGCACACACGCACACTTATTAAGTACAAACAGTCCTAACAAATTACAGTTACACTATATGTTGTGATCTTTTCTTTTATTTCTTTCTTACAAAACTTTAAACCTTTTTTGACCTTTTAATCTATCCCAGAATCCACGGATATCTTGCTTACAAATCAGTCAAGATCTTAATCAATCTCTATTTTGAAAAGATTTTTGAGATTGAAAACCTCCAAGTGAGATTCAAAACTAGGTCAAAGGTTTAAGTTTATAAGAACAAGAAACAGAAAGAATTTATTGTTGATTTCCAAGTAAGAAAACGTTTTAGGTAAAATAATCAACAATATATTTCTCAAGATGATAAATAAAATGAAACTAAGTGTAATGTAACATGAATAACTTCAGATATGAGATTTCTATGGAATCAGAAACTAGATCTGAGTAGAAGTCTAAGTTGGAAACAAGATCTAATGAACACAAGGTTACAGCAATGAAAAATCTCTCAGCTCAAACTCTTAAACACTCAAGAAACACTCAGGATGGTGTTTTTGGTTATGGTGTTATGAGGAAGTGTTTGGGTTAGGATTTGAAGAGGATTTGGACGAATTTAGGGTTTCTAACTTTTTCTCTCTCTTGTTTCGCTCTTCTCTCTTCTCTCTCTTCTCTCTCTAATCTCAGAAGAATGCAAAAATGGCAAAAGTCTTCGAAGTCTGAGGGAAGGCCTCTTTCTATAGTGAATGGAGAAGGTTCGAGATATCTGATCAAAACCAGGGGCTGAGATCGAGTCAATAAAATTTCAGTTGAATCCAATGGCTCTCACAAGGCGGTGGTTAAATGAGCGCTGGTTGGCTTAAAAGGGTTACACTGGGATTCTCCAAGGCGACATGCAGACCATTGATAAGAAATGATCCAAGGGCTGATAACACACGCGTCAATTGTCTCAGTAAAGAAACATACTTGCAACCAATCAGAGGGCAACATGTGTTGGCTAATGAAGGGATGTAAAACGCGCGTCCAAACTAATTATAGAGTAAACCCTGAAGTCTCTGTCGCTTTTGGATTCTACCCAAAGTAACATTAGGCCATAAAATGCAACAAACAATATTTAGAGAATGACCCCAAAAACTTTTAAATCAAGTTTTAATTATTAAAACATTGTTTATAAATATTTAAAAAATCCCAAAAGAATTATTAAAAATCAAACTTAGGGATTTAAACGCACTCAACACATGTACACACATTATAATGCAATATGACATGCATGAAATGAATTCTAAGTGTGAGTGTTGGCAATAGTCTCTTGATCATGACAAGATGGAAAGATGAAGAAGCAAACCATCTTCTGAGGCTTTTTGGTTTCTAGGTTGGACACAATTTTGTCACAATTTCCAAACTAGATGAGCACTTATATAGTATAGACTCAAGTGAGTCAAAGGTATAAGGGCTTCAATCTCCCCCTTTGGAAATATGAGACAAAATCTCCTTTGAGTCAACTAGGAATCGTAGGCAACAAAAATAAAGAAGAGCTTAGTCCTATCAAAATTCTATCTACCCAAATCCTGGAAATCAAAAAGTACATAACTCAACTATTTACAATTGAACATACTATTACAATAGTTGAGAATGACTGTACAAAATGAATACATGCAATGAATCACTAAGATCAAGCATTTTAGTATATGTAAGAGATTAATAGACTCAAATTTCTCCCCCATTTTGTCTCAAATGGAAAAAGGGAAAAACTTGGACAAACAACAAAGGTATTACTCAGCACAAACCATACCAATAGATTTACGTAATGAAATGAATCTATTATAATCTAGAGATTTGGTAAACATATCTGCGAGTTGTAGATCAATAGGAAGATAGTTGATTTCTAATTCCTTGGATTCAACCAATTCACGAATAAAATGATGCCTTATTTTTATATGCTTTGTTCGCGAGTGTTGAACAGGTTTTTTAGAAATATTAATGGCACTTTGATTATCACAATAGAGATGTAATTGGTTTTCTTGAATACCGTAATCACTTAGCATTTGTTTAAGCCACAATAATTGAACACAACAGCTGCCAGCGGCTATGTATTCAGATTCAGCTATAGAGAGTGATGTGCAGTTTTGCTTTTTACTACTCCATCCTACCAAGTTATTACCAATATAATAACATGCTCCTGAAGTGCTTTTACTATCATCAGTACACCCAACCTTGTCAGCATCAGTGTACCCAATAATAGTGCTTGGTGTGCCATTCGTGTACCAAATTCCTAGATTTAGAGTGCCTTTAACATATTTAATTATAAGTTTAACAGAATTCAAATGGCTCTCTTTGGGGTTTTTTTGATAACGAGCACAAACACACACATCATACATGATATCAGGATGCGAGGCAGTAAGATATAGTAAAGTTCCAATCATACTACGATATAGAGTAGGATCTACAGATTTTCCATTTTCATCTTTTGACAATTTTACTGTAGTACTCATAGGTGTTTTAGCATCTTTAGCACTCTCGAGGCCAAATTTCTTAACTATCTCTAAAGCGTACTTAGATTGCGAAACAAATAATCCTTATGGACTTTGTTTGACTTGGAGACCTAAGAAGAACTGTAACTCCCCCATAAGGGACATCTGAAATTCCTTACTCATAATTTCAGAAAAGGATTTTACTTCTGAGGTAGAAGTTGATCCAAATATAATATCGTCTACATGAACGTGAGCAATAGTAATATGTTTGTCAAAATGTTTGACATATAAAGTTTGGTCATTTCCACCTCTTTTGAAACCTTTGTCCAAAAGAAAACTGGAAAGGCGCTCATACCAAGCTCTAGGAGCTTGTTTAAGGCCATATAAAGCCTTTTTCAGACGAAAGACGTGATTCGGATGTTTAGGGTCAATGAACCCTTTAGGTTGTTCTACATAGGTTTCCTTAGCCAGTATTCCATTAAGGAACGCAGATTTGAGATCCATTTGGTATAATGTAAAATGCATGTGACAAGCTATGGCAAAAAGTAGACGAACTGATTCTAAACGAGTAACAGGGGCAAAGGTCTCGTCAAAATCAATTCCCTCTATTTAGGAGTATCCTTGAGCAACTAATCTAGCTTTATTTCTAATTATTATCCCATTTTCATCGATTTTATTTTTGAAAATCCAACGAGTACCAAAAACCTTTTTGTGATCAGGATGTGGAACAAGATACCATACATCATGAATGACGAATTGTAAAAGTTCTTCCTGCATAGCAGAAATCCAGTGAGAGTCATTAAATGCCTCATTTACATTCTTTGGTTCCACAAGGGAAACAAAACATGCATAATGTGCATAATTTCTTAGTTGGGATCTTGTACGCACTGGCTCACTAGGGTTGCCAACTACGTTAACTATGGGATGATCTTTAGAAACCCAGTTAGGTACTTCAGGTGTCTCAATATGTAATGAATTATATACTTCAGAAGAGTCATTTTCTAAAATATTTGAAGACTCTTCTTCAATAGTTAATTCACCAGTCTTGCTTTCTATATTAGTGTCACTAACTATTACATTTATGGATTCCATTAAGGTTTTAGTGCGAAGATTATACACTCGATAAGCTCTACTGTTAGGCGAGTATCCTAGAAATATGGCTTTATCTCCCCGGCTTTCAAATTTGGATAAGTGTTCCCTATCTTTGCATACATAGCAGGTACTGCCAAAGGTTCTAAGGTACTTGAGATTAGGCTTTTTATTGTACCAAAGTTCGTAAGGGGTTTGTTTGGAATTATTTCTAAGATAGACCCTATTAATAATATGACACGCAGTACGAATGGATTCTTCCCAAAAGTATTTAGGAATATTCTTGGCATGTAGCATGACACGTGCCATTTCTTGTAGGGTACGATTCTTTCTCTCGGCGATTCCATTTTGTTGAGGAGTTTTAGGAGCACTGAACTCGTGTTTGTAACCATTATAGTCACAGTATTCTATAATACCAGTATCTTTGAATTCACCACCTCTATCACTACGAATTCAATTTACTTGAGTGTCCTTTTCATTTTCAATCCTAAGAAGAATTTTTAGGAAGGTTTGAAAAGTGTCATATTTTGTTTACCCAAGTAAATCTGGCGAAGTCATCAACCATAACTAAGATATAACTGTGTCCACAAAGACTAACAGTTTGGGAGGGACCCATTAGGTCCATATGGATGAGTTCTAAGGGATTAGAGGTGAGGATATATTTGACTTTCTTATGAGGTGCCTTAACAATTTTACCTTCTTGACAGGAACCACAAACAATATTATGAATGGGTTTAATTTTTGGAATTCCTCTAACTATGTCATGAGTAGTCGATTTACTAAGATTATCGTAATTTATGTGACCCATTCTGTTATGCCATATCTCGTTGTCATCCATTCTGGCAACATTACAAATTTTAGAATTGTTCTTGACAGTGTAACAATTGTCAGGAGTTCTGAATCTAGTAATTATGCATTCACCTTTTTCATTTAAAATGTTGCAATTATTCTTTGAAAAGGTAACAGTATGGTCTAAGTCACAAAATTGCGAAATACTAAGTAAGTTAGCCTTTAGACCTTTAACTAAGAGGACATTTTCAAGAACAGGAAGTCCTTCTTCTCGGAGAGTTCCTTTGCCTATGATTTGAGATGAAACTCCATCACCAAAAATGACTTTACCACCAGCAAAACTGGTTTTGTTGAAAAGTTTAGATTCATCTACATTCACGTGCTTAGAAGATCCAGAGTCTAAATACCAACCAGATGATGTGTGTTCAGCTTTTAAAGCAGTAACAACAATATTACACTTCATCTGAGGTAATAGATCATCTTTTGTAACCCAAATTGCTCTAGTTTTCATCTTGCGCTTATTAGATATCAATTGATAAAATTTACGAGCATCAGATTTTTGCTGAAAAATGTTTTGCGCATGATTTTAAATTTTATGAAAGGCTTGAGCATTTGGTTTAGGAAAGTGCTTAGGATTCCTTCTAGTAAATGTTCTTTTAGGTTTGGTCTTTCTCTTTCTATAGTTAGAGTTTTTATCTGGCTGTCTAGGAAGTATATAGTTGTTTTGACTCCTCCTAGAATAGTTAAAGTTCTGGTAGGTATGAGGATTATAGATAGGTTTAATCAGTCTCCTAGCATAGCAACCGTCGAAAGAGTGTTCGTAAATGTCACAGTAAGAGCAATAAAGATTGCTCAGGATGGGGGTCTCCTTAGGAAAGTATCTAAACAAGGGTTTTGAAAGGTTTTGAGGCTGAACTTTATTCCTAGGTAGTACAGGTTTGAATGTAGGTTCACTCTTTCTGATAAAGGGGCAGACGTATTTAGCCTTAGGTGAACTTTCAGGATTAGAGCAACTTGATTCCCCAATGTTAAAGTTTTGATGTTTAAAATCAAACTCAGTTTTTAATGAATGAAAGTCTGGGCATGTTTCAATAGGTCTTTTACCTCCTGACACAAATTTGATAGGTCCAAAAGATTTTATTTGTGTCTTCAAATTGGGGCAAAACCCTATACCAGTTCGATCATCAGAATTGGTTTTAGATTCAGCAATAAATTCATCAAAACATTTAGAATTATTTTCAAATTTTGTAAATTTTTTGAAAACAGTTGCTGTCTTTTCTTTGGTTTGTTCCAATTCTAACAATGTCCCTTTGTATTTTTTCTCCAGAATTTCATTAGTTTCAGTCAAATTCTTCAGTTTTTCATCAAAAACTTTAATTTCACTTTCATGAGTTAAGCACTGGGTAGTATACTCTTCTGCATTCAATTTGACCATCAGGCTTAGATCTTCCAGTTTTTTGGTAAGATCTTTCACAATTTTTTCTAGTCTAGCGCTTTTCTTGAGAGTTTTAGTGTAAAGTGTGTGATGTCTCGAAGGTCTTCATTGTCCGAGTCACTAAGTGTAGTGTGTGAAGTTACCCCTAAGGTTTCATTCTTAGAACTCACACACCCATTGACATCGTCATTATCGCGTTCCCTTTGACTCACACACCCCGAGGTAGAACATGCAACATTTTCAGTAATCAAAGCATCTAAACCAGTAATAACCATATTCGAAGTATCAGTCATGGAACTAATTGGTTCATCGTCATTAACAAACATAGGCATGTCATCATTATAAATAATCTTTGCAAAGAAAGACAAGAACGGGTAAAAAACATCTGATGACTCAGGTTCCTCATTTTCAGAGTCACTTGAATCATCCCAAGTTTTGCAAATATTAGCCCTAGTATGTTTGTTTTGAGTGTTCAAATTAACTCTACAGTCTTGAGCAATGTGTCCCAGTTTACCACATCTATAGCATTCAGTCTTCTTAAGGTCTCTATTAGGTCTGATATGAGAGTCCTTATGGTTTTTATCATGGTTTTTCTCATGAGGTTTGTGACTAGAGGGATTTGGATAATTTGATTTGCCTTGTTTATTTACCACTTTGTTTCTAAACTTGATGATTTTCTTAAACTGTTTTGACATTAAGGCAATCTGATTGTCCAAACTCTTTATATCGCAGTCCTCATCAGATTCATCATTGAAAGTATTAAATTCAGGCTTAATCAATTTAAAAGAGTAGCTTAGATTGGAACTAGTCTGTTTCCTATGGGATTGAGTTAATTGTTTCTTAAATTTCAGTTCCATTTCCACAGTTCTTAATTTACTACTAAGTAGTTCAGGAGTGAGATTAATATCACACATTTCCTCAATATCATATCTTTTATTATCAAACTTCTGTGGTAATGATCTTAGAACTTTAGACACAATTTCTTGGCTATCATAGGTTATCCCATTAGCATGAAGTTTGGTCACAATATCAGTCAGGTTCATGTAGAAGTCATCAAATGATTCAGTCTCACACATAATTAAGGAGTTATACTGCTGAATAAGCATTTGGGTTTTGGCAGCCTTAACTCTAGTGTCTTCTTCATGAGCAGTGACCAGGGTGTCCCAAGCTTCCTTAGAAGTGGTACAGGATGAGATTCTTTTGAACTCATGTTCATTTATGGACATAAATATGGCATTCTTTCCTTTGTTATTATTTCGAGAAACTTGTTTCTCTTCTTGAGTGAACTCGCTTAAAACTTTCTTAATCCTCTCATTACTTCCTTCGTTGGCTGGTTTAGTAGGAAAAGTGTAACCATTTTCAACAATGTCCCAGACATCATCTCCCAGAGTTCCTTGAATGAAAGCAATCATCCTTACTTTCCAGTAAGCAAAATTGGTTCCATCAAAGATTGGAGGTCTGATCAAGTTACCAAATCTTTCATTTTTCTCGTCCATATTCGATTTTCAGAAAACAATTTCAGAAACACAGGATCTTTTTAAAAATAGTTTTACCATGCTCTGATACCAATTGAAAATGCGTTACTAAAGCCGTTTATGAAAATAAACTATTTATGTAACTCCGAGTTGTTTTTTGAAGAAACTCTTTTCTTAAATCAAAATATTTGAACACAAGATGTGTTTAACAAAATAGTATGTTCGAGATCTATTCAAGATTTGGCAACAAGTTTAAAAGAAAATTTAAACACAGCACAACCAAGACTGAGGTGAGGAGATGTAGAAAGATTCTGTTCACAATTTTTTACGTGGTAAAACCTCACCTATTGAGGAAACATCCACGACTCCCTCTACGGAGTAAAATGAAAAATCCACTAAAAGAAATTTACAAGTTACAAGCTATTTAACTAACATGCAAATAACTCAGACCTCTATAAGTTTAGGAATGTACCCTCTGGCGTCCTTATAACTTTTTTGCAGTTCTGATTGTAGATGTAGTTCTCTCAGTTTATCAACTCCTTATTTGTTCCAGCACTTTATGTCGACTTATATTCACAGGATCTTATTACCAACACTTTTTCGTGTTGTAGGGTGAAAGTGTTTGTGGAGGTGCTCTCTAACACATGCATGCACACACGCACACTTATTAAGTACAAACAGTCCTAACAAATTACAGTTACACTATATGTTGTGATCTTTTCTTTTCTTTCTTTCTTACAAAACTTTAAACCTTTTTTGACCTTTTAATCTATCCCAGAATCCACGGATATCTTGCTTACAAATCAGTCAAGATCTTAATCAATCTCTATTTTGAAAAGAGTTTTGAGATTGAAAACCTCCAAGTGAGATTCCAAACTAGGTCAAAGGTTTAAGTTTATAAGAACAAGAAGCAGAAAGCATTTATTGTTGATTTCCAAGTAAGAAAACGTTTTAAGTAAAATAATCAACAATATATTTCTCAAGATGCTAAATAAAATGAAACTAAGTGTAATGTAACATGAATAACTTCAGATATGAGATTTCTATGGAATCAGAAACTAGATCTGAGTAGAAGTCTAAGTTGGAAACAAGATCTAATGAATACAAGGTTACAGCAACGAAAAATCTCTCAACTCAAACTCTCAAACACTCAAGAAACACTCAGGATGGTGTTTTTGGTTATGGTGTTGTGAGGAAGTGTTTGGGTTAGGATTTGAAGAGGATTTGGACGAATTTAGGGTTTCTAACTTTTTCTCTCTCTTGTTTCTCTCTTCTCTCTTCTCTCTCTAATCTCAGAAGAATGTAAAAATGGCAAAAGTCTTCGAAGTCTGAGGGAAGGCCTCTTTCCATAGTGAATGGAGAACGTTCGAGATATCTGATCAAAACCAAGGTCTGCGATCTAATCAATATAATTTGACTTGAATCCAATGGCTCACACAAGGCGGTGGTTAAACGAGCGCTGATTGGCTTAAAAGGGTTACACTGGGATTCTCCAAGGCGACATGCAGACCATTGATAAGAAATGATCCAAGGGTTGATAACACACGTGTCAATTGTCTTAGTAAAGAAACACACTTGCAACCAATCAGAGGGCAACAGGTGTTGGCTAATGAAGGGATGTAAAACGCGCATCCAAACTAATTACAAAGTAAACCCTGAAGTCTTTGTCGCTTTTGGATTCTACCCAAAGTAACATTAGGCCATAAATGCAACAAACAATATTTAGAGAATGACCCCAAAAACTTTTAAATCAAGTTTTAATTATTAAAACATTGTTTATAAATGTTTAAAAAATCCCAAAAAAATTATTAAAAATCAAACTTAGGGATTTAAACGCACTCAACACATGTACACACATTATAATGCAATATGACATGCATGAAATGAATTCTAAGTGTGAGTGTTGGCAATAGTCTCTTGATCATGACAAGATGGAAAGATGAAGAAGCAAACCATCTTCTGAGGCTTTTTGGTTTCTAGGTTGGACACAATTTTGTCACAATTTCCAAACTAGATGAGCACTTATACAGTATAGACTCAAGTGAGTCAAAGGTATAAGGGCTTCACCATCATTTTAAATATAAATCTATATGGGTTAGGAAATCATTTTTAGATGCGCTAGATACTAGATTTGTTGATTCTCATTTGCTTTCACATGAAACCTCCCTTGCTAAATTTAAAGGTTGAATGTGTTAGTTGTTTGCATACTCTAGCTTTTTTGTGCTTTATATTATATATCACTGCTAGATGTATGCATGTTTAGTCATTTTCTAGTCATTGCCTTATTTCATATCTCATGCTAGAAATCATGACTTGTTTATCTTTTATAATATATTTAGTTTGTTTCCACTAATTGAAAAGTACAAAAAGATTTTGTTTATCATTTGTGTTCTACCTTTTAGTAAATTATGCTTAATGAAAAATACAAATGATTTTTGTTTATCTTTTGAGTAAATATTATTTTTTGGTTAAAAATGTTAAAAACTCAAAAAGATTTTTATTTTGTGTGTATTTTAGTTTGACACACTTTAAGTGGCATATACTTGTGTTTGAATCCCTTATTTTACGCTCCCATGTGGCTAGAACTTTTGGTTGAGATTGTCAATCCTTAAAATGTTCTTTACCATGTTTATATGGAGTAATTGGATTTTGTATTGATTAAATGGATTCTATTTTTATATGCCTAAATTCACTCATGCACGAGCTCCTTGAAATTTTAACTTCACATGTTATATTTGAGATTCATGAGATGTTCTCCTACCAATCTTGTCATCTACATATTTATGACCTAGGAGGACTAGTGCATGTCAGAATCCGTTGCACGTGAGTTTTGTGAGATATAAAAAAATGATATGGAAATGTGCACGGGGAAGGTCTCCGAAAGGATTTATTATCCTTTGTGAATAGTAAGCCACCGTTTTGAATGGACCTAAAAGGAATACGTGGTCCAAAGGCCTAAAAATAGAATATGGCATTAAAAGGAAATGCCAAGGCCTATGTTTATTTTATATATTCATTCAAAAGAAAAAAGAATATATATATGCTTTTTGAGGGAGATTGGATGGTATATCAACGGTTTGCACAATGTCCGTTTATCCTGGTTGTAATTTAAATGTCATGACTCTATTAGTTTGTATAATCATAAAAAATCTAGGCTTGTATGCATTGTGTATGTTTGTTCATTGAGTCAATCTTTATTGTCACATGAGGTTATATTCAAATGTGATAAAGTTTGCAATCAAATGAGAACTCTGTGAAATTGTTTTAAGTGTTTAGGTCTAAATTTAATTGTTACTAGTTCACACCCCTACACTTCCATTTCCATGTGACACATTTTTGCCATACGCGTGTGCTAAACTTATTGTATTTTGTGTCACTTGTGAGTTCATATCTATATATATATATATATGTACGTGTTCATTATCGGTATATTTAGAGTATGTATATATATATATATATATATATATATATATGATATTTTTTTTTGTCTTTGCCTTGATTTCTAGTCCATCTATTCTTCTACTTCATTATTGGTATCTATCTTTGTGCATTCTAGTTGATATCACATGCTTAATATTTTATGTATCATATTGGTATCGTTTTCTTGCAACTTAGTTGGTATCCTTTATTCGTTATATGGATTACTTATGCTTTTGTTGCTCATATGCTTTAATGTCTTATCACTCTAAGCTTCAACGTGTTTAAATTAGTTATATCCCTTGTCTATTCCTAAACAAAAAGGGGGAGAATGATAGGGGAGAAATGGTGTCTATTCCTATTATTTTCGTATCTTAGTTTAGGAGATTTAACTTAGGGGGAGTAGCTATCTAGTTAGGTTGATCATTGTTGCTAAGGGAGAATTAATTTAGGGGGAGTATTTATTTTAATTGCATTAAATACTTTGATATTCCCTATGCGTTTTATAGTTTTCTTAAGTGTGCAACAATTTTTCTAAAGCGACAACTTTCATCGGCAAAGCGTTTAATCCTTGGGTCTTGAGTCTAGTATTGGGTGGGATGTTTGAGTCTAGTAGATCTTGATAGCCCTTTAGGATTTTTTGTTTGTTTTTTTTCCGGAATAGCCATACGGGGAGATTTGTCAGGACACAATTCTCCAAATGAGTCTTAATGTAGTTTTGGCTCAATTTTGGATAAAAACGTTTATGTCATAGGATAGTGTTCAATTATATCTATTCAAGCCTATGACGAGTTTGTTGAAGACGTAGCGGCCAGGTGTGTAAAGCTTCATCAAATGCCGTGTTTAAAGTGCCTCGTTTCTTCGTCATCAACATGGTTCCATTGGTCCTAAGGTATGAATGCATTTTAATATATATATATATATCTATATAATAAAGTAGAAAACTTATGTATGTCATAAGATAGCACCATGATGTCATCAATTTGATTTTTTTTACATTTCCTATTTTACCCCTCAAGTTTTTGGTTTTCCCCTCTTTTCTTTCTCACCAATTAATTCCCCCTTTCACTTTAATTCAAATGGAAGGCTATTTTGGTAAACACACCTAAAATGCACATTTTCTCACCCCCTCTTCCATTCACCCGCCCAAACCCCCACGATCTCACTTCTCAAACATCATCCTCTCTCCCCTCTCACCAATCCCCCACCCAAACTTCACTCTTACCTCCTCTCTCTCTAAAAACTGGTTTCTACAAAACCCCCCAAACCCCAAACCCATCTCTTGAAATTTACCTCCCTCTCTCTCCCCAAACTCCTTTCTATTAAAATGCTAAACCTTCGGCTAGAGCAAGCCTTGGCGTAAGGTAACCTTTTCAGCAATTATTTTTTTAAGAAATGAGTGAGTTCAGTTTTTTTTAAGAATACGCTATTGATGTTTTTTATTTATATATGCGTGTTTTTTTGTTTGTTCAAGAATGGTGATTTCCTTTGGTATCAGTTTTGTTTTTTACATTTATGACCTTTTTTAACTCTCATTTTGTTCGTTCATTTTTCAGGTGGTGGGTTATTTTTACTGGTGGTTTGAGTTTGAGGTGGTGGGTTAGCTGAGTATAGAGGTTTAGCATGCGTTTCTGGGACAGTGTGAGAAGAGAGAGAGAGACCCTCCCCCCTCGGCTAGGGAACCTCCTCCAAACCCTCTTTCTTTCTACCACTAAAATCTCATCGCTCACCCGCCTCTTAAAATCACCCACGATTTCAAACAGTTATGTTTGTTGTCTGTTTTGTATGTTTAGTGGTTCCAAGGTAAGATCTAATTCCCTCCTTTGAACAAAGCGATCATTTTTGTTTCTTTAAATGCTTGGTTTCTTGGCTATTCAGGACCACTAATTTTTGGGTTTCTATTTTTTTTGGTTTAAAACTATAAAAAATAGAAGTATTCATCATCAACGAAAGTTTCAGAAATGGGTCAAAAGCAACCTTTTTTTTTAAGTTTGTTGATACTTTTGGGCAGAAAAAGAGGAGCCAATGGGTTAGTTTCCTCTTCTCTTTCTCTCTCTTTTTATTCGATTTTTTTATTAATCCGAGTTAACTGCTACTCTGAATCCATGTATAGGTGGAGATGTATATATGAAGATGCTATAACTGTTGTTTGGGATTTTGAAGTATTTAGAACGCTTGAAAAACTTATATTATGAAGAATTTAGTCATGTGTGACCTTATCTTCCAATTTTTGTACTGCGTTCATCTGCAAATAATTAGCGATGAACTGAGATGGTTTTGGGGATTTGAAAATAATTTTCATTCAGAATATGGGTTTGAATAAATGGTATTTTGGTGTTGAAACTCAGGTATATAGACTTTTTGTTCCATCCATATTCATTATGTTTCCCAACTCACTCCACAGTTGAAGTTTGGGGCTTTTATGTTATCTTAGCTCCTTAAATTTTTTGTGTTGCTGTCGTGGTTTTTGTAAGGTCGCATTTTTATTATTTTGTTGTGTTTGGACATTTTCTGTTTCATGGGTTTTGTTTGGTGATGGAAATAAGGATATATGCTTCTTTTTTTTTTTGTTAATTTTGATTTATTTATTTCAATTTGGAGAAATAGAGTCTTTTGAAATATTTGTTTCATTCCTTTTTATTCAGAAATTCTTTTTTTTTATACCTTAGGAGTTTTGAAATATCATTAGTTTTGGTAATTGAGTGTTTTGATATTATAGTTTAAAGAAATAAGGTAATAAAATTGATTATGTGTGTAAAATTTGGATTTTATTGAAATTGTGCTTTTGATACGGGCATAGGTTTTTATAATGAACTAATGCCATTCTGTTCGGGATCAAGGCTTGAGATTTTTGTAAGGGAGTAATTTTCTACTTATTTTTTAAAAGGTTAAGTAAGTTCTTTAAAAGTTCAAGTAAATACTTTAATTTCTACATTGGCCAAAACATGAGTCTAAAGATTTGGAGAAGTAGAAATGTAGTAATGGGTATGACATTAAAGAAATCACAGCTTTATTTAAGAAAAGGTCATTAATAATAGTAAAGGGGCTGACATTGACATGGATAAAAGGATGATTTTTTATAACAATAGTTTTGTAGATAATTTTTTAGAAGTGGATAACTTTGTAGATTACTTTTTGGAATAGATATTTTTTTTATAACGGTAGTTTTGTGGATAATTTTTTATAAGTAGAAAGAAGTAGATAATTTTTTTTAAAACAATTGTTTTGTAGATAACTTTTTTCATGAAATGGAATTTTTGTAAGAATAGTTTAGTTTGATAAAAGGTCATTAAATAAACACACAAATGTCAGGTAGCTTTTGGACTTTTAATTATTGTTGATTGAATAGGAGCCATAAATTCCTTTTAAATATACCCATTATTACCATTGTTGGTTTGTCCTCTTAATTATAAGTTAGTATTCCTTTAGGTCATGCTCATTCGACCTATAAACATATACCTACTGTAACTGGATACTAGAAAGATTGTGTACCTTTTGTTCTTTTGGAGATGTATGCAATGCTAGAAAAGAAATACTATTTCACCACGCAAGTTTCTTTTGGAGATTTTATATCTTTTGGTTCTTTTGGTTTTTAAAAATATTTTTTTACTGTGCCTTATTATGAATAAAGGAGCTGGAATCCAGTTGTACACAACTCAAACAATACTTACCGCTGTACCAGTATGTGGCACACGGTGTCGGTTTAGCCCAAAAAAAATATTAAGGGCAACACGTAAATGGGCAAGGGCCTGGGCTATAACAACTAGGAATTGACAGCTAAAGGCCACATATGTAATAGGCCTGCTAAGGCAAGTGGTCAAATATGGTCATATCGGTAATAGAGGGGACAAAGCACTCAAATAAGACAATAGCTTAGGGAGTCACGCATACATGAGGACAAGTGCTAGACTTAGGTATTGTCAGGTAACATTTATATAAAATATAACACACATACAGGGACACATACATACAAATATAATATACTATATATATTATAGGACCAACTATTCCACTTTCTATAATGCTCTCACCACACTCTTTCAATATATAAAGACATTAATATTTTTGAACCTTTTAACTTTCTTTTTCTAAAGTAACATTGAAAATAAATAAATAAATAATTAGAACAAACTTTAATAAAAAAAAAATACAACCAACTAATTATACCTAACATAGATAAAAAAAATCTTTAGAGTTAACTTTGATAAAATAAAAGAAAAAATTACAACTAACTTTGATTAAAAAAACTGAAATTCACTTTGATAAAAAAAACTACAACTAAATTTAATTAAAAGAAATTTACAACCAACTAATTACAACAAACTTTGATGAATAAAAAAAAAGATAACAGGTAACTTTAATTATAAAAAAAAAATTTGATAAAAAAAATTACAAACAACTTTGAAGAAAAAACTACTACTAACTTTGAAAAAAAACAATTACAGCTAACTAAAATATTAAAAAATTATCATGTGTTTAAAAAAATAACAACTAAAAGATTAAAAATAACAAACCTTAAGGAATGGAATTCATATTGAAATACTAATATACATATTTAATTTAATTAATGGAATTCGTAATAAATGTTAGTTAGCTATAATTTTTTTAAACACGTGATAATTTTTTTATATTAGTTAGTTGTAAATTTTTTTCAAAGGTAGCTGTAGTTTTTTTTAACCAAAGTTAGCTGTAATTTTTTTTTATCAAAATCAGCTATATTTTTTTTAAAATTTTATCGAAGTTAGCTGTAATCTTTTTTTTTTAATCCAAGTTAGTTGTAATCTTTTTTTATCAAAGTTAGTTGTAATTAGATGGTTGTAATTTTTTTTAACTAAGTTGGTTGTAGCTTTTTGATTTTTTTTTTTATCAAAGTATGTTGCAGATTTTTTATTATCAAAGTTAGCTGTAATTTTTTCTTATTTACCATAGTTAGATGAAATTAGTTTGTTGCAATTTTTTATTTATCAAAGTTCGTTCTATTGATATTATTGTGTAGTATTTTTATTACTTCAATATTGTGGAGAATTTTATAAATTGGTTCGCACCACAGTGTATTTATGTACATAAAGATGGTAAAAAAACTTACAAAATTTTTCCAATTATTTTAAACTAATAGGAACAATAGGTTATTTAAAAAAATTATTTATCTGTTGCGAACTGAATGACGTATGGTTCAATCAATGATGTACATTTTTAAAAATTTGCGTCGTGCTTTTAATTTTTTTATAAATATTTGTGTTAAATAATAGTTCATAATTATTATGAGAACCATGATGGATTAAACAAGGTGAATAGTTCTATAAACATGAAAATTTGCCCAAATTTTTTAAATTGTTTACAATTATGTGTTGTAATTTTTTTTTTGACATAATAGGTTTGTACTATGGTGTATGTATGTATGTACATAAATACGGTATATGTATGTATGTATGTATGTAAAACTTTAAAAAAATCCAATTTTTTTAAACTAATAGGTTTGTACAATAGGTTATTTCAAAAATTATTTATCTATTGTGAACTAAATACGATGTATGGTCCAATCAACGACGTACACTTTCGAAAATTCGCGTCGTGCCTTCAGGCACGGGCATACCCTAGTATATATATATATATATATATATATATAGGAGCTTGGAACAATTTATATGGGTGTAAGTTTATTTTTAAAACTGTTGTTTACTTTCAGAAAAAATAATTAAAACTTTAAAATAAAGTTTCTGGGCTAAAATCGAATTATTAAACATTCTGTATGTTCGTTCGAATTGTCGTTCGAACGAGTTTTTTGTTCGAACGAGAATGTCGTTGGAACGAGTTTGCCAACGAGTTTCCATATTGGCTACTGGAACTTCGTTCGAAATGTCGTTCAAACAAGATATCTGTTCGAACGATATTTCCAACAAGATATCTAATGACCTTAAATTTTAACTCACTGAAATATCATTAGAAGGCTCGTTCGAACGACACTTCATTCGAACGAAAATCTCGTTCGAACGAGATTTGGCGGGAACAGTTATTTTGGAAGTTTTCACCTCTATCCCACTACTTTTTCCCCACTACTATTTGATAGATTAATAATGTGCGGGAACCAACTTTTTCCATTTAACGTTTTCATACCATTCCAACTCCTAGAGAGAGTTTTGAGAGTTCAAAGTTTCCAAGAAAAAGTTCATGTTTTAAGTGTCAATTTTTCAAGAAAAATTCATTAAACACTTTAGTTTTCACCCATATTGTTTATTACAAGTTTCAATATATATATCATTGCTTGGAGAGTTTGGCACCGGGTTTTTCTCTACAACATTGAAGAGAAGTTTGGGTTTTCTTCTTCATCCCTCAAAGAAGAAGAAGTTTGTTTTGCTGCGGCATTCTCACATGGTGAAAGGCACCATGTTTGGTTGACGGTGTACCTATTGTCTCATTGGTGGATTCTAAGGTTTCGGTGGAGCTACAGGACTATCGACTAGGCGGAGGTGTTTATAAGAAGATGCGTCAATGATTGAAAGGGTTCGAGTCGAGGAAGTAAGTCATCTGTCTTATAATTGTAAAACCATACTTAGTGGACTTAAGGCTAGGTTCGTCCGAGGTTTTTTCCCGTTGTTGGTTTTTCCTCGTACATTGCGCCGTAGTGATTTATTGTTTATTTTTTTTATCTTTTGCAAATTCACCTAGAATGCATGCTTAGGTGAAAAGATAATATTTGGTTTAATCACTACTTAATTAATTTGGTGCTAAATTAATATTGGGTAACGTGTAGTTAATTCAAGTCATTAATTTAATTTGTTAAAATTGGTTTGTCCTAATTTGGTAATATTGAAAATATGACATAGGCAAATTTCTAGGACTTGGGTTGAGTTGATTGGTTTAAGTGAAATTACAATATGTATGTGTTTCATCAAATTTCACTTTGTTTAATTTTAATTTAAAGAAGAAATTAAAATTTGTTGTTTGTGTTTGGTATTGAACCATCACTCGCTTACGCATCATATCTCAAAAAAGGAAATCACTTTTTGTGTAAGAAATTTAAAATTAGTGGCCTCGTGTTCCAACATATGTAATATAAATGGCATTCCATTCTTTAATCAAGCTTAAATATAGAGACCCGTGATGTAAAATTTGTTTTTTTATCAATTGTTAATAGCAATTATTTGAAGACTGTAGTAAATTATTCTTGCAATTTTTTAATGATTTTCAGCCCCTAAGTCATTAATCCTGTAAGCTTTAACCATCTTTTATATGTATGTCTTTGATGAAATTTGACGCGACTGAGTATTTGTCTCAAAAGTGCGTTTTTCTCTAGGATCAAGTGCAAGCCTGTCGCTCAAGTAATAAACCCGGTAAATCGGGATCGTCTCCACAGGGATCAAAATTGCCAAATCGTAATAGGGAAAGCTATTAAATCTTGAAATGATTTCTCAAAATAAATATAAAAAGATGATTAATAATTGGGAAAATTTCTAGTGAAATAGAAATTTTACTTCATAAAAACAAACTGAAAATGGCAAAGAACTTAGATTTGACAAATTAGAGAAAATAGGGTAGGGTATAATCCCTCAATCCTTAACAAATTATCCTATAGAATACTAGAATTGTAAATTAAAATTCTTGACTAGATCCAGTCTTTATAAATTTTAAGCATTACATATATGAGGGATCTAGCCCGCATCATATGAAATCAAAGATAGATATAAAGTGGTGAATGATAAATTATACTCTCAAAGCGTTCTTAAACATCTCAAGTACCTAGGGCAAGAGAGATTAAAAGATTGACAATGTTTGTATGATTTTCATTCACGATTCAATCAATATTTTAATTTAATCTCTATTTTCTACATAAATAATTTTCCTTGGATTGAGTTCATGTACCCCAACCCTTGGGAATTTAGCTACTCATAATTTGGTTCAAGAACAAATTTACACATAAAATTATGAAACTACAAGACATTGTAAATAATTTACAAATAATAAAATAAGAGAATGGAAAGATTTTACTTGAATTCAGCAACAAAAACGGAATAGGAATTTAGAATTTCTTACAAACTAGGGTTCATGAAAACTCTTGAGGAAATTGGAAACTAACCCTAGAAATTTGACCTAAAATTAAACCTAGAACTCTCTCTCCACTAATAACCTAACTGCACTCAACAACCCTCAAATGATGTAGGGCTGGGCTTTTATAGCACAAAGTATCGAAATTGACAGCTCAATTTACTTGTGGCACAAGTTTCTCCGTCTAGCACGCCAAAAATCTGCACAATTAATGCCAGAATTTCACATACCCGAACCGGTCCGGATCACCCTCGGATCGGTCCGATAGCCATCAGATCGGTTCTTTTATTTCTATCGGATCGATCCGGTTCTATTCGGATCGGTTCTTTTTCCATCGGTTTGCTATCCATCCGTGGTATACTGGACTTGGTCAATTCGGATCGGTCCGGATCCAACCCGGATCGGTCCGATTTTCTTCTACTTTGACGTTTTCCTTGCAATTTACTGGCTATAACTTCTGATCTAGAACTCCGATTTGGGTGCCGTTTCTTCCTATGCTCTTGTGAACTCATGCTCTTCAACTTCACTTTTGGTGTCGCTTTCGAATTATGAATGGAATTTACGCTTTTGCCCTTTGACATTTCTTCTGGTTTTCTTCTTTTCCTTTCTTGCATTCCATTCCTGAAAACTTCATCAAAATTACACAAAAACTTGGGAATATTGTTAGAAACAGTCAGTGGAGTGATATGGATTAAAATTGATTCAATTACCTTGTTCGAAATATTAAAATCACTAACTTAAGGGGCTAAATTCAGAAGAATTTACGCTTGGTCAAATCCCCCTAACTTAGGACTTTGAACGTCCCGGGCAATGTAACTGAATCTTACCAAAATTCTACACTTAAAGATTCCTTTATTAAAATAAAATTCCACTTTCGCAGGCATGCGATTGCATTTAGCGTATGCAACAAGCCTTTAAACCTCTAGGTTACCCTAGTAGGACGAGTTTTGTCTCGTAAGGGTTTGCAGTGAATATACCCACAAAATTCTTTATTCGCACAAATAAATATCAAAATACTTAAAAATTGTATAATTTAAACTTTTCGAAAAATAATCACCATAAATTCATATTCAATTGTTTCAAACCATAGTGTGTGTGTGAAAAGCCAGAAATTCAACCTCAAATTTCCACCGATTGAGCATTACGTTACTTTTCGAAAAATCATTTTGATTCAAATTCTTACGGAATGCTCTCACAAACGAATCACTCGAATTGTGGCTATTTTCTCTCGGTATGCATGATATAAAGAGTAAATATAATGGACACAAATTCATGCATACAAAATTGAAAAGAGGAAAATATATGGTGCAAAGATCTCATCATCAGAATACAGTTATTAGGAAACGGGAACATCACCTCTATTTCGCACCATTTTAATCTCTCTTATTATCTTTTCATGTTTTAGCTCTCCATGCGGTAATTAATTTTGCCATTCGGACTCAGTTAGGACTTTTCGGGTTAAAAAGTGTAAAGGGTAAAAATAGGACTAGTAGGGAATGTTCGGAATTGGAAGATATCCTTATAACGTCCATTAGTGATTTTTCGGGCATTTGCTCATTTTTCTCTTTCTTTTTCTCTTTTCATTTTTTTTATTACACACTTTGGACTTACTTGATAAATTTTCTCAATTTTCCCAATTCCGGGCTATTTGGGTTTTTCGGGTTATCAAACAAAAAGATAAATTTTATTTGGCTCAACTTGAGTTGCAAAGGGATAATTTTTCACAACTTTTTATGGCTAATATTTTTGGGTAACAAACGAGGGCCAACTTCATTGTCCGAATTGCTAATCACATTACCATATGCATTTCGAGATTAATTAAGTTTAGAGATATATTTAGCACGAATTTCGAGATAACATTTCACAAATTTTCCATAGCCGATCAAAACAAAGGATTGAGATCATCAACGACTTATTAAAACGCTGAAAAGAACTTTGAGTTAATCATAAACTCAGATTGATTTAAAAACTCAAAAAGATCGATAGGCTCGAAATCTCACCGGGTTGGACTAATCTCCACACTTATTCGTAAAGTCGTCAATTTTCTTTCAATTTCCATCTTTGGTAAATTTTGGCTTAGTGCATTATGATTTAACAATTTGAGACTTTAAATAGAATAAAGGTGATATTTTTGAAAAATTTAAATTTAAATTTTTATTTATTTTGAATAAAAATATTTTTGGCTTTTTTTTGCTTTCAGCAACACATATATATGAATACAAGCGAAGTTTTATGAATACGCACCTGTCATCCCCCCTAACTCAATGATTTGCATTGTCCTCAATCAAATGGATAAGAGAGATAAAGAAGACAACATAAAGAGTGCGATAAATAAAATAAGCAAATATCATATTAAAACTGGAGATTACCTGTGTAAGCAAAAAGAAAAAAACATAGTTATAAAAATCCTAAAGGGTACAGTTGCATCCTAAGAGGCGGGTGGGCGATGGGAAGATCCTGGAGCATTTGGATCATAGGGATTGTATTAGTAAGGAGGAAGCGAGGTCTCGGGTCCCAATTGAAGACGGTACAAGTCGGCCTGCATACGCAGGAACAAACTCATGTCCCTCTCGTAGGAAGACACATACTCGTCAAAACGCGTTTCAAGAGAGAGAATGCGCTCAGTCAACCCGTACCAACCGGAACATAATCCGGATCAGCAGTCTCATCATATTCTTCCTCCTCACCTTCTTCCATTTCAACGTCCTCATCAGCGACGTCCTCCTCCTCGTTGGTCTCCTCGTCACTCGAATCGTCACCGCGCCTTGCACGGACTAGCTGAATTTTCCTCTCACTTCGAGTGCGGGACTCTTGTCCTAAAGGCTTAGGCAAGTTGATAAGATCTTGCGGTGGTACTATCCCGGCATCCGAAAGCATGGATGTAATGAGGCGACCATAAGGAAGAGGAGCGCGACCCTTTTTATCGTAGCCCACAAAAAGGATATCGGTGTAAAATGTCCGGGCCAAGTTTATCACTGTCGCAGGGTCGAACAAATGATACATCATAGTAGCTTGGTGCGACCTCATTGCTGAATCATTCGAGGTTTGCAAAATATTGGCACAAACGATATGAAAAGTGAATCGTGCCGTGTCGGATAAGCGACCGACGAGAAATGTCTCGGAATTCCAAACCGCACCGGGCTTGATTCGTGAGATACAAACTTCTTTGGTGAGAACGGGATCGGGTCCCGGATAATCAAATTGGGCCGGAGTGATCACACCATAGGACTCAAGTTTCTGTGCCACAAGGTCAAGTGAAAATGGAATAGGGATGGAATCCATAAATGCTTGGGATTCAAATTCAGCGGTACGGACAAGAGATCCGTAGAACTGATGCACTTCATTCTCCCAAACAGCCTCATATGGTTCATTGAAGAATCGGCACCATCCCCTTGACATGAAAAGGGCTGTGACAGAATTGGGCATTTGGTCCCACAACACCTGACGTTCGATATGAATTTTTCGCGTAGGGCTGAAAAACCTACGGCACCAATTTGCTTCGCGGCGGGAACGGTACTCTCCATTTCCGTCGGGAAGGACTTCAATGGAGGTAAATTTATGGGGAGCAGCCATTAGTATGGAGGAAGGAGATAGCAATGGAGATAGAATAGAGAAGATAGGTGGAGGTGTGAAGAAAATGGTAGGGGAATTGATGTATTTATAGGAAGGAATTAGGAAAATGGAGGGAATGAAGGGGTGGGAAAGGGGGGGAACGAATTTTTGAAGAATGGAATAGATTGGGTGAAGTGAAAAGGTGGGGATTGAAGAGGTGGATTTAAGAGGTGTGACTCTTGGGAAGTGAAATTCTGCAGAAAATCGGACCGATCAGCCTTAACCGGATCGATTCTTTTAATTACGTCGGACCGATCCGCCTGACCGGATCGATTCTTTTAATTTCAGACCGAACCGATTCGGACTGCTAATTTCTCTGAATTCTTCATCTCTCTTCTTTTCATCATATATGTTCCTATTCTCCATTCAAAACATGATTTTTTAACCTCGCATACTTCAAACTATCCTCAAAGCTCATCGAAAATGAAACACCCCTCACCCTTCGGATTCTCAACCCCCGGGACTGACTCAAACCTTCGACTCCTACATCCTACGACTCGTATGTACAACAATCGCCCCATACATGTCGGGGGTGCGACGACCTCACCTCTCTTTGTTCAGTCAATCCCCATAAATGGGGTCCGACAGCCAGATTGTGTCGGCTTCTTTGACAATTGCTTCCAAATAGGGCTTGAGACGATGCCCATTAACTTTAAATGTGTTTCCCCCTTTCTCATCTATGATTTTAATATCTCCATGGGGAAATACCATTTTCACAATGAACGGACCTGACCAACTTGATCGTAATTTTTTGGGAAACAAGTGCAACCTAGAGTTGTAGAGAAGTACTTTTTGTCCCGAATGAAACTATTTCTTACGAATGATTTCATCATGAGGTCATTTCATTCGGTCCTTGGATATTTTAGCACTTTCATACGCATCATTACGTATTTCTTCCAACTCATTCAACTGAAGTTTACGTATTTCACCGGCTTTATCCATATTGAAGTTCACCCTTTTGATAGTCCAATACGCTTTGTGTTCGATCTCAACCGGAAGATGACAAGGTTTGCCATACATAAATCGAAATGGGGACATACCAAGGGGATTCTTATATGCGGTTCTATAAGCCTAGAGTGCATCCTTCAATCTGAGAGACCAGTCTTTTCTATTAGGATCGACTGTCTTTTCCAAGATATGTTTGATTTCCCGATTAGCAAGCTCGGCTTGGCCATTCGATTGAGGGTGATAAGTTGTTCCAACTTTATGGACAATTCCATACTCCCGCATTAGTTTCTCCATAGGCCTATTACAAAAATGAGTCCCATTATCACTGATTATGGACTTAGGCATACCAAAATGAGAAAGTACATTTTCTTGAATGAATTTTATCACCACTTTGCTGTCATTCGTCCTTGTAGCTATTGCCTCTACCCATTTTGAGACGTAATCTACAGCGACGAGGATGTATAGAAAACCAAAAGAAAGGGGGGAAAGGGCCCATGAAGTCAATACCCCAACAATCAAATAACTCCAAGACTAGAATTGGGGTCAATGGTATCATGTCACGGCGAGTAATAACTCCCATTCTTTGGCATCTATCGCAAGATTTACAAAAAGCATTCACATCCTGGAAGATTGTGGGCCAGTATAGACCACTTTGAAGGATTTTCGCAACAGTTTTATTTTTGGAAAAATGACCTCCACATGCTTCCGAATGACATAATCGAATTACCCCTTGGATTTCTTCATTGGGTACACATCTCCGGATGATTTGGTCAGCACAATACTTAAACAAATATGGATCATCATAAAAGAACATGCGCGACCATGTAATGAACTTCCTTCTCTCTTGCGGATTCCAACTAGATGGAACAACTCCAGTGACAAGATAATTAACTATATCCGCAAACCAGGGGAGAGAAGAAGTAGCAAATAAATTTCCATCCAGAAAATACTCGTCTATGGGAATGGGATCAATAGGCACGTCGGACGAGAGGCGTGACAAATGGTCAGCGACGATGTTTTCTACTCCTTTCTTATCTTGAATCGATAGATTAAACTCTTGTAAGAGTAGGATCCACCTGATTAGACGGGGTTTGGCATCTTTCTTACTCAAGAGATATTTAAGTGTTGAATGATCAGTGAAACAAATGATAGGCGACCCAACAATGTAAGAGCGAAATTTGTCGAGAGCAAAAACGACTGCTAGTAACTCTTTCTCTGTAGTAAAGTAGTTAAGCTGAGGGCCAGATAATATTCTGTTAGCATATTAAATAACATGAGCTTTCTTATCTTTCCTCTGTCCAAGAACAGCCCCAATCGCATAATCACTTGCATCACACATAAGCTCAAATGGTAGTGACCAATCCGGATCTTGCATGATAGGACCGAAAATAAGCATGCTTTTAAGTTTATCAAAAGTATCTTGACATGCTTTATTCCATTCAAATGGAGTGTCTTTCATGAGAAGATTACTCAAAGGTCTAGCGATGGCGCTAAAGTCTTTGATAAATCTCATATAAAAACCAGCATGGCCTAGAAAGGACCTCACATCTTTAAGTGATTTTGGCGGGGGTAACTCAGCTATTACTTCAATTTTTGCTCGATCAACTTCAATCTCCCTAGATAAGACTATGTGGCCTAAAACTACGCCTTCGGTAACCATAAAATGGCATTTTTCCTAATTGAGGACTAAGTCTTTTTCCATACACCGGAATAGAACTCTTTCAAGATTAACTAAACATTGGTCAAAAGATGGACCAAAAACGCTGAAATCGTCCATGAACACCTCAAGACCTTTTTCAATCATATCGCTAAAGAGACTTAACATGCACATTTGAAAAGTAGCTGGCGCATTACATAACCCAAATGGCATACGTTTATAGGCAAACGTACCAAACGGACATGTAAAAGTCGTATTTTCTTGATCAAGTACATCCACTTCAATCTGATTATATCCAGAATACCCATCTAGGAAACAATAGTAAGGATGGCCCGCCACTCGTTCAATCACTTGATCGATGAACGGTAAGGGAAAATGATCTTTTCAAGTTCCGGTATTGAGCTTTCGGTAGTCAATGCAAACACGCCACCCGGTGGTGGTGCGTTGAGGTATTAATTCTCCCTTAGCATTTTCAACTACGGTCATGCCCAATTTTTTTGGAACTACCTGAATTGGGCTCACCAATTTACTATCTGAAATGGGATAGATAATCCCAGCATCTAGCAATTTTCTGATTTTCGCTCTTACTACATCTTTCATGGTTGGGTTTAATCACCTTTGCATCTCACGCGATGGCTTCACCTCTTCCTCAAGATGGATTTTATGGGTACAAATCAATGGACTAATACCTTTCAAATCTGCTATAGACCAACCAAAAGCACTTCTATGCCTTCGCAACACATTCAATAACATACCCTCTTGCCCTTTTTCTAAACGGGAAGACACAACAACAGGAAATGTATCATTCTCTCCTAGAAAGGCATATTTGACATGGGAGGGTAGTTTTTCAACTCAAGACTAGGAAATCTATTTTCGGAGGGAATAATGGTTGTCTACCTCGGTGGAAATTCTTCATACCTATAAATCCAGTCAACATCTCTCAAACTCTCAAAACTCTCTTCCTCTTGTAACCAATTTTCCAACTCTTCCACCTCACGGTCAAACACAGTATAAGAGCTCTTTTTCTCACCACTTTGCACTAAACACACTTCCAAAGCATCTCCTCCTATAATTTTCTCAATGTTCTCATCCACCACTTCTTTAATAAGATCAACCTCAAGAATTTCATCCTCATCACCCACTTGGTTAGCGACATTGAAAATATTGGTCTCGAGAGTCATGTTTCCAAAAGTGAGTTGCATTTGGCCATTCCGTGTATTGATCAAAGCATTAGCAGTAGCTAAGAATGGACAACCCAAAATTATTGGAACATCATTTCTCGTATGGGGAACAGGCTCAGTGTCCCAAATGACAAAATCATCAGGAAAGTAGAACGTGTCCACTTGAACTATCACGTCTTCTACAATCCCACGAGGAACTTTCACTATTCGATCCGCTAACTGTAGAGTGATTCGGGTAGGTTTTAAATCACCTAAATCAAGCTGCTTATAGATGGAGTACGGAAGGATGTTTACACTCACACCTAAATCAAGCAATGCTTTTTCCACTCTTTTTTCTCCTATGACGAACGAAATTGTTGGTGCACCTGGATCCTTGAATTTTGGTGGAAGATCGTTGAGAAGGACCGAGCTCACATTTTGTGCCAAGAAAACATTCTTCTTCACCTTAAGCCGTCTTTTGACAGTCAAAAGATCTTTGATAACCTTAGCATATGCTGTAATTTGTTGAATAGCATCAAGAAATGGCAAGTTCAATTTTACTTGCTTCAACACATCCAACACCTCGGTACGCGAAGCCCTTTTCTTGGGTGGCTCTAAGCGTTGAGGAAATGGAGCAGCAGTAGGCAACTTGACTTCAATTTCAGGCTCAACTTCCTCATCTTTCAATTCCTTTTCTAAGGGAGGTTCTTCAGATTCGGAAGTTTCAGATTCCTTGGAAATTTTGGGTTCAACTCCATCATCTTTCTCTTTTGGAAGTTTTGGTTCTAGATCAATTACGCGGCCACTACGAAGAGTAGTTACAGCTTGACATTGTTCTTACATATCGGATGATGTGGAGCCAACCGTGGGTTGACCTTGAAGAGGAGGTCTTTGGCCTTGGGCAGGAAGTTTACCCTTCTCTTGAGTATTCACTGCAGATTGCAACCTAGAGATGTTAGTATGAATTTCAGTGAACATTCGATCATATTTAGCATTGCTCCCTTTTTGAGATTGGATGAATTGATTGAGATTATCTTCAATAGATCTTCTAGGTGGATCTACATAAGGACCAGGAGGTGGTACTTGCATAGGATTTGGCATTGGAGGAGCCATTTGCTGAAATTGAGGAGGTGGTGGTAGAGTCATATGTGGGTTAGGAACAATCCCACCTTGGGGTTGGCCATAAGTGAACCCAGGATTATTTCTCCATGATTGATTATATGCATTCCCTTGCTGTGCATTATAATTTCCTCGAAAGCCTCCTATTTCCTCAACCTGTTCAGTGTACATTACCTTGTATGCAGGAATGGTAGGATATCCTTTAGTAGAATGACCCGCATTACAAATGGCACACACTTTCTCCTTTCCGACTTATACGGGTCTAGACACATCTCTCAATCTCACTTCAATCATATCTCTGAAATTCTTCTCCAATTGATCAAATTTTTTATCCAACAAAGTGTCCTTGTCCAAGTGATAAATACCGGACGCAGCAGGCAAGTTGGATACTTGTCGATTTCGATTTTGACTATTGGGGTCAGAAATATCCCATGCTTGGGTAGTCTCTGCTACATATTTCAAATGAGCCTCAGCATCGCTCGAATCTAATTACCAAAAAGGTCTTTCACACATGGTTTGAACAAGTTGTTTAGATGCTAAAGTAAGGCCTTGATGGAAAAATGAAATTAGATGATGCTTTTCAAAACCATGATGTGGGCACGCACTAACTAACTCCTGAAATCTCTCCCAACACTTATCAAAAGCCTCATTCTCATTTTGACGAAAATCTTGAATTTGGGCTTTAACAGAATTGGTCTTGTGTCGTGGAAATTTTTTTGATAAAAACTTGGCTTGCATATCTCTCCAGGATAACACAGAATTTGGGGGTAGTGACCATAACCAAGTTTTGGCTTTATCCTTTAAGGAAAAAGGTAAAATCTTTAACCGGATTACATCTTGTGGACAAGCTTGGTCACCAAACGTCTCACACGCTTCCTCGAACTCTCTAAGATGGAGATATGGTTTTTCAGAATCCATCCCATGAAATGTAGGAAGAATTTGGATCATACCATTCCGAAAGTGGAACTGACCGGCATTATACGGGAGTAAAATGCAACCAGGGGTAACAGTTCGCTCCGAAAATAAAAGATCTTTCATGGGAAGATACTGTATCTCATCCTCTCCAGCACCAACACCGACACTACCGTCCTCCGACATATCGCTACCGAAAGGTTCAGAATTATCACTCAGTCTTTGACTCAATGAACGACTTGTGATGGAATTATTAGGCGAAGGAGGTGGAACCCAAAAAGGAGGAGACTCAGAATTTTCAGAACTTGCTTCGGCTATAGGATTTTCGTGAACTTGGGTGGGAGAAGAATTCTTAATATAAGCACATAAGAGATGAAATGAAAAAAATTGTTTTTTTTTCTTTTAAATCACTTGTGGATAAAAATAACTTTCTTGAAACTATGACAATGAATGATCCCCGACAACGGTGCCAAAAACTTGACGCGACTGAGTATTTGTCTCAAAAGTGCATTTTTCTCTAGGCTTAAGTGCAAGCCTGTCGCTCAAGAAATAAACCCGGTAAGTCGGGATTGTCTCCACAGGGATCAAAATTGCCAAATCGTAATAGGGAAAGCTATTAAATCTTGAAATGATTTCTCAAAATAAATATAAAAATATGATTAATGATTGGGAAAATTTCTTGTGAAATAAAAATTTTACTTCAGAAAAACAAACTGAAAATTGCAAAGAACTTAGATCTGACAAATTAGAGAAAATAGGGTAGGGTACAATCCCTCAATCCTTAACAAAGTATCCTATAGAACACTAGAATTGCAAATTAAAATTCTTGACTAGATCCAATCTTTATAAATTCTAAGCATTACATATATGAGTGATCTAGCCCGCATCATATGAAATCAAAGATATATATAAAGTGGTGAATGATAAATTATACTCTCAAAGCGTTCTTAAACATCTCAAGTACCTAGGGCAAGAGAGATTAAAATATTGACAATGTTTGTATCATTTTCATTCACGATTCAATCAATATTTTAATTTAGTCTCTATTTTCTACATAAAAAATTTGCCTTGGATTGAGTTCATGTACCCCAGCCCTTGGGAATTTAGCTACTCATAATTTGGTTCAAGAACAAATTCACACATAAAATTATGAAACTACAAGACATTGTAAATTATTTGCAAATAATAAAGTAAGAGAATGGAAAGATTTTACTTGAATTCAGCAACAAAAACGGAATAGGAATTCAGAATTTCTTACAAACTAGGGTTCATGAAAACTCTTGAGGAAATTGGAAACTAACCCTAGAAATTTGACCTAAAATTAAACCTAGAACTCTCTCTCCACTAATAACCTAACTACACTCAACAACCCTCAAATGATGTAGGGCTTGACTTTTATAGCACAAAGTATCGAAATTGACATCTCAATTTACTTGGGGCATAAGTTTCTCCATCTAGCACGCCAAAAATCTGCACAATTAATGCCAGAATTTCACATACCCGGACATGTCCGGATCACCCTCGGATCGGTCCGATAGCAATCCGATCGGTTCTTTTATTTCTACCGGATCGATCCAGTTCTAGTCGGATCGGTTCTTTTTCCATCGGTTTGCTATCCATCCGGGGTATACTGGACTTGGTCAATTCGGATCGGTCCGGATCCAACCCGGATCGGTCCGATTTTCTTCTACTTTAACGTTTTCCTTGCAATTTACTGGCTATAACTTCTGATCTAGAACTCCGATTTGGGTGCCGTTTCTTCCTATGCTCTTGTGAACTCATGCTCTTCAACTTCACTTTTGGTGTCGCTTTCGAATTATGAATGGAATTTATGCTTTTGCCCTTTGACATTTCTTCTGGTTCTCTTCTTTTCCTTTCTTGCATTCCATTCCTGAAAACCTCATCAAAATTACACAAAAACTAGGGAATATTGTTAGAAACAGACAGTGGATTGATATGGATTAAAATTGATTCAATTATCTTGTTCGAAATATTAAAATCACTAACTTAAGGGGCTAAATTCAGAAGAATTTACGCTTGGTCAAATCCCCCTAACTTAGGACTTTGAACGTCTCGGGCAATGTAACTGAATCTTACCAAAATTCTACTCTTAAAGATTCCTTTATTAAAATAAAATTCCACTTTCGCAGGCATGCTATTGCATTTAGCGTATGCAACAAGCCTTTAAACCTCTAGGTTACCCTAGTAGGACGAGTTTTGTCTCGTAAGGGTTTGCAGTGAATATACCCACAAAATTCTTTATTCGCACAAATAAATATCAAAATACTTAAAAATTGTATAATTTAAACTTTTCGAAAAATAATCACCATAAATTCATATTCAAATGTTTCAAACCATAGTGTGTGTGTGAAAAGCCAGAAATTCAACCTCAAATTTCCACCGATTGAGCATTACGTTACTTTCCGAAAAATCATTTTGATTCAAATTCTTACGGAATGCTCTCACAAACGAATCACTCGAATTGTGGCTATTTTCTCTCGGTATGCATGATATAAAGAGTAAATATAATGGACACAAATTCATGCATACAAAATTGAAAAGAAGAAAATATATGGTGCAAAGATCTCATCATCGGAATACAGTTATTAGGAAACGGGAACATCACCTCTATTTCGCACCATTTTAATCTCTCTTATTATCTTTTCATGTCTTAGCTCTCCATGCGGTAATTAATTTTTCCATTCGGACTCAGTTAGGACTTTTCGGGTTAAAAAGTGTAAAGGGTAAAAATAGGACTAGTAGGGAATGTTCGGAATTGGAAGATATCCTTATAACGTCCATTAGTGCTTTTTCGGGCATTTGCTCATTTTTCTCTTTCTTTTTCTCTTTTCATTTTTTTTATTATACACTTTGGACTTACTTGATAAATTTTCTCAATTTTCCCAATTCCGGGCTATTTGGGTTTTTCGGGTTATCAAACAAAAAGATAAATTTTATTTGGCTCAACTTGGGTTGCAAAGGGATAATTTTTCACAACTTTTTATGGCTAATATTTTTGGGTAACAAACGAGGGCCAACTTCATTGTCCGAATTGCTAATCACATTACCATATGCATTTCGAGATTAATTAAGTTTAGAGATATATTTAGCATGAATTTCGAGATAACATTTCACACATTTTCCATAGCCGATCAAAACAAAGGATTGAGATCATCAACGACTTATTAAAACGCTGAAAAGAACTTTGAGTTAATCATAAACTCAGATTGATTTAAAAACTCAGAAAGATCGATAGGCTCGAAATCTCACCGGGTTGGACTAATCTCCACACTTATTCGTAAAGTCGTCAATTTTCTTTCAATTTCCATCTTTGGTAAATTTTGGCTTAGTGCATTATGATTTAACAATTTGAGACTTTAAATAGAATAAAGGTGATATTTTTGAAAAATTTAAATTTAAATTTTTATTTATTTTGAATAAAAATATTTTTGGCTTTTTTTTTTCTTTCAGCAACACATATATATGAATACAAGCGAAGTTTTATGAATACGCACCTGTCATCCCCCCTAACTCAATGATTTGCATTGTCCTCAATAAAATGGATAAGAGAGATAAAGAAGACAACATAAAGAGTGCGATAAATAAAATAAGCAAATATCATATTAAAACTGGAGATTACAAACAAACAGTGACACCACTGTGTAAGCAAAAAGAAAAAACACAGTTATAAAAATCCTAAAGGGTAGAGTTGCATCCTAAGGGGCGGGTGGGCGATGGGAAGATCCTGGAGCATTTGGATAATAGGGATTGTAGTAGTAAGGAGGAAGCGGGGTCTCGGGTCCCAACTGAAGACGGTACAAGTCGGCCTGCGTACGCAGGACCAAACTCATGTCCCTCTCGTAGGAAGACACATACTCGTCAAAACGCGTTTCAAGAGAGAGAATGCGCTCAGTCAAGCCCGTACCAACCGGAACATAATCCGGATCAGCAGTCTCATCATATTCTTCCTCCTCACCTTGTTCCATTTCAACGTCCTCATCAGCGACGTCCTCCTCCTCGTTGGTCTCCTCGTCACTCGAATCGTCACCGCGCCTTGCACGGACTAGCTGAATTTGCCTCTCACTTCGAGTGCGGGACTCTTGTCCTAAAGGCTTTGGCAAGTTGATAAGATCTTGCGGTGGTACTATCCCGGCATCCGAAAGCATGGATGTAATGAGGCGACCATAAGGAAGAGGAGCGCGACCCTTTTTATCGTAGGCCACAAAAAGGATATCGGTGTAAAATGTCCGGGCCAAGTTGATCACTGTCGCAGGGTCGAACAAATGATACATCATAGTAGTTTGGTGCGGCCTCATCGCTGAATCATTTGAGGTTTGCAAAATATTGGCACAAACGATATGAAAAGTGAATCGTGCCGTGTCGGATAAGCGACCGACGGGAAATGTCTCGGAATTCCAAACCGCACCGGGCTTGATTCGTGAGATACAAACTTCTTTGGTGAGAACGGGATCTGGTCCCGGATAATCAAATTGGGCCGGAGTGATCACACCATAGGACTCCAGTTTCCGTGCCACAAGGTCGAGTGAAAATGGAATAGGGATGGAATCAACAAATGCTTGGGATTCAAATTCAGCGGTACGGACAAGAGATCCGTAGAACTGATGCACTTCATTCTCCCAAACAGCCTCATATGGTTCATTGAAGAATCGGCACCATCCCGTTGACATGAAAAGGGCTGTGATAGAATTGGGCATTTGGTCCCACAACACCTGACGTTCGATATGAATTTTTTGCGTACGGCTGAAAAACCTACGGCACCAATTTGCTTCGCGGCGGGAACGGTACTCTCCATTTTCTTCGGGAAGGACTTCAATGGAGGTAAATTTATGGGGAGCAGCCATTAGTATGGAGGAAGGAGATAGCAATGGAGGTAAATTTTTGGTGTCGCTTTCGAATTCTGAATGGAATTTACGCTTTTGCCCTTTGACATTTCTTCTGGTTTTCTTCTTTTCCTTTCTTGCATTCCATTCCTGAAAACTTCATCAAAATTACACAAAAACTAGGGAATATTGTTAGAAACAGACAGTGGAGTGATATAGATTAAAATTGATTCAATTACCTTGTTCGAAATATTAAAATCACTAACTTAAGGGGCTAAATTCAGAAGAATTTACGCTTGGTCAAAATTATCTTCATTTGGAATAGTAGTCCTATAAACCACAATTTTAAAAAAACTAATTCAAACATTTGGTATTTGAGTAAAACTACATGATCCATTTTCCCAGCCCAAATTGGAGACTTAATGACATGTTTGGTATCACATAAACAAGCAACAAATGTATTCCCCTCTTTCGATTCAAGAAAACGCCCATACATCTCCAAACTCGTGTCAAGAAATGGGACATTGTAGTTTTACTCTTAGTATTTTTATGTGTGTAATTATGTGTGTGTGCACCAACACAAATATTTTAAATTTTGAATGTATCTGTCAGGTTATATAACTTGTATGTCTCTAAATTTTGCAGTTGGTTATTCAACTATTTATTATAATTAAATTTCCTGTAGGGAGAGTTAAATTAAGGGTCCCTTTGCTTAATTGTTGTATTATATATGGCGAAGGTGGCAGCTCGGGCTCATTTGACTTATAATTTTCTTCATTTTGGTAATGGTGGCAGTGCTTCGAAGGTCACAACCGTAGTTAAAAGAAAGACACCATCTCAACTGTGTTTAAGTTTACAAATTCTTGGTTATCATGTGAACATATCGAGCTGGACTTTGGTTTGGCCCCTTTTTTAGAGTTATTTTTTTTTAGCAATTTGGCTATGTTTCAATAGAAATATGAACCATCCAAGTTAACAAAAAAATAAAAGGGTTTATGCTTTTACGCACACAATTAACATGATATTAATTGGCATTGAAAGAATATAAAATAGAATGTTAAGATTAAGAATAAAAACAAAAAAAATATCACAATTATGTTATGGTTGTTCTTGCAACATGTTGTCTTTCAATTCTTTAATTTTACCGTTCTTTAATTTTTTAATGGTTGAGGAGCATATATGACAAAGGGATAAAGTTTAATTTTAATTGAAAAAGGCAGGAAAAATTAGAATCACAATTTTATTTAATCCATTTTGTTTCTCTAAATAAAGGTTCAATAGTTAATAGGCAGCAATTGACCCTCTTATGTAAACCCCCACCCCCACCAAATGTTAAACATGGATGCCATGTAGTCTAACATTTTTATTAAGCGTGATTCATTTAGCACTGATGATAACGCTTGTGGTAGAAGGTAGAGATATGTCTAAGTTGTTTGGGTGGGATATTGTAAAAAAGGTTATGATATCATGTGGTCTAGCTAAGGATACTGTGCTGAACTAATTGTAGTTTTTACGAGTCTGTTGTTTAATGATATACAAGTTAAATTAGATTATTTCTCATATTTATGTGCATGTGACAAGGGGAGAAGTTAAATCTAAAGAATGTTATGGAGATTTTAGATGAATCTTCAACTACAGCTGTTGGCTCTGTGAGGTAAGCTCTGTCCTCTTCTATCATTCTTTGATTTACAATTGCCTGAAAAGTCCTTAAATTTTTCTACAGGAGCATTAACGTGGTAGTTTCTAGGCTTAAAAAACCTAATCATTAAAAGAATTGAAGATACATTGATACCCCTTTGGACGAACTATTTCATGCCAGAAAGAACAATATTAGGCTTTGATTGCTCTCCAAAAAAGAAAACGTTAAAGAACAAAATATAATAGAACAATTTCAAATCTTGAAAAATCCAATATTAGGCTTTGTTTATGTTTTTTTTACTTTTTGTTGATCAATAATTGCTGAAATTGAATGATTACATAATTTTTTACATTATAAAGTAGTATTTTGTTATTTTTATCACAAATATGTCAAGTGGCCAAAATATATATCATACAAAACTTAAAAAGACAAGTTCTCTAACAACAACAATGCCCAAAACAACAAGAACAAACGCATAGAATGCTGCAATCATACCCTAAAATTTGGGTTAGTAATATATGTAGAATAAAATGCCAAGTCTATCAATCGCGGTGGGACAAAGTATTTTGTCCAATAATTGTATGAAGACGGGTAATATTTTTTAGCACATAAAATTTGTTATATTTTAATTTATGTTGATAAATATACTTATGTATTTTATTTTCGTATGTTAATAGGTCAGTAAAGCATATGAGAAGCCGAAAGGGAAAAATGAAGTATTTTATGTTACTCATTGGACGAAGGAAAACAGGTTGATTATATACAATGAAATAATTTTACACGCTTAAACATAAAGCAATACTCCCAAGTCATGCGGGTTGGATTGATTTGTATTGAAATTAGTGGAAGGGAGTTATTGTTGGATTAATGATTTGTGTCACAACATGTTAGATTTTATGAATAAATAAAGGAAACTCTGTCGATTTTTTTATAAATAAGGTGAAATCGATGAAAGAGATGCATTGATGATTTACTTTGTTTTAATGTGTAAAAAATAGTCAAATTGATAGTAAACACATTCTTTTCTTTTTATTTGTAGAAAGAGATGATTGAATTGGAAAACTGCTCGGAGGATTCTGATAAAGCATCAATCTATCAGAAAGTCCTTGAAAAGAGGTCGTGATACGTAAAGGGTCTTGGTACCTGACCTTCGAATTCACTACACATGTATAATTTTGAATTGGAGAGTAAAAAATTACAAACAGAGATTGTAGATTTGAAAATCCTAGTCCAAGATCTTGCATCAAATATGGATGAAATGAAGGCCACCTTACTGTTAGAGAAAGACGATGCGCCTGAGGAAGATGTCCCGAAGGATATTCTGTCCCTTCGAATCAACTTACATGATGACACGTGTCTGTTTCATCACATTGTTTGTGATGAGAAAACTAGTTTAAACTCATCTCTTAGTTATCGACAATTATTTATTTTTGAGCTTCATTGTGACATGAACAGTAGCACATTTATGTTTTGGATATAATGGAATATCTTTTAATTATGTGTATTTACTTAATTTTTTTCTTTATTTATTTCATTATCTAATATAATTTGCAAGGAAATATTAATTGCGAAAGAACTATTATTATGAATGCGTCTTTTTTTTGCAACCAAAATACTATCCTTTTGCAATGAAAAAACAAGTTGCAAAAGTATTTCAGCAAGAAATAATGACTATTAGTAAGGAATTTATCCATCGCAAAATATTTTCTGCAATGAAATAAATGTTGCTGAAACCTATCGTTATAAATGTGATTATTATTTCAATCAAAAGTGTCTTTTTTACAATGAAAAATATTGTTACAAAAGACTTTTAGCAACGAAAAATTAACATTTGACAAGGAATTTTATTTCTGTCTAAATATCTTTTACGAGGATTTATTACTATCTTTTGCAACGAACTATTCATTATAAAAGATTTTTACTCGAAATATAAGAACTTTTTTTCAATGAAAAAGCTTTTATTTTCCAATGAAAAATTTCTTTGCAACATATTTTTAGCGACGATGACAAAATTTCCTTGCAAAACACCTATAGCATGATGGCTAGTGCGAGGAAAGTTACAGGGAAAAAATCGTTGCAAAAGATTTTTTGCAATAAAAATATACATTTTGCAACGATTTTTGTTCCTTGATAAAAACTATAATTGTTGTAGTGAAAATTCAAAGGAGCGAATCACTTCGAGGATGAAGTCCCGATTCATAATATCAAAAGGTTTTTGAAAATCAAGCTTCATCCCTATATTTTGGCCATAAACTCTCTTATTCCGACAATAAAAATAATTACGAGCTATGAGAATACAGTCTTGAATTTGCTACCCTAGATGAAAGAAAATTGGTTCGGTGATATCATTCGAGTTGAAATGAATCCCACCCTACCAGTCACAATTTTTGTGATAACTCTGAAAATAAAATTAGATATAACTAGATTTGAACCCCACACGATGCGCGAGTTTTTTGTAATCCAAAATATAAGAGAAGGACATGACACATATATCCACTCTCCCTAACAAATAATTATATACTTTTTTAATACTTTCAATTTCCATGTTAAACATCATAATGGCATAGAGACCATTGCTATGCATAATGGATATGTGTTGCTCATGTCTAGTATATTGACTTCAGACAATCATAATAAGCATAGGCAAGTATAATCATAAGCTTACTTAGGCATAACTTAGTGATTAAATTGTTAGGTTTTGTAATGGTCCTCAATAAAGATGTGTTTACTATAATATAACTTGTTTGAATTAAATATTTTATTAACATGTTTAGGTAAGTAGTTTGTATAAATTATATATATTAAGGTGCAATACAATATGTTGTGGACATTAATAGAAAAGTTATAAAATTAATTGTTAAATGAGTCGCTTAATTTAATTTATCTTTAAAGATAGGAAATCTTTTCAATTTGAAAAAAAAAAGGATCTTCCAATTAAGTTCTGTTTGAAGGGGATATTTCCTATTAGGTCCTATCACAACATTTTTTCCTTAATAGGTCCCATTTATACATACAGTGAATATTCACTGTATGTTTACAAATAGGACCTATTGGAACAAAAATCTTATTTCATGGGACCTGATGGAGCAAAAAAAAATATTAAGACCTATTGAACTACATATTTAGTAAACGGAACTAATTGATAAACCCCCCCCCCCCCCCCCCCAAAAAAAAAAATCATAAACAATAGAAATTTACAAAACATAAAAATACTTAACATTTACTAATACCGTATCCTATACAAAATTATAAAAATTAAAAATTAAAAATAAAAAGATGCTACATAAACCAACCAAATATGTGAGAAACAAAAAATCTCACAAAGACACCGCACTCACACAAAAACCAAAGACAACATGTCAGTTGGGTTTCGATTATTCAGCTAACCAAACTACGACACCTTTCTTCCCTTCGACGACCTCGCTTCCTGCCGTCGACCTCTATTTACTCTAGCAAACTTTACCTTTCTCTCTTTTCCATAGTTAGACTCAATTTTTTCCTTTATCCTAGCCAAACTCTAGTGACCTATTTTTCGGAAGTAATTGGATTCAACATAATAAGAAATCAAAAGCACCATTAGAAATGTAACACAATACTTACAGTACGACCAAGAGAAATTAAAATCGCAGATTCATTATATCATTGCTATTACAACCAATTTATTATACGTTCAGCCTTTCTAATTATTAGAATGCAAATGCAAGGCAATGATAACAACCTATCCTATTTTGATACATGCTTTAAGAAGATATTATTGACACCCTACAAAGATAATAAACATAGTAATAGCTACCATATTTTTTAAATTTACAAAGAATAAAAATAAGAGCAAAAACTATTATTGAAACCCATAAATCTTGAAATAGTATAACATGGTTGACAATAATTTTTTCTACAACTGCTTATTTATTTTTTAGTAGAAAAATTTATCTAGGATTAAGAAGAATTGGACAATGAGAAATAGTTGGATATATATATCGGATGAGAAATCTAAAAGAGAGATATCGCGTCGACATTTATGGTTCTGTTAATAAACATCATACTAAAATGACGGTCAAATATCTATAATCAGTAATTAACCCGCAAGTTTGGCACACAAATACATACATACATACATACATACATACATACATACATACATACATACACACATATATTCATATATAAACGTGCCAGAGAGACAAGGTGACAGTCGGAGAGAATAGATAGATAGTGTGTCAGAGAGGGAGATCGGCGTTGTGTTAGAGGTCGTCGTTGCAGGTGATGCCAGAGGTTGGAGGTCAATGGTCGAAGGTCATATGCTAAGATGGTTTTAGGGGGTTAGAGAGGATAAGAGAAAGGGAGGTAGGGTTTTTGGGATGAGAGATGAATGGATTTGATATGTTAGGCCTCTAAGCTAGATAAGTCGAACGGTAAGTCTGTTTCATGTGAATGAGAAGTGGATAGACATAATGGAAAATGGAGAATTGAAAAGATAAACATCATCATCATGTGTAGGTGTAGAGGAGAGAGGGTAGTGTGTAGTTATTAAGTCCACATGGAAAATTGAAGTTAAACGCAACAAATTTAGGTTAGAGTTTTATATATAGTGATAAATTAGATTAGATAGGAGAGAGATGATCCATAAATTGAACACCTTTCTCACAACAAAAGAAACCAATTGGACGCCATTTATCACAATTGAGAGGCAAATGTAAAAAAAACACTGCGATCTAATTTACCCACTTAAAGAACTCAAAATTTTAAAAGACGGAATATAAATGGTGTGCGAGGTGTTGACGGCTTCGAGGAGGCCTAGGGGATGGGATGGACCGCAGGTGGTCTGGATGATGGTCCCGCATTGTATTTTTTGGACTATCTGGCATGAGAGGAACATGAGATGTTTTGAGGGAGTCGATCTTGATCCTTCTCGGATTCGATACAGTTTTCTGAGTCTTCTTCTTACTTGGTATAAAAAAAAAAGACATGATTCATCATTGCATTTCTTTCTTGAGTTTTTGGAGGAGTTCTAGGGGATTGTGTTGTCTGTTTTAGGTTTCGTCCCTTCGCTTCTTTGCTTTGTATACTTCATGTATACGGGATTCCGCCCCCTTAGGCGGGTTTGATTTATTGAATCATTTACTTATAAAAAAAGAACTTATAAAATAAGTTATGAACTCATCATTGTTTCGAAAGCTTAATTTGCCAATATCAATTTTAAGGCCACAATGCGCTCTACATTGTTATGTATCTAATTAAACAAAAAAAATGCAAGAAATTAAGCAGTTTGTACAATCAGGCAATACAATCCTGAATATGTCTATACCTTAAATAAAACCTAACTGATTAGGAAGGATAATATAAGGCGCAATCCCATTAAAGAATTGATACAAAAATCCCTTGAATTACCTAAAAAAATTGGTAATCAACTTGTATTGTGGTAAGTACGGGTATAAATCCAACTTTTAAGGGGAAGAAACAAATAGCGTGAATGACTGCAAGTTCATACTTTTTTTAATTAAAACATTTTTATATATATTTTCAAAACAATTTCAATGGAGAATAGAAAATGCTAAAAATCACAAGTGACTAAATAAACTAGTAAAAATGAGATGTAACCGAGTTTTATAAGTGTGAGAAAGTACAAGAGATGAGATTACACCGCATGGGTCATTATTTTAATTTACTAGCTTATTTTTTAGAAATATTACCAGATAATATTAAATTTACAATTTAACTCTCGTTACAACTATAAATTCAATAATATATTTTTTAGATGACCAATTTAAAATTTCCACAACTCTAAAAAAATAGATTTATGCACTCTTAAATAAGTCACCCGCTAAGATAAATTTATTAAAAATTAGATGAATCATTGAATCACAACATCGAGTTAACACCTCATATTTAATACCATAATTAGGAAAAATATATCTCTAGTTCGATTCCAAAATTAAGTATTTAATTTAAAACAAAATAAATTTATCCTCTCTCGAGGCATAAATTGAAATGTGATAATTTAAATTTATTTTTCCTAGAAATATAACAAGCAAATAAATTAGTTAATTAAAGTAACATCACACGTTATTTTATCACAACCCTTGAATGGGGTAATCATCCAAACATTCTCATACTAGCATACACAATATTCAATAAAATATCGAAAGGAGACATTAAATTAAAAAAGAGAGATAGAAACACAATACACAACAAGTCTCCTTGTCGAATTGATTTTCTTCAAAGTGCGTCCAAATTCTTCTAAAAAATAGTCTCGCTAGATTACAATAAAAAATTAATAATAATCCTAAACAATTTTCTAAACCTACACTATTTTTTTAACCTATTTTTCTCTATCTAGATTGTAAAATAATAACAGTGTAGAGAAATGTCGTCTTATTTTTTTTTTTCATGAGTTGGTGCCCCCTTATTTTTATAAGCCACGGATAGGTTTGTTTGGGGAGATACATTTGGGATTTGAATATTGGCTAACTCAAAAGGTTAATTAGAGGGAGTCTTGGCATTTTTTTATTTGTGGCAGCTGAAAGACTTCTGGTTTTTATGGGTAGAAGTGGGTCAGATTTTTTGTGTATGGGTTTCGTCGGCGATTGGGGTTATTGCCGAAAGTGGTAGGATTTTGCCGACGGCAGAGGAGGTATAATGTCAGATGATCGGAGCTGGTGGCAGGTGGGTCGGGCCTGTTGTGGATGATGTGTCATGGTATGTGAGTGCGCTCTTCTTCGAATGCCCCTTTATTCTACACACGTGTAGTCCCGCGTTCTTGGATATAGTTACATATGTTACTTGATTACTTTGGGTTAACATGTTTGTTAGTTAGTCGGTGTAACTACTTACAACTTGATCGAGAGTCCTGAGGCTGTGACTTGAGAATATTATGAATATTTGAATTTGACAAAACGTGAGGGGGTAATAGTGTTACTCTCCACTAAAATTTGTACAGATTGGGAATGTGATCGCTCATGTATGTTTGTGTTGTGATGCCTAGGATGACTCTTGATTGGCATAAGGGTCTCGTAGGAGATATCTATCGAGTAGACCATTGGGATTGGATGAATGTCTTAGAAAGTTGATGTGTGTAATGAGAAGTGTTTAGGTTGTATCAGCCTAGTCTTGGCATGATCCAAGATTTGTTTAAACAAATGTCAATTGAGAATCCTAACGCAGGAAGGATCCATGTTAATGAATTTATTGGTGATATTGCAGTATTTGGCGAGTATCAATCATCTTGAGGTTTTGTTTAGATAGGCATGCTTGAGAACTAGCAATAAGACCTTAGGGTTCGTCGTTATTGAATTAACAGTGGTGATTTCTTAAAAGGGAATCTTTGGGTTTAGACCATAGCGTTGAGGATGCCTACGATTGGAAATTGGTTGTAGGCAACTAGGTTATAAATTGTGTTAAACCAAGAATATCGAGGATGAAATTCCCTAAGGAGGGAAGTTTGTAACACCATGTCCTAACAATTTTATTAAATTATATATAAATCATAAATGAGGGGGGACTTAGTGATAATTATAGGAGAATTGTGGGTAAAATTGGAGAAAAATAAAGGAAAAAGAAAAGGGGGTCATTCAAACGACATGGAGATGTAGTTCGAATGACAAAGGGATGTAGTTCGACGAAAAGGGGATGTCGCACGATCCATATTTCGAGCGAGGAGATCTTATCATTCGAACGACGACCATTGTCATTCTAATGATCTCCTTACGCAAACAGAGCTGCCAATTTGTGATGTTTGATTTTGAGACGTCGATCTAATTCTTTTGCTAGCTCTTGGAGCCTGGCGATTGAGATGAATCAGGTGACCTATTTTTATATGTGTTTGGGATTTATTTTGGTGTGTATAAGAGAGGGAGGCATGGAGTGATAAACACACAACACAGTTCCATCTACTTAAACTCTATAAAGAGTTCCCAGCTTCCCTTCACTTCCTTAAATTGTCGTCCACCATATCTTTAAGTGTAATGGCTACACTCACACCATAAAACCTATCCCCCCCCCCATTGTTAATATAGAGCTACGAACTATTAAGGTGTTTTTGGGAGTTTTGAAGAAGATGAATATGAGTGTTCCTGGTGTTTTAGGAAGGTTTTTATCGGGTTTTCTTGGAGGCAAATTTGGTGGAACTAGACAATCTACTCTTAAGGCCACCTTAGGAGGTGGGGGTTGCCATCTTCCTTGATCATCCATGCCTTCCATTGATTTAAGCTTCATTTGAGATGGGGAAAATCTACTCTTAGATTAAAGACTTAATTTTGAGTGAATTTGTAGTCTTGTGTTAATTGTTAAGAGTAAGATTTCTATTAACAAAATGATAAGTTTTCTAGTAAAAAGAAATAATAAACATTTTTATGGAATAAAAATGTAAGAAAATATTACTTTTGTGGGTTTCTAGTAAAAATAAATAATAAACATTTTTATGGAATAAAAATGTAAGAAAATATCATTCTTGTTAAAGATAAAGGAAGAACACATATATTCTATGTTTCTTAGAATTAATAGGGATTTTATGAGAATGCCGTATTTTCTAGAAGTTGATGTTAATTATTTTATGGGATAAAATATTTGAAATGATGTTAATCTTGCAAAAATATTTATGAAATAAACATTCAAAAGCTTATTACAAAATTTTGGTTTTATGAAAATGGGCATTTATTGAGTTTTAAGAAATTAATAAAATGTCTTTATGACTTGAGAGGCATGTTTGTTGCGAATGGCATAAGTTTCTAGGATTAAATGTATGTTTAATACATTTAATAGGATTTTAGGATTTAAAGTACATTTTATTATGCATATAAACTTGTAGTATTTTTGGTAATAAATAAATGAGCAAGTTTAAAGGAAGTCTTATTGGGTTTTGAACATAAAATATGACAAATGAGAATTTTGGTATTTAAAGAATGTGGAGGAAATGGGAGCTTAATATGTAAAAGGTGTTATTTTATATATTAAAAGTGTGATGTTGAACAAGTGTTAAAATGGCTAAAGGTGTTTTGAATATTAAGTGGAAAAATTAATAACCATTTTAGGAAATAATAGTTTTTGAAAGACCAAATTGCAAGTTTGACAATAAAAGTGTAAATTGGTAAATTTACTTAAAGAAGAACATTTTTACGGAATAAAAATATATAAATGAATGGTAGTACATCATTGTGGGTGAAATTGGCATAGGTCCTTAAGACGTAAAAATTTTTGGTGTAAAATCAACGAAAGTATGTAAAGGTCATGCTTTGACTAATTCAAAGTGTATTACGAGTTGGGGTTAAACCACGGGTTTCGACTTCGGTCGGGTAAAAGTAAAAAAAAGTTGAATAATGTGGACATGTGTAAAAAGTTAAACACATTAATAAAGACTCGTATGCAACCGGAAAATAAGTAAGAAGGGCCCAGAGCTCGAGGCTGCAAAGCCCAAAATCATTAGCCAAAGCATATGGTGGCGTCACCGGTGGTGTGGAGCCAGTAAAATTATTCCGGTAATTGGAGTAATTCTGAGAAAAAGATAATGGAACGTGGAAAATATCAAGAAATGGGTTGTGTGGTGAAACGTGTAAGTACAACCTAACTTGAATGAATTAATAAGTTTTCCGGTTATGGGTTAAGTGGACTAGTAATGTGCAAATTGAATAATGTCCATAAGGTGAATGAAAAAAGTAAGGTACAGTGGTTAAATGGGTGAGTTAAGCGACCTTAGAGGTTCAACACGTAATGAATGCACGAGTGTTTTAGGGAAGGTTTTCCAAAATTTAAATAAGTATTTTTCAATGTGGTGTTCGTGTGTGCTGAATAGGTGCTTTAAATGAATATACTAAAATGAGTTAGTTGGGTAAAAGTGGCAATTTCGGTAAAGGCTTGATTTTCACTTAAACAATGTGTAGTTGTCTATCTATTTAACCCCGTGAGTTAAATGATGGAATAAGTGTTAAGTAATAAAATGAAGTTCTTTTATGAGATTAAGGTGAATTAATCTAGATAAGTAATTTTTTTTGTATAAAAGCGTTCTCATGCATTAAAATGTACATATAGACGAAAGTTGCATGTATACGTAATTATAACATGTTGAGTCTCTTTCTGTCGTTCGATTTTATGCTGAATTTTTGTATATTTCCCATTGAGCGTCAGTTCACTCCCTCATTTTGTTACGATAGGTTTGGAGAAGTTTCGTATTTTGAGGGGGTTATCCATTTAACTAGTTTCTTTATTTTATGTTAGTAGCTCTGTATGCTTGGACTTCGCGGTGCTCCCCATGGATCCCTCATGTAGTTTGTTTGAAACTGGAATCGCACGCTAAACAAGTGAAATATTAATTAAAATAAAACTGGACTAGCAACATTATATATCTTGTCTCCTTGCACTTCATACCTAATGTTTGGGTCGGACCGGGTGGATTACGGGTAACCCATAAATTCGTGTCGGGGCATTACAAATGGTATGAGAGATCTAGGTTTAAGGTTCCATTCGGGAGTGATGTTGTGAGGTCGGTTGTTGATCTTTTGATGTCGGTGTTGGTTTGGGTCGGTCACGCTAGTTTAGTGATGGTTGTTAGTCCGTTTCCTCGACGGTGAACTCAAAGAGGTTAACACGGCGAGTAAGTTCGTGCCAAGTAGCACACGATCATGTTAGTGGTATAAATTGCTTCCACATTTCTCATTAAGTGTGCTAATAAATTACGAGTGTCCACGCGAGCCAATAAGTCGTGACATCATGGTTTTTAATGTGAGGTGTTTTGTTCTCTCATTTGATGACTTAAAGTCTTTTGAAATGTTAATATAGTGAGATGACAACCCTGAGGCAGCTAGTAAAATTTGTGTATGGTCGAATGTAGAGATTGTTAGTTGAAATGTAGTAACCAAGTAATGACGATTATGATTTCAAATTTTAGTATAGCCTTAGATATGACACTTCTGAGTGACCAACATTGTTAATATAATTAGGCAAATTCGATCCTTGGGGTAATATCGTGATTGATGGGTAGTTTGATGAACATGTAAATTATATAGGTCAATGCTATAGGATAAGTCAGTCTTAGTTAATAAAATGATATCCATATGGGTGAGCGCCTTAGTGGGTGTTGGTTGATGAATGTACTTTATACACCTTGATTAGAGTAACAGACCATTTATGGCAAGGGATCACGTAAGTGGCAATGATGAGTTATGGTGATAGGGGAGTGAACCTTAGGTAGCCCTTCGGAGCAGTGATTGAAAAAATACTGCATCATTGATGAATAGGATCCTTAGTGACACCCGTAGTGTATACCTGGGAATGTGTGGGTTATACAACATGTCATGTATCCTAATAAAAGATTTAGTAGCAATAGTAACGTTGTGTAGTGTTCATTACGACTTAGTTGGACTGCTTGTGAATTCCCCTCTTGAAATTAAGTGACTGAGTAATATGTTTATAAGTGTTAGTTACACGGTAAGAATGTATTAGGTCCCTTGGTTGTGGGCTTGGACTTAGTATATTAAGATTTATGTACCTTGACTATAATGTGGATCTAGATAATCATGATGATTTGAGGTAAGTTAGGAGTGAACCTAAATATTCATGGTGACTTAGTGTTAAGTACGAGCATTGTGATGTTCTAGAAATAGGACCTCTTGTGGTGTCCCTGAGGTGAGACTCTCTTGGGAAATAACCGACATCACGTGTCCTACAAAAACATTGGTGGTACTGATTATAATGTAGTGATTATAGCGTGGCATTGAGAAATAGGATCTCTTGTGGCATTCGTAGGCATGGGCCATGGTGTTTATAGGCAATACCCAGTATCCTACCAATATATATATATATATATATAGTTATGTTAGCTTGTGGATTAACACAGAGTAAAATGTTTAAATAGTGAGGCAATTCAATTGTCGTGGTTGAACACTCATTGAGAACTATTGCATACATACATTACATATTGCATATAATTGATTGTGTATATGTTGAGTGTGTTTAATTCCCAAAAATTGTTTTTTAATATTTTTTGGGAATTTTATTAACTTTTAAAACAAGGTTTTTCTTAATTAAAATTTGGTTTTAAAAGTATTTGGGTCAATATGCTATTTTGGATTCTTAGTTTTATTGGCTGAAAGTTCACTTGGGTAGAATCCAAAAGCGCTAGAGACTATAAGGGGTGCTATGTAATTACTTTAGACACGCGTTTGATATCTAGTCATTGCCCTACACCTGTCAGGCTGATATCGACCCATTTTGTGTTTTCTCTGTGAGACGTTAGCCATGCGTTGTTTCAGCCCTTGGATTGATTTTAATCGACGATCTGCATGCATTCCTAGTCTATCCTGGTGAAACCATTTTAAACCAATCAGAAGCATTTTAACCACCGCCTCTTTGTAAACCCTTGGAGCAAAGTCAATCTGCCTAGACTAAATCGTAGCCATTAATTTTGAACTGATTTCTCGAATCTTCTCAGCCTCCTATAAAAGGAACCCTACCCTCAGCCAAATGAGACTTTTGCCACTTTGTTTATTCGAGTGAGAGATAATAGAGAGAAGAGAGAAGAGAGAGAAGAGAAAAGAGAGAATAGAGAGAGAGAAACCAGAATTAGGAAACTCTAACCCTAAATCGTCCAAAACTATTTTCAAACCATAACCTCTTTCAAACCAGTTTATACCAAACACAACCTTGATTGTTTGAGAGTTTTTGAGTGATTAGTTTGTTAGTTTTGTTCCTGTAACCTCTTTGTTTTCAGATCTTGTTATCAACTTAAAGATCTGATTAGATCTATGTTTCTACTTTTATAGAAATCTTAGATCTAAGTCGTTGCATGTTATATTACACATAGATCTGCATATATAGTTTCTCATCTTGAGAAAATTTTTGTTGATTTGTTTCTGTAAATGTTTTTAACTTCAAAATCAACAAAATTGTTTTCTGTTTCTAGTTCTTTTGAAACAAGACCTTTGACCTAATTAAGAATCGCACTTGGTGGGTTTCAATCTCAAAAATATTTTCAAAACCCTGAGATTGATTAAGATCTTGAATCATCTTTCGAGCAAGATAACCGTGGATTCTGGGATTATAATAAAGGTCAAATAAGGTTTAAGTTTTCTAAGAAGATAGAGATAGAAAATCACAGCATATAGATCTTATATGTAATTTGATAGGGCTGTTTGTATAAAATAAGTGTGTGTGTGTGTGTGTGTGTGCAGGCATGCGTTAGAAAGCACCTTCACAAACACCATCACCCTACCACACTAAAAGTGTTAGTAATAAGATCTCAAGAACAAGAGTCGACGTAAAGAACTTGAACAAATTGGAAGTTAGCAAACTGGAAGACAACATCAACAAACAGAACTGCAGAGAAGTTAAAAGGACACTAGAGGGTACATTTCTAAACTTGTATAGGTTTGATATGTGTGCATGTGTGTTATATAGTTTGTAACTGTTATAATTTGTTTTAGTGGAATTTTTGGTTTACTCCGTAGAGGGAGTCGTGGATGTTTCCCCAGTTGGGTGAGGTTTTACCACGAAAAAATCCCTTGTTCTTAATCTTTCTACATCTCCTCATCTAATTCTTATGGTTGTGCTGAGTTTAAGTTTTTTAAACTATTTTGCTAAACCTATTAACAATTCTTGAATAAATCTCGTACATATTTTGTTAAACACAAGTATGATTAATTTGATTTGATTTTAAGAAAATAGTTCGGAGTTACTTAAATAGTTTAATTTTATATTAAAAGGCTTTACTAACAGTATTTCATAGTATGCTATTGAGGAAATGTGTGACCAAAATCTCATTTCTGAATTACTCAGTAGTAAACTAAGAACTGTGGAAATGGAATTAGAATTTAAGAAACAATTGACCCGGTCCCATAAGAAACAGACTAGTTCCAATATGAGTTTTTCTTTTAAGTTAATTAAGCCTGAGCTTAACATTCCTAATTATGACTCTGATGAGGAATGTGACATAGAGAGTTTGGACAATCAGATTGCCTTAATGTCAAAACAATTTAAGAAAATTATAAAGTTTAGAAATAACATGGCAAACAAACAAGGCAAGTCCAATTATCCATCTCACTCTAATCACAAACCTCATGAGAAAGGTCAAGACAAACATCACAAGGACATTCACACTAGACCTAACAAAGACCTTAAGAAGATTGAATGATTTAGATTTGGAAAACTAGGACGCGTGCACAAGACTGTAAAGTTAAATTGAACACTCACAATAAGCATACAAGGGCCAATATTTACAAGACATGAGATGATTCAAGCGACTCAGAAAATGAGGAACCTGAGTCATCTGATGTTTTTTATCCTTGCATGTCTTTTTTTGCCAAGATAATCTATAATGATGATATGCCTGTGCCTGTTAGTGAGGATGAATCTAGTAATTCTACTTCTATTGTTGTGAATCATGCTGTTACTGGATTAGATGCTTTAATTTCTGAGAACATTGCTACTTCTACCACGGGGTGTGTGAGTCAAAGGGAAAGAGATAATGATGATGTCAATGGGTGTGTGAGTCCAAGAATTGAAGCCTTAGGGATCACTTCACACACCTCACTTAGTGATTCGGACACTGAAGACCTCCTTGATATTCACACACTTTATGCGAAAACTCTCAAGAAAAGTACTAAACTAGAGAAGATTGTGAAATATCTCACTAAGAAACTAGAATATCTAAGTCTGATGGTCAAACTTAATGCTAAAGACTATAATACCCAATGTCTTACTCATGAAAGTGAAATCAAAATGTTTGATTAAAAACTGAAAAATTTGACTGAAACAAATGAAATTCTGGAGAAAAAATACAAAGGGACATTGTTAGAATTGGAACAAACAAAAGAAAAGACAACACTGTTTTCAAAAAATTTACAAAATTTGAAAATAACTCAAATTGCTTTGATGGTTTTGTTGCTGATTCAAAAACCAATTTTGATGATCGAACTGGAATAGGGCTTTGCCCCAATTTAAAGATACAAACAAAATATTTTGAATCTATCAAGTTTGTTTCAGGAGGTAAAAGACCTATTGAAACTTGCCCAAATTTTCATTCTCTAAAAATTGAGTTTGATTCAAAACATCAAAAGTTTAATATTGGGGAACCAAGTTACTCTAAACATGAAAGTTCGCCTAAGGCTAATCTGCCCCTCAATTAGGAAGAGTGGCTCTACCTTCAAAACTGTTATATCTAAGAATTGGGTTCAACCTCAAAATTCCTTAAAGCCTATGTTTAGAGACTTTCCTAAGGAGACACCAACTTTGATCAATATTTATTGCTCCTACTGCGATATATACGGTCATTCTTTTGAATGCTGCTATGCTAGATGACTAGTTAAACCTGTCTATAACCCTGCTATTTATCAAAACTTTAACTATTCTAGGAAAAGTCGTAATAATTATGTCCTGCCTAAACAAACAGACAAAAACTCTAACTATAGGAAGAGAAAGACCAAACATAAAAGAACATTCCCTGGAAGGATCCCTAAACACTTTCCTAAACCAAATACTTGTGTGTTTCATAAAATTCAAAATCATACGCAAAATAGTTTTCAACAAAAATCGAATGCTCGCAAATTTTATCAAATGAGAGCAAATAAGCGCAAAATGAAAACTAGAGCAATTCGGTTTATAAAAGATGATCTATTACCCCAGATGAAGATTAACATTGTTATTACTTCTTTAAAAGCTGAACACAGATCTCCTAGTTTGTATTTAGATTCTGGATGTTCAAAACACATGACTGGCGATGATACAAAACTCTTAAACAAAACCAGCTTTGTTGGAGGAAAAGTTATTTTTAGTGATGGAGTATCAGCTCAGATCATAGGTAAAGAAACACTCCAAGAAAAAGGACTTCCTGTTCTTGAAAATGTTCTTCTAGTCAAAGGTCTTAAGGCTAATCTACTTAGTATCTCGCAATTTTATGACTCAAATCATACTGTTACCTTTTCAAAGAACAATTGTAAAATTTTAATTGAAAAGGGTGAATGCATAATTATAGGATTCAGGACTCCTGACAATTGTTATACTGTCATGAATAGTCCTGAAATCTGTAATGTTGCCAGAATGGATTACAATGAGATATGGCATAACAGGATGGGTCACATAAATTACGATAATCTTAGTAGATTGTCTTCTCAAGAAATAGTTAGAGGAATTCCAAAAATCAAACCCATTACTAATATTATCTGTGGTTCCTGTCATGAAGGAAAAATTATTAAGGCACCTCATAAGAAAGTCAAAGATATCCTTACCTCTAACCCCTTGGAGTTCATCCATATGGACCTAATGGGTCCCTCCCAAACTGTTAGTCTCTGTGGACACGGTTACATTCTTGTTATGGTTGATGATTTCACTAAATTTACTTGGGTAGCCTTCTTAAAACAAAAGTCTGACACATTCCAAACTTTTTTAAAAATACTTCTTCGAATTGAAAATGAGAAGGACACTCAAGTGAATAAAATTCGTAGTGATAGAGGTGGAGAATTCAAAGACACTGGTATAATAGAGTATTGTGACTATAATGGTTACAAACATGAGTTTAGTGCTCCTAAGACTCCTCAACGAAATGGTATCGCTTAAAGAAAGAATCGTACACTTCAAGAGATGGCACGTGTTATGTTACATGCCAAGAGTTTACCTAAATATTTTTGGGTAGAATCTATTCGTACTGCGTGTCACATTATCAAAAGGGTTTATCTTAAAAAGAATTCTAAATAAACTCCTTACGAACTTTGGTATAAGAAAAAGCCCAATCTTAAGTACCTTAGAACCTTTGGTAGTACTTGTTATGTCTGCAAAGATAGAGAACACTTATCCAAATTTGAGAGTCGTGGAGATAAAGCTATTTTTCTAGGATACTCGCCTAACAGTAGAGCCTACCGTGTTTATAATCTTCGCACTAAGACCATGATGGAATCCATAAATGTAATTGCAAGTGACACTACCGTGGAGAGTAAGACCGGAGAATCAACTATTGTGGAAGAGCCTACAAATACTTTAGAAAATGACTCTCCAGAAATAGATGATTACTTACCAATTGAGACACCTGAAGTGCCTAACTGGGTTTCTAAGGACCATCCCATAGATAACGTTATTGGTAATCCTAGTGAGCCTATGCGTACAAGATCTCAATTAAGAAATTATGCTCATTATGCATGTTTTGTCTCCCTTATGGAACCAAAGAATGTAAATGAGGCATTGAATGACTCTCACTGGATTTTTTCCATGCTGGAAGAACTTCTTTAATTTGTCATGCATGATGTTTGGTATCTTGTACCTAGGCCTAATGACAAAAAGGTTATTGGCACACGTTGGATATTTAAAAATAAATCTGATGAAAGTGGGATAATCATTAGAAATAAAGCTAGATTAGTTGCTCAAGGATATTCTCAAATTGAAGTAATAGACTTTAACAGGACTTTTGCTCCTGTTACTCATTTAGAATTTGTTCGTCTTCTCTTTAGCATTGCTTCCTACTTGCATTTTACACTTTATCAAATGGATGTCAAATCTGTATTCCTTAATAGAATATTGACTGAGGAGACCTATGTAGAACAACCAAAAGGGTTCATTGTCCCTCGATATCCATATCATGTATTTCGTCTTAAAAAGGCTTTGTATGGCCTAAAACAAATGCCTAGAGCCTGGTATGAGCGCCTTTCCATATTTCTCTAGATAAAGGTTTTAGGAGAGGTGGAAATGATCAAACTCTATTTGTCAAACATTTTGACAATCACATCATTATAACTCAAGTTTATGTTGACGACATCATCTTTGGATCAACTTCTCCCTCAGAAGTTAAATCCTTTTTTGAAATTATGCATAAAGAGTTTCAAATGTCTCTTATGGGGGAGTTGCAATTTTTCTTGGGTCTTCAAGTCAAACAAAACTCAGAAGGATTATTTTCTTTTCAATCTAAATACGCATTAGAGATTGTCAAAAAATTCGGCCTTGAGAGTGATAAAGATGCTAAAACTCCCATGAGTACTACGGTCAAACTATCTAAAGATAAAACTGGAAAATCTATAGATCCAACTCTATTTCATAGTATGATAGGAAACTTGCTATACCTTACTGCCTCGCATCCTGGTATAATGCAAGTTGTTTGTGTATGTGCTCATTATCAAAATAACCCTAAAGAGAGCCATATATCTTCTGTTAAAAGAATTATTAAATATGTAAAAGGCACTCTGAACCTAGGACTTTGGTATACTAAAGATACAACTAGCACTATAATTGGGTACACTGATGCTGACTGGGCTGGATGTACTAATGATAGTAAAAGCACATCAGGAGCATGCTATTATATAGGTAATAATTTGGTAGGATGGAGTATTAAGAAACAAAACTGCAGTTCTTTATCAACAGCTGAATCTGAATATATAGCCGCTGGAAGCTGCTGTGCTCAATTACTTTAGCTTAAACAAATGCTAAGTGATTATGGTATTCAAGAAAAAAAATTGCTCTCTATTGTGATAATCAAAGTGCGATCAATATCTCTAAAAATCCTGTTCAACACTCGCGAACAAAACACATAAAAATAAGACATCACTTTATACACGAATTGGTTGAAACTAAGGACTTAGAAATCAATTATCTTCCTACTGATTTGCAACTCGCAGATATGTTTACCAAACCTTTGGATTACAATAGATTTATTTCTTTACCTAAATTTATAGGTATGGTGTGTGCTGATTAATCTCTTTGGCCTACATATGTTTTTCCCTTTGTCTATTTGAGACAAAATGGGGGAGAAATTTGAGTCTTATGATTCTTTTTACATATTCTAAAGAGCTTGATCTTAGTGATTAGTTGCAGGATTCTGTACAGTTATTCTCAACAGTTGTAATTCAATTGTAATTAGTTGAGTTATGTACTTTTCTTTTCTAGGAAATGGGTAGATAGAATTTTTATAGGAATATGTTTTTCTTATTTTTGTTGCCCTACGAGTCCTAGATGACTCAAAGGAGATTTTGTCTCATATTTCCAAAGGGAGAGATTAAAGAACCTTATACTCTTGACTCACTTGAGTTTGTATTGTATAAGTGTTCATCTAGTTTGAAAATAGTGACAAAATTGTATCATAATTGAGTGTGTATATGTTGAGTGTGTTTAATTCCCTAAAATTGATTTTTAATATTTTTTGGGGATTTTATTAACTTTTAAAGAAAGGTTTTTCTTAATTAAAACTTGGTTTTAAAAGTATTGGGGTCAATCTGCTATTCAGGATTGTTGGTTTTATTAGCTGAAAGTTCATTTGGGTAGAATCCGAAAGCGCTAGAGACTATAAGGGGTGCTGTGTAATTACTTTATACACGCGTTTGGTATCCATTCATTGCCCTACACCTGTCAGGCTGATATCGACCAATTTTTGTGTTTTCTTTGTGAGACGTTAGCCATGCATTGTTTCAGCCCTTGGATTGATCTTAATCGACGATGTGCATGCGTTCCTAGTCTATCCTGGTGAAACCATTTTAAACCAATCAAAAGCATTTTAACCACCGCCTCTTTGTAAACCCTTGGAACAAAGTCAATTTGCCTAGACTAAATCGTAGCCATTAATTTTGAACTGATTTCTCGAATCTTCTCAGCCTCCTATAAAAGGAACCGCCTCTTTGTAAACCCTTGGATCAAAGTCAATTTTCCTAGACTAAATCGTAGCCATTAATTTTGAATTGATTTCTCGAATCTTCTCAGCCTCCTATAAAAGGAAACCTACACTCAGCCAAATGAGACTTTTTCCACTTCATTTATTCGAGTGAGAGAGAAGAGAGAGAATAGAGAAGAGATAAGAGAGAGAAGAGAGAGAGAGAGAGAGAGAGAGAGAGAGAGAGAGACCATAGTTAGGAAACCCTAACCCTAAATCGTTCAAAACTATTTTCAAACCATAACCTCTTTCAAAATCAGTTTATACCAAACACAACCTTGAGTGTTTGAGAGTTTTTGAGTGATTGGTTTGTTAGTTTTGTTGCTGTAACCTCTTCCTTCTCAGATCTTGTTATCAACATAAACATCTGATTAGATCCGAGTTTCTACTTTTATAGAAATCTTAGATCTAAGTCGTTGCATGTTATATTACACATAGATCTGCATATATAGTTTCTCATCTTGAGAAATTTTTTGTTGATTTGTTTCTGTAAATGTTTTTAACTTCAAAATCAATAAAATCGTTTTATGTTTCTAGTTCTTTTGAAATAAGACCTTTGACCTAGTTAAGAATCGCACTTGGTGGTTTTCAATCTCAAAAATATTTTCAAAACCCTAATATTGATTAAGATCTTGAAACGTCTTCTGAGCAAGATAACTGTAGATTCTAGGATTATAATAAAGGTCAAATAAGGTTTAAGTTTTCTAAGAAAAGAGAGATAGAGAATCACAGCATATATATCTTATATGTAATTTGATAGGACTGTTTGTATAAAATAAGTGTGTGTGTGTGTGTGCATGCATATATTAGAAAGCACCTTCACAAACACCATCACCCTACCACACTAAGAGTGTTGGTAATAAGATCTCAAGAACAAGAGTCGACGTAAAGAACTTGAACAAATTGAAAGTTAGCAAACTGGAAGACAACATCAACAAACAGAATCGCAGAGAAGTTAGAAGGACACCAGTGGGTAAATTCCTAAACTTGTATAGGTCTGATATGTGTGCATGTGTGTTATATAGTTTCTAACGGTTATAATTTGCTTTATTGGAATTTTTGGTTTACTCCGTAGAGGGATTCATGGATGTTTCCTCAGTTGGGTGAGGTTTTACCACGTAAAAAATCCCTTGTTCTTAATCTTTCTACATCTCCTCGTCTAATTCTTATGGTTGTGCTGAGTTTAAGGTTTTTAAACTGTTTTGCTAAACCTATTAACAAATCTTGAACAGATCTCGTACATATTTTGTTAAACACATCTTGTGATTAATTTGATTTGATTTTAAGAAAAGTGTTTCTTCAAAAAACAGTTCGGAGTTACATAAATAGTTTAAGTTTATACTAAACGGCTTTAGTAACTTGGGTTTATAAGCTTGTGTCGTGAGAGGACCCTTAAGGATAATGTAAAAAATAGGTCGATTAATGCTAGGTAGTGCCTGGGAGGCTTAGAACACGATGGTGTTTGTCATGGTTTTAGAGATATCACTCGGTATGAAGTGTTAGGCTTGATTATAGCACCTACGTGTGCAACTTGTATGGTTAGTAATGACTCTGGTGAAGGAAATCATTAGGCATGAGTAACGATTGAAAGTTTGAGATGACGTTAGGATACTTATGGTTTGGGATCATGTTAGCGGTGCTAAGGGTGGTAGCAATGGTACATGAGTTTAATGTTTGAAACCATATGAGAGTTTCTGTTTCACTTGATAAGAGGGATCTCAGAAACCGGGGTTATTTACTGAAGAGTGGCCCTTATGGGCGTGTTTCAAATCAAACCAATTTTTAGCAAAAAATATCCAACTTTTAATTAGCACCAAACCAAGTTGTGAAAAAACAATTCTTACTTTAAACCAATTTTATCTTGATTAATCCTTAATATGCATCTAGTTATTAAAGCAAGTAAAGTAAAGTAAAGAATACTCACAACGCATGATGTACGAGGAAAAATCCAAGATCTGAAAAAACCTCGGACGACCCAAGCCAGACAATCACTATGAGTATGGAATTATAACGAACAAACAACAGACTCACTCAACGACTCGACTCCCAGGGGTCTTGATGCTCTTCTGATCTTCAACCACTCCTCTCACAGTGCCCACGCAGAAAGTCCTTCTTCCACGATACCTGTCCATAACACACGCGTCAACGTATGTCTCGGTGTCCACCAAATGGCTTTGATACGTCTTCGATGTCAAACAAGAAGTCCTTCTATTTTCTTCACCGCAAAACCCAGATGTTCAAGTATAGAACAAACCTTCTTGGAGTAGCAAGATCACACAAACATATAGTAACGATAACTAGGATATTTGCAAACTTCTAAGGATGTGTTTAAGCTTTGAAACCTTAGAAAAATATGTGCAAAACTCGAATTGGATTGAAAAATGTTTTCCACATTGCACACTTATGAAATTCTGACACAAACACTGTTTAAATAGGAGAAAATAACCGCCTTGAAAAACGTGTCACTCGAATGAGATTGACTAGTCGTTCGCGCGACATGGTCATTTCGCTCGAACGAGCCAGATGTCGTTTGAACGACGCATGTCAAACTTTGACTTTTCTTTTAAATGATTGATCCAAAAAAGATCCAAATAAGTCAAACTACTTTTTATGCTTATCAGAATAAAACGAAGTAGAAAACATTTAAAACACTTTTAAAACCTTTTTTAAAAATATTTTCCTTATAAAAATTCATCCTTATCTTTTTAGAAACTTATTTCGAGTTCCATTAATTATATGCATTCATACCTTTGTAATCTCGGAAATGCATTATCGATTGAAGACAAACTTTGCACCATAAGCCGACATTATATTTCTTTGAAGCTTTGCCACAACGTCTTCAATTCTTCAATACGTCATAGATCGAGTTGGATCGTGACACAATAAAAATCTTCCTATGACATATTACAAACACAGTTTTTTTCACAGAATTAAGTCAAAACAATACATGGGACACAATTGAAAATTTATGTCCTTACATATATCCCCCTTTGATTATTTCAGGACAAAACTAGACCAGTGAAATGCCTAAGCCGGTCCGTTAAGCTGTATGATGCCTAAATCCCATCCCATAAACCCAAAGTCAAAAATTACAGGACACGGACTAGTAAATGTAGCACGGGCAAGCATGAAATGTCTGAATGTGATATAGACTTAAAATCTCGAATCGCTGAAGCATACCTACACACATGAAACAGACAGACAAATACCCAGTGAAGTCTGAAGAAAAAAAATGATACCAATTTATATTTCCAATTAGAACAAATCATTTGACAAACATGTGAGCAATTATATGATAGCAATTTGTAAAATATGTAATCAAACAACATTTAACTCCAGATATCAATAAACATGCTCATCAAATCTCCCCCTACATCACATATATCTCTCCCCCTTTTTTGACTCGAATAGACAATCCGGTGAAAAGATAAACCAATCAACAACTATCTAGCATGAGTTATACCAATGGAAAATAGCTAGATAATTATGAAACAACCAGCTAAATATGATCAAGCAATGAGAAATCAGTAGCTAGTAAACCAATCAATCACACAAAGAATCATCAGTCTAAACAGGTGTGATAAACAAATCATATGCAAAAATCAATTTTGAAACAATATATCCTTCATATAAACCAATTAGTCCAGGAAACTTCTAGCACTACAAAAAAATATCGCAAAATAACCAGTGGACTGCAAAAAAAAGGAAGCAATTTCCCAAACTGTCGTTCGAACGAGCCAGGGACGTCGCTCAAACGAGATGAGGATGTCACTCAAACGAGGATTCTCGCGACATGTAATGCCGCTCAAACTAGAATATCAAACGTACACAGTTCCCCAGAAATATGTTAAGCTTTTGCCCAGTGAAATTTTTTTCAAAAAATTCCTACTGGAAGGGGTTCAAAACTGTGAAACAACAGCAAAACAATAAGCTTTTTACCCAAAATGCAAAAATGCATAAAAGCAAACAAAGCGAGTTACATGCAAACATAGTACCGATGTGCTCAAACAGGAACATGAAAATGTATGGGCGTGAACTATAACAAATGAGTCATAATTCCAACACATCAAAACGATCAAAAGGCTCTATTTAATAGCGATAAATCATCAAACTTTATCATAGCCATATGACATTTAAGAGTTGATCTTAATGAACTAAACATACTGCATGCACACAAATCCAGAATTTTGACTATTCTACAAACAATAGAGTCAAATTGCAATGTTTCAACATTAGGACTAGTAGTGTAAACCCGTTTAAATTTTCTCCAACCAAACTCTCTCTTATATATATATTTTTTAAGTTCTTTTGAGGTTTCTACCATTCTTAATTTAGATAAAATCTTATTGTCCCTTTTCTTAGCATTTAGATTTTTCTTTTGGGCTCTTTTAAACGGTGGCTTTCACGAAGAGTTAATTTTGTACTCTCGCAACCCTTTCCCGTGAATCACTAATCATTTTTAATTTTATACCAATTCAAATCCTCATGGTAAATGGTTCATACAAGCACACTTCTCCTTAAGTCTACTTATGCATAGAAGACAAGATTGAGATAAGAACGCTTCACCAAATTCAAATATGCAAGAGAAATCAAACATCCATATAAACTCATGCATGTGTGCAATGATGGCATATATACAAAGTTGAAACAAATGCAAATCAACTTTGAAACAACCCCTTTTGAACAATGGTTAAGATTATTGTAAGCATCGATAATGAAACGATGGGGGTTCAAGCACACCAATATGCCACATCAAACATGTAAACTCGAAAACAAAAACTGAAAATATGTTTGGTTTTTCAAACGTATTTTGACTCAAATAAAAGCAAAATCTTTTTGGATTTTCAAAAGATTTCTCAAAAACAAAATCTTTTTGTATTTTTCAAATAAGAGTCAAACAAATAAAAATGATAATACAAAATGATACACATGTCAATATACGAGCAATGGATATATCATGAAGCAAACTAGCATATGACAAACATGGTAACACTATCATCCTTTAGATTTAGCATGGGAAGAATCAAGTGCACCCAAGCGAGAATCATGAAGTTTTATTCCTAAAGCCACTAAATCCTATTTCCTAACCCATGTAGGTGATAAATGACGCATGGGGGTTTTGGTAATTGGGGAAACTTTATTCCTAAACTTCCTAGGAGCTTGTCTAAGGTTGTAACAATAATGCCTAAGGTGACCTTTCCTACCACAAAACGTGCAAATGTAGCGACGGTGGGAAAGATTACCTACATGTGGACCTTTTCTAACCTTCCTAGTGTTTCTCACACGTGCGGGGGGAATGGGAACAACTCTCTCATCAAAACTTATACCTCCCCTATCTCCCTTAATTTGGACGGTGCCTAAGATCTTATCTAATTTCTCCGACCTAGCCTCCAAATCAAACTTAACTCTAGACGAGTCTTTCAACTTCTTCTCCAACTCACTAACCCAGGACTCGAGTAGACGCCTAGACTCCTCAAACTCTAAAATCTCCTTTTTCAAAGAATCCATCAAACCACGGAGATTATCTCTCTTACCCTCGAAATATTCTAATTTTTCCCTAAGAGTCTTCTCTCGTTCTCTAAGATCCTCAATCAAACTATCATTATTTTCTATGGCACGCTCATTCAACTTATCTTGCAATTTAGAGTTAGCCTTTTTCACATTCATTGTTTCGGCATACAACTCATTAAATTAAATTTGTAACTCTTTCACATCTACTTACTCCTCTTCACTCTCTTCACCCTCACTCACATGGGATTCACTCAAAACCTCCTCGGAAGTATCATTCACATGAGCATCGTCGTCGCTCACATGACATGCCATAAACGCAACAAAGTTATGCTCAATGGGGGAACTCTCTCCCTCTTCCGGTTCACTATCACTTAAGGTGGCATTATATGAAATGGGTTTCTTGCCCTCTTTCTTAAGTCTAGTGGGACACTCCTTAACTTTGTGATCGTACCCCTCACACCCAAAACACTTATCTGACTCATCTCTCTTAGGTTTCTCAAACGTTTCCTTAGAGATGGGATCAACTTTGTTGTTCTTTTATTTTTCAAACTTCTTGGCCTCTTTCAATTGATTTTGAAACTTAATAAGTTTTTTAAATTTCTTTGCCAACAAAGAAGCATCCTCAAAATCGGAATCGGAATCGGAATCGGAATCCGAAACTTTAATTTCCTCCGTACAGGTTTTCAAAGTAATACGTTTTTCTTTCTTAGGTACTTATTTGGAGGTAATCATGTCGATTTAATAGGTTTACAAGTCACCTACAATCTCTTCTAGTTTTGTCGACTCTAACTTACCCAAGGAGTTTAAAATAGTCACTTTAGCATCAAAGCTACTAGGCAATGACCTAAGGATTTTCTTAATAACATGGTTTTGGGGAATTTTCCCACCTAGGTTAAACGACGAGTTGATAATCTTGGACAACCTAGCATAAAACTCATCAAAAGTCTCACTCTCTGACATCCAAATGGTCTGAAACTATGTAGTATGATTTTGAAGTTTTGACGCCATAACCGTGCTAGTTCCCTCGTGAGTGAGTACAAAAATATCCCAAGACTCTTTTGATGTGTCACAAGTCATAATTATATTATATTATTTTTGTGTGACATGTGAAGAAATAACGTGCAAACCCTTAGAATTATATTGTGAAAGTCTATGTTCAGTTTCGGTCCAAGACTCGACAGGCTTTAAATTCGTATCCTCACCTAAAATAGTGACAAGGGGTGTCCAACCTTTCTCAACAGCTAGCCACACACGCTCATCAATAGATTTTAAAGCACTTTTCATTCTCATCTTCCAATAAGTGTAATTAGTGCCATAAAAAATAGAAGTTCGAAAAAATTTGTTATTTTCAGAATTTATCGTTGAAAACACACGAGATCACAAAACAAATAAGTTATGTTTTCTAGCTCTAATACCAATTTAAAGAGTGGACCTTATGGGTGTGTTTCAAATCAAACCAATTTTCGCCAAAAATTATCCAACTTTTAATTAGCACCAAACCAAGCTGTGAAAAACCAATTCTTACTTTAAACCAATTTTATATTGATTAATCATAAACATGCATCTAGTGATTAAAGCAAGTAAAGTAAAGTAAAGAATACTCACAACGCCGGATGTACGAGGAAAAACCCAAGATGGGAAAAAAAATTGGGATGACCCAAGCTAGACAATCACTATGAATATGGAATTACAACGAACAGACAACAAACTCATTCAATGACTCGATCCCCACGGGTCTTGATGCAATTCTGATCTTCGACCACTCCTCTCATAGTGCCCATGTAGAAAGTCCTTCTTCCTCTATACCTATCCACAACACACGCGTCCACATATGTCTCGGTGTCCACCGAATGGCTTTGATACGTCTACGATGTCGAACAAGAAGTCCTTCTCTTTTCCTCATCGCAAAACCCAGATGTTCAAGTATAGAACAAACCTTTTCGGTGCAACAAGATCACACAAACATATAGTAATGATAATTTGTATCTTTGCAAACTTCTAAGGATGTGTTTAAGCTTCGAAACCTTAGAAAAATATGTGCAAAATTCGTACTGGATTGAAAACTATTTTCCAGATTGCACACTTATGAAATTCTGACGCAAACACAGTTTAAGTAGGAGAAAACCACTTCCTTGAAAAATGTGTCGCTCGAACGAGATTGACTAGTCGTTCGCTCGACATGGCCATCTCGCTCGAACGAGCCAACTGTCGTTCGAATGACGCGTGTCAAACTTTGACTTTTCTTTAAAACGATTGATCCAACAAAGATCCAAATAAGTCAAACTCCTTTTTGTGCTTATCAGAATAAAACGAAGTAGAAAACATTTAAAACACTTTTAAAACATTTTTAAAAATATTTTCCTTATAAAAATTCATCTTTATCTTTTTAGAAACTAATTCTGAGTTCCATTAATTATACGCATTCATACATTTGTAACCTTGAAAATGCATTATCGATCGAAGACACACTTTGGACCATAAAACGGCATTATATTTCTTTGAAACTTTGCCGTAACATCTTCAACTCTTCAATACGTCATAGACCTAGTGGGATCATGACACAATAAAAATCTCCCTATGACATATTACAAACAGAGTTTTGTTCACGGAATTAATTCAAAACAATACATGGGACTCAATTGGAAATCTATGTCCTTACAGTTACCTCATGTTAAAATTATGGAGGCCTAGGTATGATAGATCAACGACTAACGATAAGCACTGAAAGAATGTAAATTCATTCAGTTCAATTACTTTTAGTTACCAATCATGGAAATGTATCGTTAGTCGTAAGGAGGTAAGTCTAGCGTTTCAGCTTCATGAAGAAATTGGTTTTGTATTCCGTTTGTCTGGCATGGATGGATGATTTACGGTTAGAATTAGTCAGGGTTAAGATTCCAAGAAATGGTACATGGCAAGGCTAAAGGCTTAACATGTATCGAAAAGTGTTAGAGACCTCAAGTGTACGTTGTGGGTTCGCACTTTGTGTGGGTCTATTCATTGTCAGAATTTGATTATTTTCTTTTGGCATGACAGTTGCCTGATTCGTTGCATTCCCGTGTCTTCTTTGATTCTGGTAATGGAAAGTTGTTGATCAGTTTTGATTTGAGTGTAGCACTGCATAAGATCAGTGGTGATGCTGGTTAGGCCTGTTGTGGCTGATGCATCACTGTATGAATGTGAGTGCGCTCTTATTAGGATGCACCTTTATTCTACCTTAGTTTGTGTGTATGCGCTGTCTCGCATTCTTTGATATAGTTGGATATATTATTTGATTGCTTTATGTTAACATGTTTGTTAGTTAGCCGATGTAACTAGTTACAACTTTACCGAGCATCCCGAGTCTGCGACTTGAGAATATTATGAATATTAGAATTTAATAAAATGTGATAAGATATTAGTGTTACACTCCATTAAGAGTTGTACGAATTAGGAATGTGATCGCTCGAGTATGTTTGTGATGTGTTGCCTAGAATGACTCTTCTTTGGCATAAGGATCTCGTAGGATATATCTATCGGGCATAGCATTGGGAGTTGATGAATGTGTTAGAAAGTTAATTTGTGTGATGACAAGTGTTAAGGTTATATCAGACTAGGCTCGGATGATCAACGATTTGTTTAAAGAAACATAGGTTGTGAATACTAATGTTGGAAGGATCCATGTTAATGAATTCATTGGTGAAATTGTGATATTTGGTGAGTATCAATCATTTCAACATTTTGTTTAGATAGACATATTAGGCATGGTTGAGAACTAGCAATAAGACCTTAGGGTTCGTCGTGATTGAATTAACAATGGTGGTTGACTAAAGTGGAATCTTTCGGTATAGACCATAGTGTTGAGGATTCCTAGGATTCAAAATTGGTCGTAGGTAACTAGGTTATAAATTGTGGTAAACTAAGAATTTCGAGGATGAAATTCTATAAGGAGGGAAGTGTGTAACATCTTGCCTCAAAAATTTGATTAAATTGTATATAAATCATAAATAAGGAGGAGTTGGTGATAAGTATAGGATAATTGTCGATAGAATTGGAGAAAAATAAAGGAAAAATAAAAAGGGGTCATTCACATGATAAGGAGATTCGTTCGAACGACCTCCGAACCCAAATAGAGCTACCAGTTTGTGTTGCCTGATTTTGAGCTTCGGATCTAATTCTTTTGCTACCTCTTGGAGCCTGACGGCTGACATGAATCAGGTGAAATATTTTTATATGTGTTAGGACTTATTTTTGCAGTGCATAAGAGAGGGAGGCGTGGGGTGATAAAGAAAACATAAATTGTGCCATCTCCTTAAACTCTATCAAGAGGTCCTAGCTTCCGCCCCCTCCCCCCCCCCCCCCCCCCCCCCCGTTAAACTGCCATCCACTATTTCTTTAAATGTAGTGGCTACACTCACACAATAAATACCTATTTTCCCCATTATTAAGATAGAGCTACAAAGTATGGTGGTATTTTTGGGAGCTTCGAACAAGTTGAATGTCAGTGTTCATGAAGTTGTAAGAAGGTTTTTATGGGGTTTTCCCAGAGGCAAAATTGGCAGAACTAGACAACCCCTCTTAAGGCCACCTTAGGAGCTTGGGGGGTTTCATATTATTTGATCGTCCATGCCTTCCAATTATTTAAGCTTCATTTGAGCTGGAAAAAATCTACTCTTAGACTAAATACTCCATTTTGTGTGCATTTGTAGTCTTATTGTTGTTAAATATTGAGAGTAAGATTTCTATGAACAAAATGACAAGTTTTCAAGTAAAAATAAATAATAAGCATTTTTATGGAATAAAAATGAAAGAAAATATTAGTTTTGTGTCTTTTAAGTAAAAAAGAAATAATAAACATTTTTATGGACTAAAAATGTAAGAAAATATCATTCTTGTTAAAGATAAAGGAACAACACATATTTTCAAAGTTTCTTGGAATAAAGAGGGATTTTATGAGAATGGTGCATTTTCTAGAAGTTGATGTTAAGTATTTTTGGGATAAAATATTTGAAATGATGTTAATCTAGCAAAAATGTTTATGAAATAAGCATTCCTAAGCTTCTTTCAAAATGGAGGTTTTATGAAAATGGACAAGTATTGAGTTTCACGAAATTCATAAAATGTCTTTACGACTTGAGAAACATGTTTTTGCGAATGACATAAATTTTAGGATGAAATGTATGTTTAATCCATTTAATAGGATTTTAGGATTTAAACTCCACTTTCTTATGCATATAAACTTGTAGTATTTTTGGTAATAAATATATGAGAAAGTTTAAAGAAATTCTTGTTGGGTTTTAAACATGAAATATGATAAATGAGATTTTTGGTATTTAAAGAATGTGTAGGAAATGAGAGATTAATATGTAAAAGGTGTTATTTTATATATTAAAAGTATGATGTTGAACGAGTGTTAAAAGGGCTAAAGGTGTTTCAAATATTAAGTTGAAAATTTACTAACCATTTTGGAAAAAAATAGTTTTTAAAAGACTAAATTGCATGTTTGGCAATAAAAGTGTAAATCGGTAAATTTACTTAAAGAAGAATATTTTTATGGAATAAAAATATGTAAATTATTGGTAGTACAGTATTGTGGATGAAATTGGCATATGTCCTCATGACATAAATTATTTTGGTGTAAAATCAATGTAAGTATGTAAAGGAAAAGAATTGACTAATTCAAAAATATATCACGAGTTGGGGTGAAACCCCAAGTTTTGGCTTCTATCGAATAAAAGTAAAGAAGTGGCATATGTGAACATGTGTAAAATGTTAAAAACATTAGTAAATACTCGCATGCAATCGGGAAATAAGAAATAATGGATCAAATCCCTAGATTGCAAAGCCCAAAATCACTAGCTAGAGCATATGGTGGGGTCGCTAGTGGTGTGGAGCCTGTTAAAGTACGCCGCTAATTGGAATAATTGTGATAAAAGGATAATTGAATGTGGAAAATATCAAGAAACAGGTTTTGTGGTGAAACGTGTAAGTACAATTTAACTTGAATGAATTAAAAAGTGTCCCGATTATGGGTTAAGTGGACTAGTAATTCAAAAATTGAATAATGTCCATAAGGTGAATGAAACGAGTAAGGTATAGTGGTTAAATGGGTGAGTTAAGCGACCTTGGAGGTTCAACCCGTAATGAATGCAAGCGTGTGTTAGGGAAGGTTTTCCTAAAGTTAAATAAGTATTTTCCAATGCGGAGCTCTTGTGTGCTCAATAGGTGCTTTCAATGAAAATACTAAAATGTGTTAGTTGGGTAAAAGGGGCAATTTCGGTAAAGGCATGATTTTCAGTTAAACAATATGTAGTTGTTTAACTATTTAACCGAGTGAGTTAAATGATGGAATATGTGCTAAGTAATAAAAAGAAGTTCTTTTATGAGATTAAGGTGAATTAATCCAGATAAGTAACCTTTTTTTGTATAAAAGCAGTCTCATGCATTAAAATGCATATATAGAAGAAAGGTTCATGTATACATAATTATAAGGTGTTGAGTCTCCTTATGTCGTTCGATTCTATACTGCATTTGTTTATTTGTCACTGAGCGTCGGCTCACACCCTCATTTTGTTACGACAGGTTGGGAGCAGTTTTGTATTTGGAGGGCGTTATCCAGTTAACTAGTTTATTTATTTTACTTTATTAGCTCTATATGCTTAGACTTCGAGATTCTCCACATGAATCCCTTATGTAGTTTGTTTGATATTGGAATCACATGCTAAACAAGTAAAATGTTAATTGAAATAAAACTAGACTAGCAACATTATATAGGTTGTCTCCTTGCACTTCATACCTAACACTCGGGTCGGACCGGGTTGACTACGGGTAACCCATAAATTCGGGTCAGGGCGTTATAAATGGTATCAGAGCTCTAGATTCAAGGTTCCTTTCGGGAGTGACGTGGTGAGGTCGATAGTGGATCTTTCGATGTCGATGTTGGTTTGGATCGGTCATGCTAGTTTAGTGACGGGTTTAGAGAGTTTTAACTCTAAAAGAGTTCTAAACTATGAATATAAAAATCAAAACTGTAATGAAAAGAGAATGTAGAACAAGAGAAAGAAACTATTTTCATTGATTTTCAAATAGGTACCCGAACCTATTATTTATAGCAGTAGAAGTAAAAGATTCAAAAAGATTTAAACTGGTAAACTAAAGATATATATAAATATGAGAGATGTGTGTTGGACTAAATCAAAGCATAAGTAAGCAAATATGTACTAGCAAGTCTTCCTTATGTGTCGGAGCTAGGTAGTTAAGGAATGGTGAGGTGGCATTAGACCCAGTTTCTTAATACTCCCCCTTAAACGAAGGTGTGGGTGGAGACACACTCCAAGCTTGTCACGAAGAAAAGTAAATTGAGGCGAAGCAACTGGTTTGGTAAAAATATCATCGAGTTGAGATGAGGAAGGCACAAACTGAGTAACTAGTGAGCCTTCTGCCACCTTTTCACGTACAAAGTGATAATCAAGTTCAACGTGTATAGTTCGGGCATGCCCAATGGGATCTACTGTCAAATAAAGTGCGCTGATGTTATCACAGAATGTAAAAAGCGTGAGCTTTTCTAAATCAAAGCTCTGATACCAATCTGAAAGTGCGGAACCCCGGGATTTTATTTTCGTAATTAAAATCAAATTTATAATTTCCTTTTTATAAAACACGAGATGCGGGAGCGTAAAAAATGATGGTTCAACTTAAATACTAAATTCCAAATTTTAATTTTCTTAAACCAATGAAAATTAAACACAAGTGAAAATTCATGAAACACACTAATATTAATTTCACTTAAACTAATTAATTCAACTCAAGTACTAGAATTTGCCTAAGTCATAATTTGTGATTTTAGCAAATTAGGCCAAACCAATTTTAACAATTAAATTAATTGACTTGAATTAATTAACTACACATTACCCAAATTAAACACGTAGAGATTTAATTAAACCAATTTTATCTTTTTACCTAAGCATGCATTCTAGGTGAGTGTGAAAGATAAAATAAAATAATAAATCACTATGCGGCGTTGTACGAGGAAAAACCCAAGACGGGAAACAACCTCGGACGGTCCTAGCCACAAATCCACTAGATATGGAATTACAAGTACAAGACAGATAGACTTACAACGCACGACTCGATCCCTCTCAAGCCTCGACGCTTCTTCTTGTAGACACCTCTTCCTAGCGGATAACCTTGGAACTCCACCGCGATCTCGGAATCCACCGATAGGACTTTAAACGGTCACCGTCACCCATACATGAAGCCTTTCTCCAAGCGGGTAAAACAACATAAAAACACTTCTTCTTTCTTTGTGGGAGGTAGAAGCAAAACCCGAAACTTCTCTTCTTCAATTCGGTAGAGAAAAATCGGTACCAAACTCCAAGCAATTGATATGTATATAGGTCAAACTTGGATAAAACAATATTTGGGTGTAAACACTAGAGTGATGTACATGAATTTCTCTTTTAAAATTAACACTCAAAACACGATCCTTTTCCCTCTTTGAATTTTCTCTCAAAACACTCTCTAAGGGTCCATTTGGTTGGCCAAATTTGCCTAGGCAAATGCTAAAAAGTGGGCAAATATGAAAATTTGCCCACATTTTGGCTGTTTGGTTGCACAATTTGCCTAGGCATTATTTGCCAATGTACAACACCTCCTATGCACAATCTGTGGGCAAATTTTGTTTACCTATTTGAGTGGGAAATATTTGCCAACAAATTTGCCAACTTCTTAAACGGTTTTAATGTTTTAAAAAATAATTTAAAAACTGTTTTAAATAATTAAAAAAACTATTATGAATATTTAAAAATTATTTTGCAATGTTTTAAAAACTGTTTTTAATATTATAAAAAAAATTGAAGAAAATGTTTTACAATTTTTTTTAAAAATCGTATTAAAAAAATATTGTAAAAACTGTTTCTAATATTTTTAAAAACTGTTGTGAATATATTATAAAAACAGTTTTAAAGTTTTAACAAATAATTTTAAAAACTATTTTAAATACTTAAAAAAACTGTTATACATATTTAAAAACTGTTTTGTAATGTTTTGAAAACTGGTTTTAATATTAGAAAAAATTGTTAAGAAAATGTTTTACAAATTTGTTTAAAAAACCGTATTATAAAAATATTGTAAAAACTGTTTTGAATATATTATAAAAACTGTTTTAAAGTTTTAAAAACAATTTTTAAAACCGTTTTAAATAGCTTAGAAAAGCTGTTGTGAATGTTTAAAAATTGTTTTGTAATATTTTAAAAACTGTTTTTAATATTATAAAAATTTGTTAAGAGAATGTTTTACAAATTTTTTGAAAAACCGTAATATAAAAATATTGTAAAAATAGTTTTTAACATTTTTAAAAACTGTTTTGAATATAATATAAAAACAGTTTTAAAGTTTAAAAACAAAATTAAAAATTATTTTTAATAGTTAAAAAAAACTTTTGTGAATATTTAAAAATTGTTTTGTAATATTTTAAAAACTGTTTTGTAATATTATAAAAAATTGTTAAGAAAATGTTTTACAATTTTTTTAAAAAACCATAATATAAAAATATTGTAAAAACTGTTTTTAACTTTTTTGAATATAATATAAAAACTATTTTTAAATTAATTAATTGGATTGACTTTAATTTCGCCTAATGGTTCTTTGATAGCGCCATGTGAAAAAAACTAGGTAAAATTTGCCTAGGCAAACTTTGCCTAGACAAACTTTGGCATACCCACTCTTTTGCCTATATGCAACCAAACGGACCCTAAGAGTTAGAAGGTTATGAAAAAGATAGATTTGGAAAAAGGTTTCAGCACATATTAAAGTCTGAAAAAGTTGGTTAAAAACTAATTGGGGAAGTGGGTCAAAAACTGCCAAAAAACTGTCAAAAACTGTTCCCGCCTGGCATCTCGTTCGAAAGACATTTCGTTCGAACGAATTCTCGTTTGAATGAGACTTCTAACGACGTTCCAGATTGAACTCGTTAGAATCTCGTTGGATATCTCGTTCGAACATAAGGTTCGTTCGAACGACATATCGAACGACATTTCAAAGGCCTATACTGGAACCTCGTTGGCAAACTCGTTCGAACGACATCTGGTTCGAACGACAATCTCGTTTGAACGACATATCGAATGAACTTTTAGAAATTTGGAAAATTCAATTTTGGCCCAGAAAACTTTATAAACTTATTTTTAAAGTTTTAATTAATTCTTTCTGAAAATAAAACACAGTTTTTATTAAACCTAACACCCAATAAACTTGTTCCAAGCTCATATATATATATAATTGCATTCATACCTTGGGAGCATGGAACTTTAGTTGATGACATAGAAACGAGGCACGCAAACCGACATATTTGATGAAGTTTTATACTCTTTGTCGCTACGTCTTAAACAAACACTTCATAGCTTGAGAGTATTACAATTATATACTATCCTATGAATAAATATTTTTGTCCGGAATTGAGCCAACACTATACATGGACTCAATTGAAAATTTGTGTCCTTACACAGAATAATATAGGAGGCGAAAAATAAGAGAAGTCAATATCATGTAAAAGATGGGTAAACCAAACAAGTTCAACAGTAGCACTAATATTCAGCTTCACAAGAGCGAAGAGTGAGAGGACACCCTGCCCGGTCCGCATCAGAAGAACCATATATACTAAGAGATGATTAAGAGTGTAGACGAAGTCCCATGGAAGAGGTGACTTGAAGATAGCGAAGAAGGCATTTAACTAGCAAAAAATTAGCAACGATGGGAGCATGCATAAATTGACATATGGTGTTGATCGTATGAGTAATGTCCGGACGAGTAGGAGTAAGATATTGAAGAGCACCAATAAGTGAGCTAAAAGAAGTGGGATCAAAGAAGAGATATAGTTCTTGCAGAGGCCTTAGTTGGCATAGGTGTCTGAATTGGACTAAATTGGGTCATGTTAGCCTTTTCAAGAAGAGATTGAATATATCTGTGTC